>JARQOC010000011.1:58037580-58520080 GCA_033576535.1 Allobates femoralis | reverse complement strand
CATAGCCTCCGGTTCAACGTTTCAGGTATAAATCGCCGTGCCGTGTTCAAGTCTGATCCCCGTTTCTGACCACAACCCCTCTGGCCGGTATCACCAACTCCAGATTCGGATGCATGGGCCAATTCAGCTCTGCTTGGTGCCTCTAGGGTTCTTTCCTCTCAGTGTTCCGGGATGAGTGTTACACAGCTCAAGCCCCTTCTCAGCAGTTTTGCTGTTCTCTCCTACTCACTCGACTTGACTTCTCCACTCTCTCAGCTCTGCACAGTGGCTGCTCACTCTTCTGTTACTCAAACTGTTCTTTTTTTTTCCTTCTACTACCCGCCCACACTATCTACCCCTGTTGTTCCACTAGGTCCTTCCCCGGGGTCTTGACTGGGTCCTAAGTGTGTGTGTTATGTGTTGAGGATCATCACACCTACCATCCCCCATCTCCTGACTGCTGGAGAACCACACATTGGCTTAAGTGCAGTACCCCTCGTGGCATCCTGACCGGTGGGCGCCACATGTACTTATAATATAGAGGCTCCGGGGTCAGCTGTATATATATGTTGCCCCTGCTTCTTTGTTGCTACAGTGATGCTTCACCTAATCCACAGGTGAAGAACCATGGCGACCATTTTGAAGTTGGCCATTTTGGATCAAGGGAAGAGGGTCATGTGACACATCAAACATATTGAGAATTTTATAAGAAAAACAATGGTGTGCTTGGTTTTAACTTTATTCTTTCATGAGTTATTTACAAGTTTATGAGCACTTATAAAATGTGTTCAAAGTGCTGCCCATTGTGTTGGATTGACAATGCCAACCCTCTTCTCCCACTCTGGACACTGATAGCAACACTGCAGAAGAAATGCAGCACAGGCTTCCAGGATCCGTTGTTTCAGATGCTGCACATCTCGTATCTTCACAGCATAGACAACTGGCTTCAGATGAGGGATGAGGCAAACTTTTTTTGTGAATGGTGAAGTTAAGAAACAAAATCAATGCTACTGTGGGGGCCATTCTTCATCAATGGAAACCTCAATGCCCCTGGATATCTGAATCATGTAGCAATTCCAACACAATGGGCAGCACTTTGAACACATTTTATAAGTGGTCATAAACTTGGAAATGACTCAGGAAAGAATAAAGGTACAGTACAGACCAAAAGTTTGGACACACCTTCTCATTCAAAGAGTTTTCTTTATTTTCATGACTATGAAAATTGTAGATTCACACTGAAGGGATCAAAACTATGAATTAACACATGTGGAATTATATACTTAACAAAAAAGTGTGAAACAACTGAAAATATGTCTTATATTCTAGGTTCTTTAAAGTAGCCACCTTTTGCTTTGATTACTGCTTTGCACACTCTTGGCATTCTCTTGATGAGCTTCAAGAGGTAGTCACCGGAAATGGTCTTCCAACAGTCTTGAAGGAGTTCCCAGAGATGCTTGCCACTTGTTGGCCCTTCTGCCATCACTCTGCGGTCCAGCTCACCCCAAACCATCTCGATTGGGTTGAGGTCTGGTGACTGTGGAGACCAGGTCATCTGGCGTAGCACCCCATCACTCTCCTTCTTGGTCAAATAGCCCTTACACAGCGTGGAGGTGTGTTTGTGGTCATTGTCCTGTTGAAAAATAAATGATGGTCCAACTAAACGCAAACCGGATGGAATAGCATGTTGCTGCACGATGCTATGGTAGCCATGCTGGTTCAGTATGCCTTCAATTTTGAATAAATCCCCAACAGTGCCACCAGCAAAGCACCCCCACACCATCACACCTCCTCCTCCATGCTTCACAGTGGGAACCAGGCATGTAGAGTCCGTCCATCCGTTCACCTTTTCTACATCACACAAAGACACGGTGGTTGGAACCAAAGATCTCACATTTGGACTCCTCAGACCAAAGCACAGATTTCCACTGGTATAATGTCCATTCCTTGTGTTCTTTAGCCCAAACAAGTCTCTTCTGCTTGTTGCCTGTCCTTAGCAGTGGTTTCCTAGCAGCTATTTTACCATGAAGGCCTGCTGCACAAAGTCTCCTCGTAACAGTTGTTGTAGAGATGTGTCTGCTGCTAGAAACTCTGTGTGGCATTGACCTGGTCTCTAATCTGAGCTGCTGTTAACCTGCGATTTCTGAGGCTGGTGACTCGGATGAACTTATCCTCCGCAGCAGAGGTGACTCTTGGTCTTCCTTTCCTGGGACGGTCCTCATGTGAGCAAGTTTCTTTGTAGCACTTGATGGTTTTTTGCAACTGCACTTGGGGACACTTTCAAAGTTTTCCCAATTTTTTGTACTGACTGACCATCATTTCTTAAAGTAATGATGGCCACTCGGTTTTCTTTACTTAGCTGCTTTTTTCTTGCCATAATACAAATTCTAACAGTCTATTAAGTAGGACTATCAGCTGTGTATTCACCAGACTTCTGCACAACACAACTGCTGGTCCCAACCCAATAAGGCAAGAAATCCCACTTATTAAACCTGACAGGGGACACCTGTGAAGTGAAGACCATTTCCGGTGACTACCTCTTGAAGCTCATCCAGAAAATGCCAAGAGTGTGCAAAACAGTAATCACAGCAAAAGGTGGCTACTTTCAAGAACCTAGAATATAATACATATTTTCAGTTGTTTCACACTTTTTTGTTAAGTATATTATTCCACATGTGTTAATTCATAGTTTTGATGCCTTCAGTGTGAATCTACAATTTTCATAGTCAGGAAAATACACAAAACTCTTTAAATGAGAAGGTGTGTCCAAACTTTTTGTCTGTACTGTATGTTAAAACCTAGAACATCATTGTTTTTCTTATGAAATTCTCAAGAAGTTTGATGCGTCACATGACCCTCTTCCCATTGAAAAAAATAAAGTTGGATCCAAAATGGCTGACTTCAAATGGCCGCCACGGTCACCAGTCATCTGGAAGAGTTTTCCCCCTCCCATATACTAATGTGCCACAAACAGGAAGTTGATATCATCAACCATTTCCATTTTATTTCGGCGCATCCAGATAAATGGCCCATCCTGTATATATAATATGTAGACTGCAAGGCTGTATATATAATATAAAGGCTGCGGGCTTTGTATGTATAATGTAGAGGCTGCGGACTTTGTATGTATAATATAGAGGCTGTGAGCTGTATATTTTATTTGGAGGCTGTGCTGAATATATTATTTGGAGGCTGTGCTGGACTGTATATATTATTTGGAGAATGTGCTAGGCTGTATATATTATTTGGATGATGTGGCAACCCAGCAACAGCCTCCAAATAATATATGCAGCACAGCAGCAGCCTCCAAATATCATATATTCTCCAGCACAGCGTCCATCTTATATATACAGAATAACAGTCTCAAAATAATATATATAGCCCAGCACAGCCTCCATATTACATATACAGCACAGCAGTCTCCAAATAATATATATAGCCTAGCACAGCCTCTATAGACACAACACAGCCTCCATATACCTTAGCACAGCCCCCATATACACCAGCACTGCCTCCATATATGCCAACCAAGCCTCCTTATACTTCAGGATCAAATTATCAATTGATCTTTATTAAAACACAAAACACAAATTTCAATGACAATGTATATCGGACCACAGAACAGGTCACACATGACATATGGACAATATAGTCCTCAACCATAAGTATCAGTCTGATGTGAAGCCAAGAACCACAAACACCATAAAGTAGTGTATATAAATATATGTCCCATATATGTAGATCTCCAAGGCTGTGGAGTCTAAAGGGTGGGTAGGGAGATGAACAAGAAAAATGGCGCAGATCTGAGTGCAGCATGTTTGGATCTATTATGCAGTGTAAATAAATCTTATTGCTCACCTTATAGATGTCTTGTCTCTTGCTTATCTGAGCATGCCTGGTCTAATGATTATAGTCCTGCGATTATGGTGTGCAGCCATGTCCCAGATCATTCGGATCACAATGCCAGTGTGACCGTAACAGAAGGGAAGATTTCAGGTAACATCCAGAAAGATGTAGGGCGCTCCTAAAGTGATGGAGTAAAACATTCTTATTATTTTTCAAAGGTTTATTAAAAAAAAATAATTTAACAAAAAAAAGGTTTTGATGCATAAAAAGGGGGGGTCATACAACGCATTTCGGCTGAATATTTTGTACACACAGCCTTCCTCAGGTATGTCAGAACAGCTTTGCGTTGTATGACCCGCCTTTTTATGCATCAAAACCTTTTTTTTGTTAAATTATTTTTTTTGAATAAACCTTTGAAAAATAATAAGAAGGCTTTACTCCATCACTTTAGGAGCGCCCTACATCTTTCCGGATGTTACTTGAAATCCTCCCATAAATATATGTCCTGAATTTCTGGGTACACAAGAGGCTCACATATACATAGAGCAAAAGACAAGTATCATTTCATGGGTCAGAAAGAATTTTACCTGTCTATGACCGCCCCCTTACGCGTTTCGCTAAGGCTTCTTCTGAGGAGGGTGGTCTCAACAGGGAACATCGATCCTTTATATACAAAGTTCTAAATTACCGGCGTCTTTCATCACTTCCGGTACCGCCGATGCCAATACGTCACTTCCGCTATTTACATGTCGGCATCACTTCGGTCGGAATTGGTGATTGCGGCACCTCACATCCACCAATAATTCATCTCCGCTGTGTACATGTTGCTTAGCAACATGTCTGAGTCACTTCCGATCATTAGATAGGAGATGACGAAGATCACTATTATTAGCGCCACACAGGACACTTACATTACAAACTCCCCCATACGTTCAATACATCCCGCAGCTCGGGAGGTAGGGCAGGGTTCCGCCCCCACAACCGCCCATCACCCTCGGCTGTCGGCACCACTTATGATTGCCACACAGCCAGGGCAACGGATCAGCTGCGGGCTTCCAACAGCAACATGCTCCCGAGCCGAGGACATACCAATACACTGGGGGAGGGATTTTTTTTTATAAATAATATATGATAGTATATATTCAATAACTACAGAGGTGAAAAACATCTCCCTAATTCAACAGAGGTAAATATAGAATTAAACTAAGACCCAGATAACTCAGCATCATCAGAGCTATAATTTTTACACATTTTACAATAATTATACTCATTAAAACAGATCCTAAAAAAAACTTAGGAGAACAAGACCCTATTACAAAATTTCCCATTTCCAAACATTAGGGACTATGTTTACATAAACACAGCATGATAAGTGTAATATAATATTATACAGTACAAATAAAGTGCATAATATAATCAACACACATACAGTTCACCGGCCGGTGACAAGCAACCCCCACTCATACCCATCCATACACACTTCTGCAAACCATTTTATAATACAGTGAAGAAGAGAAAATTAGGGGAACAATTTCTTTAGTTCCAAAGTGCATAGTGCAAACGTGCAATTGTGCTGCATATAGTTCCATTTGGTCTCCAATTTGTTCTCCAGTCCTCCATATATCCCTCAGGTTTGGTGATCTCCTATAAGTAACCGAAGGGTACTTCTGTAAACATCCACTAAGTCCCCGATCTGATGTTAGTAAAGACCAATATTTCTTTAGGACTCCTTCCATTTGGTGCCACTGGTTATTGAACCCAGCTATCATTTGTACCTGATTATTCTGTGTGTTCTTTCGTCTTGGTTGTAACAGATTATTCCTTTCAGTCTGTATAGCCCTCTGGTAATTCTTTCTGACCCATGAAATGATACTTGTCTTTTGCTCTATGTATATGTGAGCCTCTTGTGTACCCAGAAATTCGGGACATATATATTTATATACACTACTTTATTGTGTTTGTGTTTCTTGGCTTCACATCAGACTGATACTTATGGTTGAGGACTATATTGTCCATATGTGGTCACCTGTTCTGTGGTCCGATATACATTGTCATTGAAATTTGTGTTTTAATAATGATCAATTAATAATTTGATTGTGGCCAGACTCCTGGGAGTTTTTTTTTAGGAATTAATTGCTGATTGGAGGGCATTGTACCTTGTTTAAGGGTCTTTCTGAATATTCTCCTTATACTTCAGCAGCAGCCTCAATATACCTTTGCAGCAACCTCCATATATCCCAGCAGCAACCTTTATATACCCCTGAAGCAGCCTCATATACTCCCAGCAGCAGCCTCTATATACCCCAACAGCAGCCTCCATATACCCCAGCATCAGCCTCCATATACCCCAGCATAGCCTCTATATACCTCAGCAGTAGCCTCCATATACCCCAGCAGCACCTCCATATACCCAACCAACAGCCTCCATATACCCCAGCGGCACTGCCTCCATATACCCCAGCAGCACTGCCTCCATATACCCCTGCAGCAGCCTCCATATACCCCTGCAGCAGCCTCCATATACCCCTGCAGCAGCAACCTCCATATACCTCAGCATAGCCTCCATATACCTCAGCAGTAGCCTCCATATACCCCAGCATAGCCTCCATATACTTCAACAGCAGCCTGCATATACCTCAGCAGCAGCCTCCATATACCCCACTAACAGCCTCCATATACCCCAGTGGCACAGCCTCCATATACCCCAACAGCCTCCATATACCCCAGCAGCACAGCCTCCATATAACCCAGCAGTACAGCCTCCATGTACTCCAGAAGCACAGTCTCCATATACCCCAACAGCCTCCATATACCCCAGAAGCACAGCCTCCATATAACCCAGCAGTACAGCCTCCATGTACTCCAGAAGCACAGTCTCCATATACCCCAGCAGCAGCCTTCATATACCCCAACTAGAATATGTGGTTCTAAGGTAGAGTGCAGGTATGAGACGGGATACTTTAATCTTTATCTCCGTATCTTTATTCTTAAAAAGCTCCAGACCACAACATGTTTCGACGTACAGACGTCTTCCTCAAGCGGTTTTCAAAAACGCATGTAAAAACGCACCCATAGGACCCCATGTTAAAAAACGCATGCCCTAATAGCAAAAACGCATGTGTGACAGTACCATGCGTTTTTGGTGCATTTCCAAAAAATGCATGCGTTTTTTAACATGGGGCCCTATGGAAAACGCATGCAAAAACGCATGTACAATTAGTGCCATTCAAAAACGCATGCATTTTCCATAGGGACCCATGTTAAAAAAACGCATGCGTTTTTCAAAACGCACCAAAAAATAGAGCATGCACTATTTTTTGGTGCAGATTTAAAAACGCAGCCAAAAACGCATTGTGCCATCACACACCTTGAAAAACTCATGATTACATGAAAAACGCATGAGTTTCTTTAAGTCACTAAAAAAACTCATGCCAAGTGTGACCCCAGCCTAAGTGCAATAAACCTCATTTCAATCCTGAAATATTACTGTGTCCATCAGTTATTACATATATCACACTGAAATAGCTGTTGCTAAAAAAAAAAAAAAAAAACAATTTAAAAAAAAAAAAAAAAAAAAAAAAGGTGTAAGATTAAGAGGGGTGCCCAAACTTTTTCATATGACTGTACTAGATTCTTGATAGGGCGTTGATCCAGGGATCTAGTCTGATTGCCATATCTGGAGTTAGGAAGGAATTTTTTCCCCCAATGTGGAGTCTAGTGTTGCCACATGGGTTTTTTTTTCCTTCCTCTGGATCATCATGTTAGGCTATGGGCTGAACTAGATGGACTTAAAATCTTCCTTCAACCTTAAAAACTATGTTACTATGGAGAAAACATGTTCTACAATCTTTTTCCAATAAAAATGTTCACACAGATTTAGATACATTTATAACAGATTCGAATAGATGGGACTTTACTTTTCTACATTATCTGCCCCATTCATCAGTTAGCAGCAGCGGCTTCTGTGATGTCACTGCTCTGTGATGTCATAATGGTTCGGAATGTTCAGAATCTATATAACCTGGAACACAGGCAGATCCTGTCATTCCAGAAGTTGAAGCCTAGGTGGACACTTCACTTTGGCTGTGGAGGAGCTTAATTCACCTTTTTTGATCTTTGATCAAGGAATTCACTTTCTTAATTTTTGATCAGGGCAAAATAAAATTGTTGCCCTCCTGGAGAGACAATTTCTCCAAACTGCCAACATCCCAGGACCCTAAACCATGAGTGCAGGGGAGCTACATTGGCTGACCGCTGACAATGAAGCCTGGCTGCGGCGACCTGAAAATCAAGGTAAGTGAAAGATTTGGTGGAGATTCACACAAATAGGCAGTGGTGTAACCTGCGCTGTATTGGGGTCTTCCTTGTTCCTTGTCTGTGTGATCACCTGGCCCATTCATGGAGCAATTTGGTATTATAGGAATGTGATTTTAACACCAATTGTCTAATGCTTTAATTTTATATTGAATTCATGGGTTGTGATTCCCTTCCTGCATCTCTACCAGCAATTGTACCTCAGATCAATGTTGTAATGACATAGCAATATGAGCACATGCACTTTATATCTGGTGGATTGTATAGTGGGGAGGCATCATAACCAGGTCCAGGGGTATTAACCCTTTACTATGTATGTTCTGGACTTAGCATTAGGCCTTGTGTGTGCTTTTGGAACAATAAATGCCTTATATATTTACTGGGATCCAAGTGATCACTCTCTCTTGATAAATGGCATCTACTGTCTATGTATTTTTACACGTGTTGTCCTATAATAAATTGTACTTTTTGCATTATATTTCGGTTCCTCCTTTAATTGTACAGTTTTTCGGAGTATTTAAATGCAAATAAGGACCCACTCGTGTAAATTAATATGCGGGGGGTTTCCTTACACTTTTGTAAGCCAGTTTGGGCTTTGTTTATATTACTTTTTACTGACAGTATCAATATACAGGTATAATGCACTAATTAAAAATCCCAGCTGGCATTAACCCCAAATACCATTACCCAACTGTCACTGGCACCAGAGCAGCAGGAAGAGCTTTATTTTTCTTAAAATTATTTGTTTATTTATAAATAATTTGAAAAACCAGTGAGGGGTGACCTCTGTTTTGGATTACCGGCTGAGGTAAAGCTGTCAGCTGTGGTCTGCAGGCTTCAGCCATCGGCTTTACCCTAACTGGCGATCAAAAATAGGAGGACAACACATTGTTCTTATGAAATTTTGGGGGGGGGGGGACTGAGTGCAATACTAAACACCCTTGAGTGCTATATAACAGGGACTAAAGGGTGCAGGCTTACAATATGGTGGGGCTGGAACATTATATAGCTATTTGACATCTGTCTATCCATCCTAGCTTTTTAGAATATGTAAAAGATGATTTAAAAAAAAAACAAAAAACACTGTATGTGTGGTCTGTGTGTGGTTTGTGTGCAGTCAATACGTAGTCTGTGTGCGGCCTGTGTGTGGTCAGTGTGCAGTCCGTGTGCGTTCCTTGTGCAGTCAATGTGCGGCCCATGTGCCAAAATATGAACATGAAAAAGGAGCAGATCTGCTCTGATCTATTGGTGCGAGTGCAGAGCGATGTTTGCTTGCATTGCACTCGCAGATTTTATACGCAGATGTGAGCGAACCCTTGAGGCGTCTAGTTTCCAAAATGGGGTCATTTGTGGGGGTTTCTGCTGTTTAGGCCCCCTAGTGACCCTGAAATGTGAGATGGTGCCAGCAATCTATTTCAGCATTTCCAAAATTAAAATATTCCTCCGTCCCTTCTGACCCCTCTCATTTGTCTAAATCAGTGGTCTCAAACTCCAGGCCTCGAGGGCCACACACAGTCCAGGTTTTCAGGATTTCCTTAGAATTTGACAGTTGGTCATTTGATTGCCAACTGTCAAATCCTAGGGAAATCCTGAAAACCTGGACTGTGTGCGGCCCTCGAGGCCTGGAGTTTGAGACCCCTGGTCTAAATAGAACTTTTTGACTACATGTGGGGTATCGCTGCGCTCATAAGAACATGGGTAACAAACTGTGGGGTGCACTTTTTGGCGTTACCTCTTGTAAGAATGAGAAATTAGCTGCTAAAGCAACACTGGTGGAAAAAAAAGAAAACGTTCAGTATGACAACCTATCGTTATCAAATCTCTGTGGGTTTAAAATGCTCCCTATCCCCTTAGATATAATGTTTGAGGGGTCTAGTTTTCAAAATGGGGTCACTTATGGGGGTTCTTGCTGTTTAGATACCTTATGGGTCTGGGATATGCAAGATGGGGCCCGTCATCTATTTCAGCCAAATTTGCTTTCCAAAATTCACAGATCGCTCCTTCCCTTCTGAGCCCTTCCATTTGTTCAAACAGGGGTTCTGACCACATGTTGAGTATCAGCGCGTTCAGAAGACAATGGGTAACAAACTTTGGTATCCAATGTGTTATACTGCCCCTTGTAAAAGTGAATAAATTGAGGCTAAAGCAACATTTTTAGGTAAAATATAAATGTAAATATTTTTTCGTTCCACTTTGCATTCATTCCTGTGAAGCAGCTGAGGGGTTAATAACCTTCTTGAATGTGGTTTTGAGTAGCTTGAGGGGTGCAGTGTTTGGAATGGCGTCACTTTTGGTGTGTTTTCTGTCACATAGGCCCCTTAAAGTCACTTCAAATGTGATGTGATCCCTAAAAAATTGGTTTGTAAATATTGATGTAAAAATGAGAAATTGCCGAAACTTTGAACCCTTCTAATGTCCAAAGAAAGAAAATGTTTCCAAAATTGTGCTGATGTAAATAGCCCTGATGAAGAGGACTTGAAACGCGCGTCGGGAACGGGACAGGCACATGTGGCACACAGTCTTTTTACTGGCAGGTTCAATATACAAATACAAGATGTAGCTGAGCTGAATGTGTCAGATGCTGCAGTGGTGTGTTTGTCAGATGTAGCTGAGCTGAGTGTGTCAGATGCTACAGTGTTGAGTTTGTCAGATGTAGCTGAGCTGAGTGTGTCAGATGCTAAAGTGTTGAATTTGCCAGATGTAGCTGAGCTGAGTATCAGATGCTGCAGCATTGAGTTTGTCAAATGTAGCTGAGCTGATTGTGTCAAATGCTGCAGTGGTGAGTTTGTCAGATGTAGCTGAGCTGAGTGTGTCAAATATAGCATATCACATACATCGCAGACATGGAGAAGAAAGGAAATGACATCAAGGACCCCTTTTTTGTGTTTTTTTTTTGGCCAAACTTTACTGATTGTCTTTCTAGTGCACAATGCAGAAGAAATGCAGAAACGCATCCGTAAAAAAAAAAAAAAATGCATCATGTGAATTGCAATGTGTATTTTCACCTGCTAAAAAAAGCAGATCCTCAAAATTCAGGAAAACGCATCCTGAACAAAACGCAGCACAAACGCAGCGTGTGAACGTAGCCTAAGTACACACTGTCACTTTAATTTAGGCAGGATCTTCACATTGGCATAGTGTTTCCTGTACCCATTGGTGTTTTTTGGGGAGTCTATAGGGTTCATTTTAGTAGGTTCACACCTATTCTGATAGTAACACCAGCACTGCTCTGTAGACCCCAGTGCAGACCTGCTGGTTGATTGTCTTATGGCTGCGTTCTTTGTCACCCTGTTCTATCCTTTAATACGGTCAGTACAGAATATTAATTTAATTTCACTTAATTGATTAAAACTGTTTGATAAAATTGTAAAGTTACCTTAGTATATGTGTGTCTTCCCTGTTATAACCTTAAAGGGGCCGTCACACGCGTCAATATCGCTGTCAATGTCGCTGCTGCACGTGACGTTGCAGCGATATTGACGCGTGTGACATGGTATATCAACCCGCGATAAATCGCTGGCTGATGGTCGCCAGGTTTTCGGACAGGACCAAAAACCTGGCGATGGACGCCCAATGGACAGGCAGCATTGCTGCGTGTGACACCGGAGACGCGCGATCAGCCAGCTCCCAGCGCCTCTCTGCAAGCGCTGGGAGCTGGTATCCATGGTAAACTGCGGGTATCTATGCAGCACACGCTGCCTAGATACCCGATGTATACCTTGTTTACCAGCCTTAGGGTGCCTAGTTAACCGCTGTGTACCTTGGATACCAGCCGGTGAGCGGAGAAGGCTGGTAACCAAGGTATACATCGGGTATCTGGGCAGCGCACGCTGCCTAGATACCCACAGTTTACCATGGATACCAGCCTGCTCCCGCTAACTGAAGCCTCGCAGCGGGAGCAAGACATCGTGGAAACGATATTTAAATCATTTCCACGATGTCGCTGGTACTGATCGCTGGTGAGTCTGCCTGTGTGACAGCTCACCAGCGATCAGCCGTCAATGTCGCCAGAGATCAGATCACTGACGACATTGACGTGTGCGACGGGGCCTTAAGGCAGGGGTGGGGAATCTTTTTCATGCCGAGGGCAATTTGGAAATTTCTACCATCCTTCGGGGGCCGCAAAAAGTTACCTCCTTGAAAATTACCCACTGTATTTGGTCGAACAAATAATTAACTCACCCTACTGGGATATTCTTTTTGTTGCTTCTCACAGCTGTTTGCGTTGCCTAGAGCGCAGTAAATTCTTCGTCATAAGAAGTTTTGTAAATCATATACATCACATAGGGAACAGCTGTATATACATCACATAGGAGACACTGAGTGCATATACATCGCTGGGGCATACACAGCACTGGGGAGGCCGGGGGGCATACACAGCACTGGGGAGGCCGGGGGGCATACACAGCACTGGGGAGGCCGGGGGGCATACACAGCACTGGGGAGGCCGGGGGGCATACACAGCACTGGGGAGGCCGGGGGGCATACACAGCACTGGGGAGGCCGGGGGCATACACAGAACTGGGAGGCCGGGGGGCATACACAGCACTGGGGAGGCCGGGGGACATACACAGCACTGGGGGGCTTGGGGCATACAAAGCACTGGGGGGCTTGGGGCATACAAAGCACTGGGGAGACTGGAGAAGTATACAGCACTGGTGGGGGGGGGGTCATGAGGGCATATATAGCACTGGGGACGCTGGGGAAGTATACAGCTCTGGGGAGGGGTGGGGGCACATTCAGGAGTGGGGACATATACATCACTGGGGATGATGGCAAACTATATAATCAATGCAGTGGCTGAGGACATCTACAAACGGGAGGGCACATACACTGCTTGGGGGGCACATGCTGCTGCTGGGGTGACACACACACACTGCTGCTGAGGGGGGGCACATACTGCTACTGAGGGGGAGTGACACATGATGCTGCTGTGGGGGAAATATGCTACTAAGGGGGGGCACACATGATGTTGAGGGGGGCAAACATGATGCTGCTGGGAGGGAACATGCCGATGCTGAGGGGGGGCACACAGGATGCTGCTGAGGGGGGGCACACATGATGCACCTGGGAGGCAAACATGCCACTACTGAGGGGGGGCACATGCTGCTACTGTGGGGGGGGGGGGGGGAAACACATGATCCTGCTGGGGGTGCAAACATGAGAGGAGCACACATGATGCTGCTGGGGGGAGCAAACATGATGCTCCTGAGGGGGTGCACATGATGCTACTGAGGGGGGCACACACATACTGCTGGGGCTGCAGCTCCAACCTCTTCATCAGTGTGAGGGACAGAACACATTACATGTAGCCCCGCTTACACACCACATCCTGGCACTGGCTCTGCACTTGCCTGTGTGTGAAGATGTGATCCCTCATGTGCAGGCAGTATTCAGTAGTAAACGCTGCTGTGCTTGTTTAGAGGTTACGCACTGACTTAAAGGGCCGGTAGCAGCAAAATGCTGCTGCCGGCCGGAGCACTGCGGTCTCCGGCAATGTGGCCGGGGGCCGGAGAGAAGGTCTTAAGGTACCTTTTCAAAGTAAATTTTAATGATAAAAATAATTTTATTATATAAAAAAAAATTGATATTTGTGTGTGCAACATCACTGGTTCCCCTTTAGTTGCGGGAGATTTAGGTGTTTTATTTTATATTTAAGTCCAAAATAAGGTAATTCTTTCTAGGGTTCCCATCACCCTAAACACCACGGCAGCTGATGGGCCCATCCCTATTGCCCAAAAGATTGGAAATAAATGAAAAATTATCATTTCTTTATAGGTCAGCCCAGAATAACCCACAGGCTGCGGTCTCAAGAGAGAGAAGCGAGGACACATGACCCCCGTGGATATCTTACAGAGAGCAGGGAAGACACTGAGAGGAGAGGGAGACGGCCAATGGATCCTCCAAGGAGGAGGTGGGAAGAACAGAGGGACAGAAGCCGGTCACCTCTCAGACCAGACCGCGAGGAGCCCTCTACATCCAGAGGAGAGAGAAGCAGGGATGTCCCTCATCCCATCCCACCTCCAACATCAGCATCTGAGGAGGGTCCATCTACATCCAGAGGACAGAGAAGCAGGGATGACGTCCACCCCATCCCACCCAGCCACGCTCCCATTCAACTGCAGGGAGTGGGTGTGGAGCCACCTGCACAGGACCCGCCGATGCAAGAAGAAGAGGGGACACCACCACCGCCACCTCCTGAACAAAACCCACAAGTGGAAGAAGAAGAGGGGATGGCGATACCACCACCGCCACCTCCTGCACAGGACCCTCCGGTGCAAGAAGAAGAGGGGACACCACCACCGCCACCTGAACAGGATCTGCAGAGGAGACTGCGCCCTCGGCCTGCCAGAAATGCCCAGCCACATGGAAACATCCGAAGAAGGCCGCGCAGAACCCTCCCAAACAGAGCAGTATCCCCCAGGAGGTGGGAGAGCAATGTGCCATCTGCTTCGATGTCTATCAAACTGGACAACAGGTGGCAGTCATCCCATGCACCCACGTCTACCATCATCGTTGCCTTCAGCGGTGGGTCCGCTCCCATCCCCAGTGCCCCATGTGCCGTCAGCCCTGCTTCCAATAAACATCCACAATCCCAGCCCAGGTAAGGAAGCCGTACAAACATTAAAACTATATGTCTTTAAATGTTGTAAAAAAGAAAAAAATCTCCTTAACTTCTTGGTCTCTACTCTCTTTTTAGGTTACCATCCATTACCTGGCTGCAGAGGAAAAGAGCCAGCCGCAGAGGAAAAGAGCCAGCCGCAGAGGAAAAGAGCCAGCCGCAGAGGAAAAGAGCCAGCCGCAGAGGAAAAGAGACAGGTGCAGAGGAAAAGAGACAGGTGCAGGAGAGAGATCCATAGAAGGGGAGAGAGAGCCATAGAAGGGGAGAGACAGGCACAGAGGAAGAGAGACAGGCACAGAGGAAGAGAGACAGGCACAGAGGAAGAGAGACAGGCACAGAGGAAGAGAGACAGGCACAGAGGAAGAGAGACAGGCACAGAGGAAGAGAGACAGGCACAGAGGAAGAGAGACAGGCACAGAGGAAGAGAGACAGGCACAGAGGAAGAGAGGACAGGCACAGAGGAAGAGAGAGACAGGCACAGAGGAGGAGAGACAGGCACAGAGGGGGAGAGACAGGCACAGAGGGGGAGAGACAGGCACAGAGGGGGAGAGACAGGCACAGATGAAAAGGGACAGGTGGAATCAAGGGGAGGTTTTAAAATAGTTAGAGTAGATTAGTAGAGTAGAGTAGATTAGTAGAGTAGAGTAGATTAGTAGAGTAGAGTAGATTAGTAGAGTAGAGTAACATAGTAACATAGTTTTTTTTTAAGGTTGAAAAAAGACTTTAAGTCCATCTAGTTCAACCCATAGCCTAACATGTTGATCCAGAGGAAGGCAAAAAAAACCCCATGTGGCAACACTTAACTCCACATTGGGGGAAAAAATTCCTTCCTGACTCCAGATATGGCAATCAGACTAATTCCCTGGATCAACGCCCTATCAAAGAATCTAGTACCGTGTTTCCCGAAAGTAAGGCCCCCCCGATTGTAAGGCCGCCTGGGGGTAAAGGGGGGGCCTGCTAACTGTAAGGCCTCCCCCGATTATAAGGCCGGTAGGGGGGAGGGGGGGGTCTTACTATCGGGGAAACACGGGGGGGGGGAAGGTTTACATGCATACATACACACATGCATACACATATATACACACCACACACACCACACACACCCACACCACACACACACATAGCATAGCTTCTTACCGGGTCCGGTGTGGGGTCCCCGATGGTCCTGTGCCGTCCTCTGTGCTCCGGTCCGGTCCCGAGATGATCCGCTGCCGTCCGCCGTGTTCCGGTGCCGGTCCTAGGCTCCATGGTCCCTGCTCTTCCGGAGTTCAGGCCTAGCTCCACCCAGGTCATAGTGTGGGCCAATCAGCATAGCGGCGCTATGACCTGGCGGAGCTAGGCCTGAACTCCGGAAGAGCAGGGACCATGGAGCCTAGGACCGGCACGGAACACGGCGGACGGCAGCGGATCATCTCGGGACCGGACCGGAGCACAGAGGGCGGCACAGGACCATCGGGGACCCCACACCGGACCCGGTAAGAAGCTGTGCTATGTGTGTGTGTGGTGTGTATGGTGTGTATATATGTGTATGCATGTGTATGCATGTGTATGCATGTGTATGCATGTGTCTGTCTGTATGTGTGGGAGTGTGTGGATGGATGGATGGATGGTGGGGCCTCCAATGTAAGGCCCCCCCCGAAAGTAAGACAGGGGGCCACTTTTGGCCTCAAAAAGAATGTAAGACCCTGTCTTACTTTCGGGGAAACACGGTAGCAACAGAAACTGACATTAACTCCCACACTGTTACAGGAAAGAAATACATTTAATATGAAGCCTCAATATAGAAATGAGACAGAGACACAAACCGGTCAGTCTCCAAAGTAAGATAGACCATGGTGACAGTACCCCCATCCTTTAATGAGGGGCCTCAGGAGACTCAATACTGGATGTGATCTGGACAACCCCTACAGAAGGAACACCACAACCCACCTGTGATCACTTCCGTAACCACCTGTCCCTCAATGTCACCTCCTGCACAGCAAGGTAAAGATGTAGTAAACGTTGGCTCATGAGACATGACATCTTTTGAGCCATGATCTGTGAAACACATTACAGGTACCAAGCACTGAGGGTAGCTCTAGCCGGATGGCCGAAGGGTTAACCATATCTGTCACCCGATACAGGCTGAGCTCCCAATGCTCCCACCTCCACTTGATGGCATTAGTGGACACTAGGGATGAGCTGGTATACTCATAACTATTCGGTACTCGACTAATAGTACAGTATTCAGGCTACTCGCTACCCTGCAAGTTTATTTGTGATTACTCGTTAGGAGTAGCGAGTAGTACATTCACTTTCACAGTTTATCTATATACACTGCAAAAGTGAAATAAAAGTTAATAAAAGGTGTTAAAAATAAAAAAAATAACATACCTATCCGACGGCTGTCCCTGGACCCAAAAAGAACATATCCAATGGCTGCCTGGATCTTACGTCTTATGGCCAATTAAATGGCCGGTAGCGATCAGCGCGTGGGTGATCTGGTATGTTATTTTTTTATTTTTAACACCTTTTATTAACTTTTATTTCACTTTCACAGTGTGTATAGATACAATGCAAAGTACTCGCATTTCCTATTGACTTACATTGGACTCGCTTCCCGTAACGAGTACGAGTATTAGGCCTAGTTCACATCTAAGGCTGGCTTGCGTTTGCCTGCATTTGCGTTTCTACCGCTAAAAACGCATCCAAAAGTATGTGTTTTTGGCCCCATTGATTTCAATGGAAACGCATGTGCATTTTCAAAAACGCAAAACGCATGCGTTTTTGCAAACACAGCTAAAAATGTGGACTTTTGCGTCTAGGGCTGCGTTTGCATAAATGCATGCGTTTTCCGTTTTTGAAAATGCACATGCGTTTCCATTGAAATCAATGGGGCCAAAAACACATAGAAACGCAAATGCAGGCAAACGCAACCCAGCCTTAGATGTGAAAAGGGCCTTAGGACCTACTCGTTACGAGTATAGCGAGTCCAAATATTTCACTACTTGCTCATCTGTAGTGGACACCCATACACAGTCAATCACATGCAGGTCCAGACCTGAATATTTATTACCAAGGAATAGTCTTCCGGAATATGAACAGCACCTAGAAGGACTGATGACCACCACCCTCCTGGGGGGAAAACAAATCGTCTAGAAAGAACCGGTATAGAGGGAGAAATCGTGCATCTCCAGTTGCACCTATACATAAACCGGAAGAGAGGGAAGTACAGAGGAAACAGAAACCCGGTCACCTTCCTCAAAACGACCAGGGGAAGGCGGCTCTTCAGGTAGGGTATTGGGAGTAGATACCTCTGACAGAACTGACATAGGAACCATACATGCAGGAGGCAGGAACCCAGTAGGGACAACTCCCCTCACGGAGCTCCGGAGAGACAGAGGCCTAGCATAATCCCGAAGAGTGGGAATGGGATCCCCTCTTTGTCCCGGAGGGATATGAGCCTAAAAAAAGAGGGAAAAACAGAGGAAATATACATGCCCAGGTCGCCATCTTCCACACCACCTTGGGGAGACAGTTTTTTAGATGTTTGTCTGGGTATGGATGGACAAACCCAAACTAACTGACCCTTAAACCCACAGTAGAAGCACGCCCCCATCCCACGGCAAGCTACAAGCGACCTAACAGGTGGAGACACCCCCCTAGCTTCACAGGTTCATCCACCTACACCTGTAGGATCTCAACAGGGAGAACAACAGGGTAACTTCACACCTGCTGCCACGCTCCTAGGCAGCAGACAGCTTGGCAACGATCAGCTCTCCAGAGTTCTACCTATACCTCAGGTAGCCAGGGCAGGAGTGAGTTCAATCAACAGCAAGGAATGCTGGATCATATGACCGTAAAAAGGGGATGGGAGTGATCACAAAGTAGCCACACCTGGAAAGAGAACTGAGGAGAATGCTAGCAACAGAAACTGACATTAACTCCTCAGCTGTCAAAGGAAAGAAATACATTTAAATTAAGTCTCAATGCAGAAAATGAGTCAGAGGTCCCAAACCATCACAAGTCTCCAAAGTAAGAGACCATCGTGGCATCTAGGATATCTATAGAAACTGTGAAAACCAAGGAGCAAAAGTCGTTGGATGATTAAAGTCCCTTTGGTTACCTCTATGGGTAAAGCCTAATTTCCTCTGTGGTAGCCTCGCATAGGAATTCAACCCTGACTTATAAGTTTGCATACAAATTACACTGAACCAAACCCACAATGTCCCAATAGGTTAGGGACCGGGTCTCCAAAATGGGAACTGCACCTATCACTCATCTATGGCTTATCTTGTAGACAGGACAGAAATACTCTAGATGCTAAAATCCCTTTCAAACCGGACCTTGGGATCTAAAACAAGAACAAGGAAATTCATTTTTTAATTTGTTTATCTTAGAAATCATAAATCCGGCACAGCCGGTATCTTCCCATATCTCTATCAGTCAAGGTCGGACGACCTGGCATTGAGTAATTAGCCTGTTATCAATACCTAAACCTCATTTCCCAGCGAATGGTGAGAGATTTCATTGCTCCACTCATCCAATGAGGTTCGGAATAAAGGAGATGAGAAACTCTCTAAAGTTCTGATGACTTCAGGGATATTAAGAATCTGGAAACAATACAAAGATAATGGAGAGACCTGAAGACACGAGGCTATGAAGGTTTTCCATCTTGTTGATCCTTATGGGACTATATGTGCCTGGTAAATATTGTTTTATTTCTAATATTGGAAGAGTTTTACAGCTTTTGGTCCTCCAGTTGTTGCAAAACCACATCTCCCAGTATGGTTTGATAAAACCATGATGAAGGGTTGGCACCAGGAGGTTACATTTCATGGTGTTGCCCAAGTTATGACTTATAGATTGTAGTTATTGACTAATACACGTTGGTTCCCTGCCATTCCACACTAATTATGTACCATAGTTCCCTGCTAAAATGTAAGGTTAATGAGCAAGAGACACTTTTGGTGGCGCTCTCCATTTATAGAAGAGGTTTCCCAAAGAGGATTTGGAAGATGCTCTCCATTTACAATTGTGTTCAAAATAATAGCAGTGAGTTCAAAACATGAGTTAATCCCAAAATAATAAATAATAGTTTTTATTTCCAGCATTGGGAAATTGCAGACTGTTCTCAAAATCAAAACAAGAGAAATGTATATAATTTTTAACTACTTTCCAGAAAATTACAGAAAATTAACTTTGAGCTGTTCAAAAAAAATAAACATTTTTTTTTTAGGATTTATCATTCCCGTGAATCACTAACCTAATATCTAGTTGTATATCCACAGTTTGTTAGAACGGCTTCACATCTATGTTGCATAGAGTCAACCAACTTCGGGCACCTGTCATCTGTTATTCCAGCCCAGGATGCTTTGATTACATCCCACAATGTATTTGCATTTGTTGGCTTTGGCTCAGAAACTGCATTTTTTTATGTCACCCACAAGTGTTCTATGGGATTAATATCTGAGGATTGGGCTGGCCACTCCATAACCTCAATTTTGTTGGACTGGAACCAAGATTTTGCTCGTTTACTGGTGTGTTTAGGGTCGTTGTCTTGTTGAGACCTATTTCAAGGGCATTTCCTCTTCAGTGTAAGGCAACATGACCTATTCAAGTATTTTGATATATGCAAACTGGTCCATGATCCCTGGTATGGGGTGAATAGGCCGACACCATAGTAAGAGAAACATGCCCATATTATGATGCTTCACTGTCTGCAGAGTGGACTGTGGTGAGTTCAGAGTTTGGGGGTCGTCGGATGAACTATCTGCGGCTCTTGGACACAAAAAGAGCAATTTATCTTTCTTCAGCCCACACAATGTTCCTCCATTCCTCTTTAGGACAGTCGATGTGCTCTATCTTCAGTCCATGTCTTTTCTATAACAGTGGGACTTTGTGGGGTCTTCTAATAGATGATCTTCACAAAGGTGTCTTCTCACTGTCACAGTCCTCACAGGTAACTGTACTCGTCTTTTATCCTCCTGGGGCCGATCAGTGCCTCAGCCTTTGCCATTCTGGATATTCTTCCATCCATATGAATTGTTGTCTTCTGTTTTCTTTCACATCTCTCTGGTCTTCTTTCCATTATAAAGCATTGTGGCTGAACAGCCGATCATTGTCTGCTCTTCTTTATACGTTTTATCCTCCAATCAACTTTTTAATCAAAGTTCGCTGTTCTTCCGAACAAAGTCTGGAATGGCCCATATTTCTCAGGTTTTCAAGGAGAAATACATGTACATGTGCTGCTTCACCCTTAAATAAGGGCCACTGCATTCACACCTATTTCTTCGCAGAATGATTGACCGCACTAATTGAACTCCACACTGCTATTATTTTTAACACACCCCTTTCAATTATTCAAATACACAGACTCAAAACCTGAAGAAACAACTACAAAAAAATGTGCATGGTATGCCCAAATACCTTGCAATAAATAACTCACTCAAAAACCTGAAGAAACAACTACAAAAAAATGTGCATGTATGCCAAATACTTGCAATAAATAACTACTCAAAAACCTGAGAAACAACTACAAAAATGTGCATGGTATGCCCAAATACCTTGCAATAATAACTCAGACTCAAAAACCTGCAGATCATGAATGTTGAGTTTGTTGGTTTTCTAAGAATTTACTTCAACAACTGATAAATTGTTTGATATGTGGTGATATCATTTATACCAAAAACAGTGAATAATCTGGTTAGTCATATTGGACTGCTATTATTTTGAACACTACTGTATAGAAGAGACTCCTTTTGTTAAAAAAGTTTTCAAGGCTGAGGAAATTGATAGACATCCTTCGTAGAGATCTTTCATATCATATTTGTTGAGGTCCGGTAGCTCCTTTGATCAGGTCTGTACAGGGCAGACATTCTCGGATCTTGCAGATCAGGTCCGTTTCACTTCAGTGGTTTCTGAGCTGCAGTATCTGGTCACACACTCTCTCATGGACCAACAGAAGTGACGGTCTCACATCACATGAGCAGGACCTCCTCCATCCATCTCAGGCTTAGTAGCTCTTTACGGTCTCCTGACCATTTCTTTAACGCGCGAGGGTGTGTCTGCGCGCGCGAGGGTGTGTCTGCGCGCGCGGGTGGATGATGGGTGGATGGAGGCATGAATGGGTGCAACAAGTGATCAAGTGTCCTCTTGTTGTAGCCTCTGGGATCATAGTCATAGTGTACTGTATGACAAATCATTGCCATACAGTGCACCATAACGATGACCCCAGAGGCTGTAGGAAGAGGACACTTGATCCCTTGCTGCAGTCTCTGGATTGAGCAGAGGCGATCAAGCGTCATGGGATCTTTGTTGTGGACTACGTCGGAGTAGTGGGCCCCCACGCTGCAAATTGCAACCCACAGCCACCCCAGAAAATAGCGCATTCATTAGAGGCACCATTTTTTGGTGCTGTACCCCAACTCTACCAGTTAGCATTGTGCTGGTGGCACAGGGGTTCTCCATACGACATGGTGTCCGCTAACAATTTCAATGGAAAAATTAGCTCCAATTGTTAGCGGAAACCATATCGCGTATGGAGATCCCCTCCTTGTGTGCCTGAACATTGGAGCTCCCCCACAAGTGACCCCAGTTTGGAAACTAGACCCCCCCTGAAGCAATTTATCTAGATGGGTGGTGAGCACTTTGAACCCCCAAGTGCTTCACAAATTTATCTGTAAATATGAAAAAATAAATATTTTGTGGGAAAAAAAAAAGTACTTTTTCATTTTTACGGATCAATTTGTGAAGCACCTGGGGTTTCAAAGTGCTCACTATGCATCTAGATAAGATTCTTGGGGGGTCTAATTTCCAAAATGGGGTCACTTGTGGGGGAGCTCCAATGTTTAGGCACATAGAGGCTCCCCATACGCGACATGGTGTCCACTAACAATTGGAATTGGAAGAGGAGGGTAAAAACCCCCTAGAGTCTTGTTTCTCCCATTCGGATCTGACTAAGGATTTAATGGCCGTAATGACAGGAAAAACACGTCTCTTCTTCTGAGACAACCCAGCAAACATAACGTCCTGAGCAGACCTCGCTTCCTTAGCGTCCACAATCCCCATGGTGGCCCGTACTGATTTAACCAGATTATCCATGTCTTGTATAGCAAAACAAGAACCCCCCTCATCTTCATATGAGGAGCCTGAATGGGATGAATGAACCAGACCCTCCTCCTGGGAATCAACCTCTGACTGATAGGGGGACTGGCTGAGAGAAGCAGGCACACAGGGTTGCTGAATATGGGAAAGGGATCTCGTCCCATATAAAGGTCTTAAGGTCTGCCGTCCGTATAGGGGCCTCTTCGTCAAGTGTCTGAGTAATACAGGAGTGGCATAACCGCTTGTCATAGTCATCTGACAGGGACTGTTCACATATGGCACAAAACTTATGTTTCCGTTTGTCAGAGCGTTTCTTAGGCTAGTAGAAGAAACAAAGAGAAGGAAACAGAGAGGATTGGCAATTACCAGAGTGGATAAACAAGCATAACTCACCCTTAATGCCTACACTGGTACCGGTTCAGGAGGTGGAGACCCAGCGTTGGGTTTGGAGCCTTTAGAGTTTAACGGAGCGCTCCTTACAGGCACTGGACTTGGAAGCCTGCTTGCCGCCGCTATTACTCCTGGTCACAGGCTGGCAGACCCCCTCCAGGTGTCCCTCCGCATCCCTGGGGGAAGACATAATGGTCACAGCCACGAGGCCCCAGAAACTACCTTTGAATAGCTCTGCTCCCCGCCAGTAGACACGCCGTCCTCCGGACCGCCGGAAGTGACGCGCACTTACAGTTCAAAGGGCGGCTTCCGGGGTTCCCGATGTGCATGCGCGCTGGCCGGCGACTACGCAGGGCGGCAACTGCACGCTCCACCCGCCCTGCGTCATGAGACAAGCAACGGGGACAGCCCCAGGCAGCGCCCCGCACGACCCAGAGCGGCACCACCCGGACACTGGGTCGTGCAGACAGAACCAGGCGATGAGGGAGATTGCAGGACCAGGGCTCCCCCGACGCAGTCTCCAGGACCCGGATACCACAGACAAACACCAGCCCTCCATGGCAGCCTCAGGTCCCAGGTAAAGAACTTCATCTGTAGGTTCCTCCCAGAAGGACAGGAAACCAACTGAGGAGGCGAGGGGGACCGCCCCTTTTTATCTGTAGGTTTCCTGTCCTTGTGAGCGGATCCTCTCTCTCAGTGGGTGCTGCCATGGCGACAGCAAAAAAACAATTTTTTGAAGTAACACACAGACTTCAACTCCCGTCTAAAAGCGCTCGTGGTCATAACCAGATGTTTTTTCCAGCAACCATTCACAATAGATGATATCACAGCTCACCTCCTCCTCCTGTACAATGACCGATAACACCTCTATATACAGTAGATAACACAGGATCCACCATTCACAATAGATGATATCACAGCTCACCTCCTCCTGTACAATGACCGATAACACCTCTATATACAGTAGATAACACAGGATCTACCATTCACAATAGGTGATATCACAGCTCACCTCCTCCTGTACAATGACTGATAACACCTCTATATACAGTAGATAACACAGGATCTACCATTCACAATAGGTGATATCACAGCTCACCTCCTCCTCCTGTACAATGACTAATAACTCCTCTATATACAGTGAATTGCACAGGATCCACCATTCACAATAGCTGATATCACAGCTCACCTCTCCTCCTGTACAAAGAATGATAACACCTCTATATATAGTACAGTTGTGGCCAAAGTATTGACACCCCTGCAATTCTGTCAGATAATACTCAGTGTCTTCCTGAAAATGATTGCAATCACAAATTCTTTGGTATTATTATCTTCATTTAATTTGTCTTCAATGATAAAACACAAAAGAGAATGAAGCAAAAAAGCAAAACATTGATCATTTCACACAAAACTCCAAAAATGGGCCAGACAAAAGTATTGGCACCCTCAGCCTAATACTTGGTTGCACAACGTTTAGCCAAAATAACTGTGATCAACCGCTTCCAGTAACCATCAATGAGTTGCTTACAATGCTCTGCTGGAATTTTAGGCCATTCTTCTTTGGCAAACTGCTCCAGGTCCCTGATATTTGAAGGATGCCTTCTCCAAACTGCCATTTTTAGATCTCTCCACAGGTGTTCTAAGGGATTCAGGTCTGGACTCATTGCTGGCCACCTTAGAAGTCTCCAGTGCTTTCTCTCAAACCATTTTCTAGTGCTTTTTGAAGTGTGTTTTGGGTCATTGTCCTGCTGGAAGAC
The DNA here is from genome assembly GCA_033576535.1 of Allobates femoralis. Lineage (NCBI taxonomy): Eukaryota > Metazoa > Chordata > Amphibia > Anura > Aromobatidae > Allobates > Allobates femoralis. Next base: position 58,495,087 of record JARQOC010000011.1, on the reverse strand, counting down.
CCATGACCTCTGAGGGAGACCCAGCTGTCTCACACTGGGCCCTACATTATGCTGTAAAATGTGTTGGTAGTCTTCAGACTTCATAATGCCATGCACACGGTCAAGCAGTCCAGTGCCAGAGGAAGCAAAGCAACCCCAAAACATCAGGGAACCTCCGCCATATTTGACTGTAGGGACCGTGTTCTTTTCTTTGAATGCCTCTTTTTTTCTCCTGTAAACACTATGTTGATGCCTTTGCCCATAAAGCACTACTTTTGTCTCATCTGACCAGAGAACATTCTTCCAAAACGTTGTAGGCTTTCTCTGGTAAGATTTGGAAACTCCAGCCTGGCTTTTTTATGTCTCGGGGTAAGAAGTGGGGTCTTCCTGGGTCTCCTACCATACAGTCCCTTTTCATTCAGACGCCGAAGGATAGTACGGGTTGACACTGTTGTACCCTCGGACTGCAGGGCAGCTTGAACTTGTTTGGATGTTAGTCGAGGTTCTTTATCCACCATCCGCACAATCTTGCGTTGAAATCTCGTCAATTTTTCTTTTCTGTCCACATCTAGGGAGGTTAGCCAAAGAATTTGTGATTGCAATCATTTTCAGGAAGAAACTAGGTATTATCTGACAGAATTCCAGGGGTGTCAATACTTTTGGCCACAACTGTAGATAACACAGGACCCACCATTCACAATAGGTGATGTCACAGCTCATCTCCTCCTCCTGTACAATGACTGATAACACCTCTATATACAGTAGATAACACAGGATCCACCATTCACAATAGGTGATATCACAGCTCACCTCCTCCTGTATAAGGAATGATAACACCTCTATATACAGTAGATCAGTGGTCCCCAACCTTTTTTGCACCAGAGATTGGCTTCATGCAAGACCATTTTTACGTGGCCCGACGGGGGGCGAGTCACTGGATAAGGGGTGGAGTTTAGCACCCTGCTTCCCCGAAAGATGCATTACGTACTATTTTCAGGGAATGTCTTATTTTTCCATCCCCTTGCAGCCGCCAAAATGGTATCCACGCAATTCCCTTGCAGCCCCCATCATCCCCTTGCAGCGCACAATATCCCCATCATCCTCCTCTTGCAACCCTATCCTCCTCTTCCAGTCCCCAGCATCCTCCTCTTCTAGCCCCCAGTATCCTCCTCTTCTAGCCCCCAGTATGCTCCTCTTCTAGCCCCCAGTATGCTCCTCTTCTAGCCCCCAGTATCCTCCTCTTCTAGCCCCCAGTATCCTCCTCTTCCAGCCCTCTCAAATATATATGAGAAAGCCTCGACTTAATCTTTGAATAGATTTTGTGAACAATTACATATATTTATACTGAAGTATTGGTTTCATATTGAAATATTATTGCAGTATTATTGATTATGCATTGATACATGATTAGGCCTGTATGTGAGGCTATGGTGAAACTAGAGACTTAAAACTGTTCCACTTTTATACTTTTTTATGACACTCGTTTATATTTTGTATCGCACGTCCTGAAATAAAGTTTTTTCACTTTTTGATATTTTGGGCTTCTTTGATCGTTTTTCCTGTTTTCCTTTTAGTTTTATCAAGCAACGATTAGTCCAATATATATATCCTTATTTCCCACACCATGTAATGTGTATATAAGATAAGAAATGAAGTCATTGTGTGGGTTCTCTCTATGTTACTCAATACTCTAAGGCCCACTTCACACTGCGGCGTGATCCGGTCCGGGTCTGTCCGGGAGGACCCAGACAGCCGCGGACCGGATCAGCACACAGGACTGGGGGCTATTATGCCCTCTGGTCCGGTGTGCAGCGCACGCAGTTCCCGTTGCTGATAAGTCAGGACCGGGGGCGCCGCGGTCCTGACCTGTCAGCGGCTGCAGCTGCGTGCGCTGCACACAGGACCGGAGGGCATAATAGCCCCCCAGTCCTGTGTGCTGATCCGGTCCGCGGCTGTCTGGGTCCTCCCGGACAGATCCGGACCAGATCACGCCGCAGTGTGAAGCCGGCCTTAGATGGGGTAGTGAAAACCTAGTAACAGATTTCCTTTAAACTAAGGGCCCTTTCACATCAGCGTTTTTTTCAAATCGCGGCAGATGTGGTGAAAAAACTGCATCTGCCGACGATTACCGCATACCGGCTGCACTTGCGGCACGGTTGCGGCAAGCCCCATAGAAAGTATAGGCTGACTTGCGGCAGGTGCGGCAAGTGCGGTTTTGCACTTGCGGCAGGTGCGGCCGCGAAAAAAACCGCGGTCAGATCAGGTCAGGTTTTGTGTTCCAAAACCAGGAGAGGAAAAGTATAATTGAAAGATTGACATTTGTTCTAGGTTTTGGAGTCACTCCTGGTTTTGGCACACAAAATCTGACCTGATCTGACCGCAGTGTGAAACCAGCCATAGGATATTCCCCAGCCAATGTTTGTAACACATTTTTTGTATGTGTCGGATTATCCATAATTGTATGTGCTGTGACGTACCTGACCGCCATCAGACCCAGCAATGCCCAGCAGGTGTTGTGTATTTGGGAGCTGGCACTCTGCACATATCTTCTCTCTTCACATGATTCAAAGTCTTCCCCCAGCCGCCATCTTCCATTTGGTGAGAGAGAAGAAAATCGCAGGCACGGGTGATCTCCGGGCAACTGAACAGTGTGGAGTCAAATAAAGTGCATCAGTAGAAATCAATTTATTTCACAAATACTGCAATTCCTTACTCTATTAAGTTTTCACTTAGTTCTAGGCAGTGAATGTTTGTAACTGAAATCCCCATTGGAGAAACTTTCTTCAGTTCTGTTACCTCTATCATCATTAGGACTTTAGAAAAAGTCAAAGTCAACCTCTTTTACTCCCAAATTTTAATTTTTGTAGCTAAAAGTATCAAAAAGTGACAGTAGATCAAAAGAAGGTCATCAGTTGGATTTGTAGTATCCATCCTCACAACCTAAGGGAACGATCACAATGACTGCACATAGAGAACCAAAATATTAGACATTGTTTTGTGTGTATATGTCAGCTGTATAAATGACACTCACCCATCTGAGTACTTAAATTCCATGCAAGCAAATGCTTCCAATCCAAACCATATACCATATGTAAAGCACACACCCCAGGACCTGGATAACAAGGAGAAATATGAGAATATATAAACAATACAGACGTGCAATTTCTTGTTCTTGGCATTGAAGGGCACAGCATCATGGGTTTACAATTTACCATAATATATATTAGGTAGAATAGGGAGGTTTGGGAGGTCAACAAACAGGAGAGCATTTGGAGTGCAGCATCTCCACCCTATGGCCTTTTTAATGCCAATAATTTGGTGGGATCGTTATTTTCTGTTTAGCATAACACAATTCCTCCCAAAAGGCTCAGGGGATCATTGGGGAACACAGCCTTGAACTTTATTTAGTGTCTCTGTATCCAGTTGTCCCTGGGTTAAAGGTAGGTGCCCTACTGGACTGTCCCCCATCTGTGCTCCCTCGAGTCCTCAGCCCAGGTGATCCCCCTTTTCTCATTTATAACATAATTTTGCCTGCAATCGCTCTGCAGAATGTCTTAAATGTGGTTTTCCAGGCCTACTGGTATCTGTGTTTTAACCTTAGTCCAAATTATCTGACCCCACTTAGTAGTCACGTCTCTCTGGAGTGGGTGGGGTCCATGATTTAGACATTATGTACTCCAGACTCAAGCCAGACTAGGATCAAGACCCTAAAGACCTTTAAGACCCAGAGTAATGCCCTTGGGAATTAATATCTCTCGGCTCCCTGTAGTCATTCCATTAAAATGGCCCAAGGTTTCCTTACACAGGTGTTTTATATCATCCTTGGACCACTCTCAGGATAGACCTATAGTACACCGAGACCATCTTTATCCCGCCTAAACTCCATGTTAAGGTTGAGTCCACCTCTCCTTCCAGGAGGAGGTTTCCTTTCATCAATGCAAATGGCTATAGCTGTATTCCTAATCTCAGTAATTTCAGTAAACTGTTCTCGAAGAAAAGGAACGATCTTGAGGCATATACCCTCCTTTAATAGCACTGATGTCTGTTTCCATCTTTGGTGGGGTACGTTCCTCAGCCCTTCCATTCATCCTATCCATGTAGGCTAATAGCATGGCAAGACTGCCAAACGCTCCCTCCATCTATAGGACCCCATTAGCATGAGGGATTTTCCCCACTCGCTCTGGAAGTTTGCCATTTTTACACAAATGACGCCTGAGTGAAGAATGTTATTGGGGTACAATCCAAAGCAAACGTTCCTCTGATGACTCAACCCAGCAGTCTACCTTTCTCACTAGCCGTGCTCATCCATCAGCTCCAAGGGGGTCTATGATCGGGTCAGAGATTTTCATATAGGACATGGCCAGGTCACTACTATTTGCTACTGCTCTTTTTAAGGTCAGATTTTTTGCCCTCCTCCTTGGACTTGTGACAGCTCCTGGGTCTTCAAAGAGGTCATCGCCCACTCATGCCATGTCTCTCTACCAAGGCACCCTCATGGGTCGAGGGTCTTTCTCCCCACAGTCTAGTTCTCTCCCCTTCACTGAGGTATTCCATCTTCAAGCAGAAATCCCATCCTCCTTCACTGGTCCTAGCCAGTACAGTCTGTGCCCTAGAGGACATCCGCCTTCTCACTCTGCAGGATCATTTCTGGCTCTATGGAATTTTCAGGGTCTCTCATCCACTTTCCCATCCAAGTGCATTCAGTTTCTCTACTGTTGGATTTACTATGGCTTTGCACAAGGCTAAGCTTTCCTGCCCCTCCATTGGTATGCCTTAACGTCCTGCACCTGTCTCCTGAGCTTGGGGGGGCACTGTTCTCCCAAAGTACTGTCAGGAATCCTAAACATAGGTAAAGTAGTCTCACCACCAGATCATTCTCCTGGAATTGGGAGTCTTTCCTTACTCTCCACCTCTACCTTTTTCCTACCTCAGAGTCAACCAGTATTTTGCTCACATATCAGGGGGGTAAAAGGGAGCTAGCTTCTCTGACATGTCGGTGGCTGCCAAGGTTTCCCCACATGGAGCCATTGAGTGTTTTCCCTGCTGCACTATACTGGAAATCCCCCTTGCATATACTCCAACAGCACAGGGTGGGCTTGTGTTCTCCGTTGTCATTTTTCCCTTCACATTGATGAGAACAGTTTCCTGCCCTATGTGGTCCCTTCTCCATTTCAGGGGTGTTCTTTGCACTGTTTGTTTTTTTCAGAGCTTTTAGGTTTTTCCTATCAGTTAGAGAAGCCTGTGAAATGCAGATTCTCCTTTCATGATATCTGGTGGGCCCTGTTTTTCAAGACCACCTTTTTGCCAGTGGATTTGGTCAGCGATTGATGAAGCCATCATCTCCAAGAAGAGAACTGCTCTATTTCATGTTTCCAGGAGGGTCTTGGGGCACATTGGACAGGCAGGCTTTCAGATCCTATTTCCTAGGTCAGCATGACAGCCACTTGGGCCTCAGCTTGCAAGTTTAGACTTGGCTGTAAGGTACTGTGAAATACCTTTTAAGGTTTTGCCCACACTGTAGGGCATCCCATTGTGCTGTGTCATCCATTGCTATTACTGAGAAAATTAGACTTTTGCACATTGGAAACACAAATCCCACCCTATTCTTATTTTTCTACCTGTAGGTTTGAGTCTAGTTGTCTCTGGGCGTGTATCACGCTGGGTGTAGGGAGGCACCCAGCGCAAGAGACGAGAGGGAGGAGGGGAAGAATCTCTAATGCTAAGGTCAAAAGGGGAGATGGTGACCCCTAGATAAACTAGCGCTGACACCTGGCTCCCCTAACGCCCCTATACAGTTTCCGCAAGTGTCTCCGAACAGGATACCTGCACTAGCAGTCCCTGGACTACAACATGCAGGGATCAGAGTGGGGATCACTAGTCAGCCCAGCTAGCAACTGAAGAAACACACAAGGGAAAAAACAAGAGGGAAGAGATAGAGATACACTTAGCTTGAGCAGATCTAAGCTAGCAAACCAACAGACTCCAGAAAGCACTGCTTTGAGCTAGGATGCAACCAGAACTCCTGAATGGCTATCACCAGCTGTGCATCCTGGGAGCAAAGATGTATAAGTAGGCAACTGAAGAGAAAATCCGCTGGGTCCTAGTGACCTCCAGCTATCACTAGGTCAGATATGCCTCTTAAAGGGACAAGACATTATTTAGGATTTTGACGTGGCCAAACGCTGCGACCTTCTGCAAGTGACCTAACAGTCTCATCCGTGCCTCCAGATACACCCGTGACAGCATGGTTCACTTCCCCGGTTCAGGTCATGCTGATTCTACTTTTTTTGTGCTACTTTTGTACTGCTTTTGGCCCAAAAGAAAGCTGCCTATTGTTTGAGAAGGTATAGCCCACCCAGCAGAGCAAACACTTTTTTGTCCTAGAGTATTCCTCTTCATGGCAGGTTCGATAACCATGGTGCATGTTATTTAGAGTACATATATGATATAAATGATCATATGATATACAGTACAAATATGATACAAAATTATTAATTTACATTTTTTTAGTACAAGGCGGGTAGGCAAGTACAAAAATCCAGCTATTACTCGGTCTTTCATGCTTACCCTTCCCAAGATCCATCTTTCGCTGAACCCTACGACAGTAATCCAAGCCTTGTTTGAGAGTTTCCCTAAGTAGAGCAAAAAAAGAAAAAAAAAAGTCCAAATCTGATGTTTTCAGAAAGATTCCTCACTATGAGGCATTTGCCTTCCCTATAGGAAAGGAAACCATGACCACTAAATACAATACTATGGATGTAATATCACAATCCTATAATTGAAGTTCAGTCATAATATAATATAATATTTAGCTGACATACATTTATAATGTATTACTGGATGGTACTGTAAGATGAAAAACCTTGAATGGTTTTGTCTGGATCAGATATAGATTAATTGATGAGATCAACTTCGTGTTTTTCTTTACAATACATATGTCAATTCACTTTGGGATATCTGCACAGATATCTATGTGTGTGCGTGGCCCTTAGTGTTCTTCATTGTCAATCATTTGGATGTCAAATCGAGAGCATGTACTGGCTGTGGCTCTCCTGACCTGAGCATGACAGCCCCATAGAAATATATGAAGTGGTCATGCACGGGATGAAGAGTTGCAGCCAGTCGGGCATTGTGATCTGACATCCTACTAAATTGTATGGAGGTTTAAAAGAGCCATTACATTGGATAGGTCATCAATATCAGATCTTTGATTGACATACGCCCAACAACCCCTCTGATCAGCTGTTTAAGCTTCATTCAAAATGTAGCAGCTGCTGCCAGATACTACAGAACAGCTCCTAATTACAAGGATACCGTATATACCCGAGTATAAGGCTGGCTTCACACCACGGCACAGTCCGGTCCGGGGCTGTCCGGTGTAAACCAGACAGCCCCAAACTGGTTTTTGGCCCCATAGTAGCCTATGGGGCCGGATAGCAGCTCTCTGCCATCCGGTTTCCATCTCTCCGGTGGAATCCGGGAGAAATCGGATTTTTCTCACCGCACACAAAAACGTTGCTTGCAACGTTTGTGTCCGGGGAGAAAAATCTCCCCAAACTGCCGTATCCCGGATTCGCCCGGATTTGGGGCAATCCGGCGCTCCCTAACATGGGAGTCTATGGGGCTGGATTGCCCCGATCCAGAAGGATCCGGGAACCGGATACCGGCTGTTTCAGGACCGTGGCTAGCTCCCTGCGAGCCGCGGTCCTGATTAATCAGCGGTGGCAGCTGCATCTGGCTGCACACAGGACCGGAGGGCACATTTGGCCCTCCGGTTCTATGTGCTGATGTGGTCCGGGGCTGTCAGGTTCATCCCTAACAGCCCCGGACCGGACTGTGCTGTGGTGTGAAGCCAGCCTAAGCAGAGTTTTACAGCACAATTTTTGCGCTGAAAAGTGCCCCCCTCGGCTTATACTCGAGACACTCGGTATTTGCTTTGGGGGGGCTGTGACCGAAGGCTGGAGAAGGCAGGAGGGGGCCGCAGTAACTACGGGAGGTCACGTGGGGCCGCTCATTAGTGTAACGAATAGCACTGCATCCCCCTGTCCATCAGCAGCAGGGGGAGCGGTGCATATTGCACTACACTGGCCCCCATCAGTGATATACAGGCCCCCTCCTTAGTATCTGGCCCCCAGGCTGCGGCACCTGTTAAAATAACAAACATTGTATACATTACCTTTCCAGCGACTCCTTGCTGGCAACGCCGCGTCCTCCGGTCTCCCTGCTTGTGCTGGTGTCATGTGACCAGCGCAGCAGCGATGACGTCATCGCTGCTGGTCGGTCACAGCAATAGAAGTTGGCACAAGCAGGAAGTAGCAGGGAGACCGGAGGACGTGGCGGTCCAGCAAGGAGTGGCTGGAAAGGTAATGTATACAATGTTTGTTATTTTAACAGGTGCCGCAGCCAAGGGGCCAGATACTAAGGAAAGGGCCTGTATATCACTGCTGGGGGCCTGTATATCACTGCTGGGGGCCTGTATACTACTGATGAGGGGCTTGTATACCACTGATGGGGGCGCTATATACCGGGATGAGGGGGGCTATATACCAGTGACGGAGGGCTATATAACAGGATAGGGGTCTGCTGCATTTCCCCCCCTAGGCTTATACTCAAGTCAATAAGTTTCCCTAGTTTTGGAGGGTAAAATTAGGAGCCACGGCTTATACTCGGGTCGGCTTATACTCTAGTATATACGGTAAGTCATCAATATCTTTGACCGCACAACCCCTTTAAAATGAGTGTCATATAAAGCTGAAAGGAAAATATAAATACACTACATACATTTATGAACATTGAGAATATGAACAAGAACGGATGACAAATTACCTGATTTCATGTGCTCTATATTCTGGGTCCCAGGATTGGTAATGTTTCAAGGCTTGCATTACAGCAGATGTGCACTCGACATAGGTGTAGTCAATCATAATATCTCCTGCAGTAAAAGAAAGCATTCAGTATTGTGTTGTATTGAATGTAATTTCTCATCAGGCGTTTATTACATTATTATGTACATACCGAACACTTCAGAAGGATTAAGCCTTTCCAACAAGCGCCCACCACGTTTGGTTTCATAAGTAGCAAATCCTCCGTCAGGATTCTTCATACTAAGTAGCTACAACACATCGCAATTATCAAGTTACGGCACAAAGCACAACTAATTGCCCACATACACATATATATAGTTGCATGTTACTTACCACATCGACTGCGTCCCGTAATCTGCTCCTTGGAATATGTTCAGATAAGAAAGTGCAGTTTTCTTGGAGCAACATTGCAGATTTCAGCCCCTCTGCAGTACAATCTGCCACAATCCAACCACAGTCCTGGGTGCTGAATGGGAATCCACCCTTAATCACAATAAAAAGTCACTATTAAATATAATGTTATAGTACTAACAAAAAAAACCCCGAAAACTCTCGGATGTTACATCAACAGCAGAGATACTGGATAGGGAAAATGATGTCTGTAACTAGAATATAATTTTTATGGTAAACCCACTTGACCCCTGAGCAAACCTAAATTAAACATGAAAACTCCTTTATAATATATACCCACCTCAGGGGTGGAACTACACTGGTGCAGCTGGTGCACCTGCACCAGGGCCCCGACCGGCTAGGGGCCCCCTTCAAGCCTGGTTGGGGTTGCCCCCAACCGACCCCCGCAAGCCACCATCAGACAAGAGGAGGGTCATGCAAGGGAAGCAGAGAGCCTCCTGCTTCCCTTGCCTGATCCCGCCCCTCCTCTCTTCTGCCCCTCCGGCCCGTAGGACGGCTGCAAACAGCTGGCGCGGCTCACCAGGTAAGAGACCACCGCGCCGGCGGCCCCCAGCTGCGTCTACCCCCCATCGGGCCGCGTCGTCGGGCAGCAGCTATTTCCCTTTCCCCCCCCCCGGGCCGCGCCGACGGCCAGTGTACACCCCTCCTGCCCAGGGCCCCGGGGTCACGGTTCATGAACCCCTGACCCACCTTGTTCATCTGTCTGTAGTATTTCTTGTACTCTGGTGGGTTATCTGGTATCTGCAACATAAGGTGATTAATCATATATCATTATGTGATTTGCACTTATAGCAGCATTATAAACTAGATTATATTGATATCTCCCTTTTCATTAATTAACCCCTTTGCTAAGACTTCAAGACTTTCTACGATGTGTGATCTGTCACCCAATAGTGAGAAGACTGTCATTGCTTGGAAACAATACTCTGCAACTAGTGTGAAAAACCAAGCTGTGGAGCTCGAAAGTAACTGGGTTGGTGTCCATTTGGTGGAGTTGGATTCAGAAAATTGAAGAGTCAGAGGTTACCAACTTCACAGACTAACAAATCTCAGAATGCCAAGAATGTCGCGCCCGGAATTCACAGGTTACAGATCACGCTTAAATATCCGTTGTCTACATCAAAAAAAAAAATAATAATCCCTTCCTGAAAGGGACGTAACTGTACATCCAATTTACAGGTAATTTCTGCAGAGGGGGATACATTACATTTTGGGACAGGACGGGCTACAGGTGTGTGTCCCTCCCATCCGTAGCAGGAGCCTGGCTCGTACACAGCTTGAGTTCTCTGATTTTGTGTGGGTGTGTGAGCTTGTTTCAAACACTTGAGAAGTCATTGTTAGATTCACAGATGAATAGCTTAAATGTAAAATGCAACAAACAGTTGCAGAATGCTGTTTTTTGTCTACATATTAAATTAAATGTGCCCAAATGATGCAACAGTCAATGCAACTGCCCCCTAAAAAGCCTCATATACTATATTATATCCGCCCCGCCTCAAGAACCCAAAACTTGTGCAAATGCTACATAGAAAAAGTGAAATAAAAAGATTTCTCATAAGGTGGCAAAAACTGCTTGACAACCACTCTTAAACAAACAAGAAATATTTTAAGTTTACTTAAAACTCCATTATAGAAACGTTTTTTTTTTTTACATAAAATCTTAAAGGCTGTGAACACATTTGAGCACAGCGTTACATGTAACTTCTTGGAAAAACCTAGTGTTTGTAATTAAGAAGTACTACAGTTTTTCTTGCCGAGCTTGCAGGTAACACAGGCAGTGCAGGCTGCTCAATACATTATTTCCTCATTCCAATATAAAACCTCTGACGGCTCTGCAACTGCTCTCTGACCTCTATTGCAGCTAATCTAAGCTCAAATTCTAGAATTATGTTACTTTTATTTGTGTTTCTTTCATATTTGAGTTTAGATTAGCATCAAGATATGTCAACTCACCCAAGGAAATGTGACAAAATGACTTAAAGGGAACATGTGACAAGAAAAATGCAGTCACCATGTTATAGAGCACGGGAAACGGAGTAGATCGATATATAGTTTTGTGATAAAAGGTTCAGTATAACCTGTGATTTCACCGTTTAAACCTCTGCCCTTTCTGGGATTTTGGGTCCATTGGGCGTCCCTAATCAGTGACTGACAGCTTTTTCTGTATGCACACTTATGAAGGTAGTATGACTGCCTTGCAGATGAATGTCTGCTGCTGTGATTTAATGAAGCCTTTTTTTTTCCTGCTTATGCACATATGTAATGTTAGGTATACTGCTTGCAGTAGAAGTGCTTCTGCTGCTGTGATTTAAATGAAGCCTTTTTTTTTCCTGCTCAGTGTGGATAGAGAACTAAAGAGCGGGAGCTGAGAGTGCAGGTGTGTGTGATGAATATGACTCATGCTTAGGTGAGCTGAGGGGTGTGCCTGGGCTGGTTGCTCCTACCCCTCAGCCATAAATGGTTCAGATCACATCCACCTGTTGTTGCTGATTTAGTTCACTTCTGGACTGACCTGTTGTGAGCAGACACTGATCTGAAGATGCTGTTTATTTTCCCTTGGAAGTTGCTGGGCTCCGTGGTCCGTGGATGGAGGTAGGGGCTTATGCCTCGAGCTTCTCAGGAGCTTTAGGGAAATAGGTTGGCGGCTGAACCCTTCCTCACCTTTAGTGGTACCTTCGAGATCAGGGTGAACAGGGACCCCAGTATCAAGGCCAGAGCAGGCCCCCCTTGATCCCCATCGTCCAGCTCATGGCTACCCCGACCCTCCACGTGACAGGTAGCTGTCAGTCACTGATAGGGCGCCCCCTGGACCCAAAATCCCAGAAAGAGCAGGGGTTTAAATGATAAAATCACAGGTTATACTGAATCTATTCTCAAAAAATATATATCAATTTACTCAGTTCCGCCGGCTCTATGACATGGTGCCTGCAGATTGCACTGCATTTTCATGGTGACGGGTTCTCTTTAAGCAACTTTCAATGCAGATTACTTGCAAGCTCTATAAATCAAAAGGCAGAACATTTTAATAAAAAAACAACTGCAGAACTTTATTATTTGTGCATGAACATCCAATGCAATAGTAATAAAAAGAATTTAAAAGGAACCAACCACCTGGATTTAACCACCTGTAAATCAGGGCAGCAGGTGATTGACATGTGCAGCATGACATCACTATTTGGGTTTTTTTTTTCTTATTCCTCCCCTGTGGGCTTGTCTTTTTGCTGAAGCAGAACTGCCCTGGATGATTCTGGATGAAAGGGAGGGGAAGCAGGTTTGGTTTACAGCAGAAAGACAAGCCCACAAGGGAGGAATAAAAAAAAACCAAACCCAAATAGTGATGTCATGCTGCACACGTAATCACCTGCTGCACTGATTTACAGGTGGTTAAATCCTGGTGGATGGTTACCTATTAAGGTGTACATAACCTAGCGTTCACATAGCCTAATGCTCCCCTTAACATTTTCAAAAACTGCACCTGTGTAATACGAAGAAATTCATGAGCCTTCTCCAACGTTTTCTCAAACTGTTTTTTCTTGTGTGCTCCAGCCTGTAAACAGAGGACAAAAAAGATTAAAAAAAAATATAAAATTAATAAAAAAAATTGGTAATACACAAAATATATATTAAAAATAATCTGTAATATTGAAATAAAAAATGTGGTCTGTATTGAGATTTTTTTGTAAGTGAAATTTTTTTTTATTAAAAACGTGTACCCGTGATGAGGCACATTTGCTTGTAGTTGACATACTTTACCTCTAAGAATGCCTGTATTGCGAATGCTGTGTCCCAGAGCTGAGAACCATTTGTGCCCTGAGGAAAATGAGCAGACAGCAGTTTAATTTTCACTACCGACGTGGAGACGCATAGCGCTTCAGACTAAAAGCTTCTTAGGGCCGCTTCACACTGCGGCATGATCCGGTCTGGTTCGGTCAGGGAGGACCCAGACAGCTGTGGACCGGATCAGCACACAGGACTGGGGGGGCGATTATGGCCTCCGGTCCGGTGTGCAGCGCACGCAGTTCCCGCTGCTGATAAGTCAGGACCGCGGGCGCCGCGGTCCTGACCTGTCAACGGCTGCAGCTGCGTGCACTGCACACAGGACCGGAGGGCATAATAGCCCCCCAGTCCTGTGTGCTGATCCGGTCCACAGCTGTCTGGGTCCTCCCGGACAGAACCGTACCGGATCATGCCGCAGTGTGAAGCGGCCCTTAGTTGATATGTTTAAAAACAATCACAAAAATCTCATTCACACTTGTTCTGTATAGCATTGGGGACACAGAAAAAACATGTCGGAAGTCCCTTTATTCTAGCAATTTTAGAAATCTCATATGGCCGCTTTACACGTTGCGATATCGCAACGCAACATCGATAAAAAGTCACGTGGTGTGGCCGTTGCAGCTGATATCATTCGTGCGTTATATCATGTAAATGGGCAATGCGACACGAAAACAACCTAACTGCGATATTGCAACAAGATTGTGCAAGCCCTTCAACCGTACGATATTGTATAGGCGATGTGGCATGATCGTGCTGTGTGACAGCGCAACTACGATTTGGAGCACAACTTCGCCTATTCACTCCAATGTTAAATGGTCGTTCCCTGGGTTGCTCATACCCAGCGCAAAGAAGGGGCGTACACCATCGCAGTTGCGTTGCCTTCCGATATCTCCCTGTATGACATCTACTATGTGATCTTGGACAAATGCCAAAAACGTGCTCGCTCCCGTGGGATCGTATGCAATATCAGAACGATATTGCGATGTGTTAAGCGGCCCATAGACTCGAGATTACGTAATCTTCTGCCATGTCACTCTATAAATGCTCTTACTAGGTGGCCAACCTCCAAACAGGACATCCAAAAGTAATACTGCAGGAAATAAACCTGCTGTACTGTGATGCAAGCCAAAAAAAACAAACATAGTGTATGTATATAGTGCTGTACTCAACCCAAATCTTGCCTTCAGAGCCAAGTAAGGCCCTTTCACACTAGCGTTTCTTACAAATTGCGGCAGATTTACCGCATCTGTCGCCTAATGGATGCACTTGCGGCAAGCCCCATGCATTGTCTATGGGGCTTGCGGCAGGTGCGGCAAGTGCGATATAGCTGCGGTTCTGGCACTTGCGGCCACGAAAAAAAAAAACGCTGCTGACCGCATTTTTTTTCGCGGCCGCAACTGCCGGAACTGCGGCTATATCGCACTTGCCGCACCTGCCGCAAGCCCCATAGACAATGCATGAGGCTTGCCGCAAGTGCATCAGTTATTCAACAGATGCTGTAAATCTGCCGGATCTGCTGCAATTTATAAAAAACACTAGTATGAAAGGGGTCTTATAACACCAAAAAGAGCAACAGATTTCAGCATTTGGTTAAAGTGGTTTGTCCAACAATGGGTTTAAGTTGATGAAGAAAAAAATTCAAGCTGCCCGATTTGGCCCCACTCTTTCATAGTCCATCTTGTGGGACCAGTCTAGGGAGCAGGGCTGTGGAGTCGGAGTCAGAGCCCATTTTGGTTGAGTTGGTAGAAAAAGGACAGACTCCAAAAAGATCTAATAAATTGGGTACAGCAGTTCAATGCCGAATGTGCTGAACATTATTATTATAAACTACTATTATGTTCTATCTAAATATCTTGATTACTGTATCATAATAATGATTAAAGTCTGATGTTCACATTGTACTACAATAAATGTATCACTTAGACACGAGCCATGTATGAAGGAGTCGGAGTCAGGGAAATTGAGGAGTCGGAGTAGGAGGTTTGGCTTACTGACTCCACAGCCCTGGTAGGAAGTAAAAATTTTTAATAGCTTTCTCATCAACTGAGCTCATAACTAAAATGTGTTTGAGGTTTTATTTTCCAAGTGCACAGGACATAGATAAGATTAAAAAGATGGCATATTTACCTGCATTTTCATTCCATCCAAACCCAGCCTGAAAGAAGATAATCATGTAAGGAAAAAAATGCAGAAAGACACTAAACGTCAGTTACATGAAACAACATAAAAAAAAAAAATCTTAAAAGGCATTTTTTATATCAAATTGTACATTAACATGTATATCTGATAAACAGTAAAACCTTTAGGACCTGATGTGCAGTACCGGTAAAACCTTTCCCATCAAAGCTCAGCTCTATGTCCCGCAGACCTCTCGTTCCCCAATACATGTTATTAAGGTAGTCTATCATTTTAAAGATTCTGTAGGACTGCAGTCTAACATTACACTTTTCCTTCCTGATATCGGACATAAGCAGAGGCTGCTGTGATCAAAGGATTTTATCTCACAAGTTACTTCTACAGACATAGAAAATGCTTGTAATCCCATGGTTGGGTAAATTTAAGTGCATCTCAATGAATTAGAATCTCATCAAAAGGTCATTTCTTTTGTAGTGATTCAATACAAAAAGTGAAACGCGTGTTTATTTATGTTAATGTTGATGATTATGGCTCACAGCCAATGAAAACCCAAAGGTCATTATCTCAGAAAATTAAAGTAGAGAGGATGAAGGGTTAAAAACTGTGCTGCCGTATTCCACAAGACATCAAAGGGTGAATATCATATTGATTTATTAGTTAAAGCAATTCAGGACTTCCTGAAATATGGCAATATGATATTGATTTGTCCGGAGGAAGGGGCTCAGGGAGCCCTGAAATGCGATGACTAATAAATATTATATTCACCTTTGATGTCTTATGAAGTATGACAGCATGGTTTTTAACCCTTCATCCTCCCTACTCCATGTAGGGACTGCAGCAGCCGTGATCTGGTTTCATAGTGGTTGTGACTCTCACAACCACACAAGGTGAAGCCTCTGATACCTATTTAGGTCATATTTTATCTGTCAGACCCTTCATCCTCCCTACTTTAATTTTTTGAGATAATGACCTATGGGTTTTCATTGGCTGTAAGCCATAATCATCACATTAACAGAAATAAACACTTGAAACAGATCACGCTGTGTGTAATGACTCTATATATTATATGCATTTCACTTTAAGTATTGAATTACTGAAATAAATTAACTTTTTGATGATATTCTAATTCATTGAGAGGCAGGTGTATATATTATTACTATATATTGGTTAAGTATGTATAATCTATCACTTTACTTTATCAGTTCCTGGAGTTTTCATTAGCAGGGAGAAAGTCCAGCGCTCCTCCTACTGTGACTGATATTGGAAAGGACAGAATGTGCATTGTGTAAGTGAATGAAGCCAATATACAGCATTCATCACCCACTTTATTGTTAGAACATAAACTTTAATTAACACCTTGGGACGTTTATCATCAGAATTATTAAGTATATCACTGGTGCTACATTTCAAAACATATAGTGCAAGAAACCAGATAGGTAAACTATGAGCACTATGAACGTGATCAGTCCTTACCAGAGATAGTCAGGGATGCGATCTACATGTTCCAGGAATGATGGAGATTCTGGACCATCAACATGCCAGCGGACCAGCATATTAATCACTTTAGAGATCTGTGAAACAAGATTTGTCTCAAAGACAGAATTTAAAAAACAAACAAGAAAATTAAAAAGTTATTGTTTCCAGGACACTTACTGGCCCAATGCTGATACCCTTTGTGAACCGGTCATCTGCGGTCACATGGTCATATAACTCATGCACGGCACGTCGGCGAAGGGCAGGAATGTGGTACGCCTCGTATAAGTTCAACAAGACTGCGAATAAAAGTGCAACAGGACTAAAAAATCATGAAAACTGTAAACCTCAATCAAGCAAGTGTTTACATTCTGAATTATAAGTGAAATAATGCCAATCTGTAACTGCATCTTTGTAGTACGGCCACATACCGTATTTTTCGGATTATAAGATGCACTTTTGTTCCCCCAAATTTGGGGGGAAGTGAGGGGTGCGTCTTATAATCTGAACCTACAGTTTTGTACTGGGGGGGGGGGGGTGAAGGGGCAGCACTTTGGAGCAGTGTCTGGGGGCTGGAGGAGGCTGCAGAGGTAGAGGGAGGTCACGAGCTCCTGCTCATTAGACTCATGTAATATTCACTGCACCCGCTGTCCATCACCCCGGTGCTGAAACAGCAGAAGAGGCGATAGACTGGGAAGCGGCACATATTACATGTGCCCCTCCTCCTCCCAATCGATGATGTGGCCCCCCTTCACATTAAATGTCTCCCTGTGCTGGCACACATAGCCCCTCTGTCCCGGATATGGGCCCCCCATTACAATATATGGCCCCTGCTGGCATTCACGCTGTAACATAACAAACTGTTACTCGCCTCTCCAATGATCGCTCGATGCTTCTAGCTGAGCAATGACTTCCTGTGTCTGTGCAGGCATCTGGTCACGTCATCGGCACAGCAGTGATGTCATCACTGTGCGTCCTGGTCACATGATCCAACGCCCGGGACCGACGCTGGAAGTCACCGCTCAGCTGGAAGCATCGAGCGATCATTGGAGAGGTGAGTAACAGTTTGTTATTTTACAGGGAGCACGCCAGCAGGGGCCATATAGCGTGATGGGGAAGGGGGTGGGGGGTCATATCCGGGACAGTGGGGCTATGTGTGTAGCACAGGAGCATATTAAGCGTGACAGGGGGAAGTGCCAGAACTTGGGGCCATGTGCCATCAGAGGGCCATATGCCAGCATGGGGGGGCCCATGTGCCAGCACTGGGGGAGGCCCATGTCCAGCATGGGGGGACCCATGTGCCAGCACTGGGGGGACCATGTGCCAGCATGGGGGGGCCATGTGCCAGCACTGGGGGGGGCCCATGTGCCAGCACTGGGGGGGGGGCCCCATGTGCCAGCACTGGGGGGGGGCCATGTGCCAGCACTGGGGGGGGGCCCATGTGCCAGCACTGGGGGGGGCCCATGTGCCAGCACTGGGGGGGGCCCATGTGCCAGCACTGGGGGGGGCCCATGTGCCAGCACTGGGGGGCCATGTGCCAGCATGGGGGGGGGCCCTGTGCCAGCACTGGGGACCCATGTGCCAGCACTGGGGGGACCCTGTGCCAGCATGGGGGACCATGGCCAGCACTGGGGGGCCATGCGCCAGCACTGGGGGGCCATGGCAGCAAAGGGGGACGTGCGCCAGGAAAGGGGGACGTGTGCCAGGAAAGGGGGACGTGTGCCAGCACAGGGGGACATATAACTTGATGGGGGGCCATATCCAGGATGGTGGGGCTATGTGTGCCAGCACAGGGGGACATTTAGCGTGATGGGGGGCCGTGCCAGAACTGGGGGCCATGTGTCCAGCACTGGGGGCCATGTACCATCACAGGGGGACATGACATGTGCTAGCACTGGAGGGACAAGTGCCAGGACAGGGGGACATGTTCCAGCACTGGGGCCTTGTGCCATCACAGGGTGACATGTGCCATCACAGTGAGACATGTTCCATCACAGTGGGACATGTTCCATCACAGGGGGACGTGTGCCAGGAAGGGGGACGTGTGCCAGGAAAGGGGGACGTGTGCCAGGAAAGGGGACGTGTGCCAGGAAAGGGGGACGTGTGCCAAAAGGGGACGTGTGCCATCACAGGGGGACGTGTGCCATCACAGGGGGACGTGTGCCATACAGGGGACATGTGCAGCACTGGGGACATGTGCCAGACTAGGGGACATGTGCTAGCACTGGGGGACATATAACGTGAAGAGGATGCCATATCCGGGACGGTGGGGCTATGTGTGCCAGCACAGGGGGACATTTAGAGTGACGGGGTGGACATGCTATCACAAAGGGACATGTGCCAGGACAGAGACATGTGCCAGCACAGGGGGACATATGTAAGATAATGGGGCCATATCCAGGATGGGGTTATATCCCAGGATGGGGGACAGATATACCAGGATGGGGAAGGTGTGGTCATAGTAAAAATGAAATACTGCAGAATTATTAGTACAAATGATCATGCTCTTACAAACAAGTCAGCAGTGTGCTGTGCGGGTGTAAGTCACAAGCAGCAACACAGTTCTCTTCAGCCAATTTATACTGCTATATTCCTGCACATACAGCTCCTGCAGGAGAAGCAAATGTGTCAATTTACATCCCATTTAATAAAATAAAGTTCTTGTCCTGCCCCTTACTTGTCTCAAGCTGCGGATCAAGTCATCGTCACGGGCACTTAAATGTGTGGCATAGCAGTAACTCATGGGCAAGTAAACCTGACGGCAGTGGCACCACAGGGTGCTGGGGTGAGCAGGAAACCACTGGGGAAGAAGCCTAAAAGACAAAGCTAGAAGTTAGAGAAGAGCAGCAAAAGAAAATTCACATCCCTTACTCTGCAAGATTGTTAGCAAAATACAGGCATGTAAGACAGGTGGAGACTAAATCGGCAAAGTTTAAAGCATAATCGCTATTTAAATTGTTTATTTAATAATAATGTAGAGCATGTGATTTTAATAAACTTTCAAATATACTTCATAAGAAAATTCTGGTTGAAAACTATTCATAAATCTTCCACAAGGTGTCCCCACTGCACTGTGTGTGAAGCAGATATATGTTCATTATCAGTCAGATCCATCTTCACACTAATACGGGGCACATAACAATATAAGGGAGGGGCATGGCCTACACAGTGTGCGAGCTCCTTTCTGCAGCTGGTGAGGTGACAATGTATCAGATTAGCTCAGGTTACAGCACAGTTGCTAAGCAATGTCAGTATGTCAGGATCAGTGTTAACTTCCCTTTCCTTGGCACAAGCTTCTCTGATCTGTAATATGACTCCACACAGCTCAGTCAGGATCTCTGCTAAAGAGGACCTGTCACCCCCCTGGTGCATGGCTAACTAAATGCACCACTGAATGCAGCATGTGTGCTGCATTCAGGGAAGGGCTCCCCCATGTCTCTAGCCCCCCTTGTACCCTGAGAAATACACTATAGAAACTTACACATAGTGAGTCCGGAGGGCAGTCCTGGTTATGGAGTAATCGCTGCCATGGGGCTTCTCTCGCCTCCGGCCGCTCTGTGCCACCTCCTGCTGCTACTGTTCCTCCTCCTGTGTGTGTGTGACCCTCCTCCTCCTCGCTTGCGCAGGCATGTAAGTGTCTGACCTCACGCAGGTGCACAGGGAAGCTGTGACGTCAGCCGCCGCTCCCGTTCCTGACAAGTCCTCGCTGTGCAACTGCGTGAGATCAGACACTTACACTGCCAGCGCAGGCGAGGAGAGGGCCACACACACACAGGAGGAGGAACAGAGCAACAGGAGGCGGCACAGAGTGGCCGGAGGCGGGGAGAAGCCCCATGGCAGCGATGACTCCATAACCAGGAATGCCCTCCGGACTCACTATATGTAAGCTTTCTAAAGTGTATTTCTCAGGGTACAGGGGGGCTAGAAACATGGAGGAGCCCTTCCCTGAATGCAGCATTCAGTGGTGCATTTAGTTTGCCATGCACCAGGGGGGTGACAGGTCCTCTTTAACCCTTTCACTGCTGTCACATTGCACAGCTCCCTATCAGATGCTGGCCATGTCCACACAGCCATAACATTTCTTTTTTCTGAACCAAAATCTGCACCAAATCTGCAAGGAAAAAAAGCAATGTTGGGAAAGCAGTTCTGAACTCCTACAGATTTTGCTGGCTTCAGGAGACACATGCAGCTTTTGATGCAAAATCTCAAAATCTGTGTTAAAAAAAACAACACTGCACTGTGGGCACAAGGCCTTAAGTGCACCTTCCAACTGCTTGTTTTCTCTCTATCTCTGCCTTTCTCTAGCTCTATGAAACCAGAACTGTAAAATTAAAGATGGGCAGTGGCGATAAAGAAAAAACAAGCAGCAGGAAAGGTGCACCTAAATATCTGGCCTGCCATTATGGCACCGGTACTTGGTTTGAACAGTGATGGACAGTCTCTCTTTAATAATAAAGTCAATAAAATAGTCAAGTAACCCCTGCTTAATAGATTACATCAATATTCAAAACATTTCATGTTCATCGCGGCGAAGAGATAGGCTTGCCGCAGTGGTTTACAACGCGCCCCATACGCGCTGTTGGACAACGCAACAGCATCTCGATTGGGCAGCCTGCTCTGGAAGGCTGGCTAATACAGGACGCCATTGTCTGTTGGAGTTTGGCACGAATACATGCTCAAATATGGTGCGCTATCAACTGATTGCCAATGGGAACACAGTACCCAACACCAATCATCGCGGGCAGGGCGCGAACTACAGAACTCTTTCCATCACCATCGTCCGAGCACACGCCACAACACGCAAATATCGCCTCCAGGATTGCGGCTGATTTCTGAACAGTGCTCAGGAATCAGGTGACGGGCGAGAGGCGATTTATCGCCGCTAATTCCCCAATCACACGCCCCCACTGTGAGGCAATTTCACGGCGATTGCTCGGGGCGACATATCGCTTATAGATTGCCAGGCGAGATTGCGGCATGTGAAGGTACCTTAAGGGAACCCATCAGCCCATTCATGCTGCTCAGACCGCAGGTATAAATCAGGAGCGTCTGACGTCAGCACATCTCATTAAGATCTGTGTGAACAATGCCAGTTTTGATGTATCGAGCCCATTGTGTGCAAATACATTAAAAAAGCAAGACGGATTTCTACAAGCAAGGTCTTTAATGACAGAATATTTTTTTTGAATAATGAAAGAATATGGGATATTTTGCAAATGCAAGCCTTCAATGTCCTCACTCTGCAACTACAACATAAATAATAGAGGGTGTATATATGTCAGATACCAAAAGCTATGACTTCTAGATAATGGATTTACAAATGATATCTATAGTTAAAGTATTAATAGTGCACACACTACAGGCAACAGAACAAACTATGCAGGCAAACCAAATACCTGCCAAAAAAGTATACAGAGTGGTCGAGTAGTCAAAGCCGCCTCCGGGCAGCCATGGGGACTGGGTCAATATAATTATATGGGGCTCACAAGCTAAACATCCTATCACTATGTCTTTGGAGTGTGAGAGGAAGCTGAGGAACCCGGAGGAAACCCACGCAAACATGGGGAGAACAAACAAACACCTTGCAATAAAACCAGTGCTGGAACTAAAGTAATACTCTGCAGTGGCACGAGTTCATATTGGCCTCATAATGGAAAACACAAAAAAAACAACAAATGAGCAAATACCCCAAAATGGTAAAAGTAAAAATGCTAAAGTGCAAAAAATTAAATTAGGGTACTTGGTGACATAGATATAATCATATGAATGTGTAAGCTGTCCCACCAGCGACAAGGTGACCCTATTAGGACAGTCCTTGCCAACAATAGTCAGGCAGTGTCAAGGACAGGATTAAGCAGAATTGGGCCCCAACAGAGCTCACCATACCATTTTAGGGTATTTGCTCATTTGTTGTATTTTTGTGTGTAAACTCCTTGCAGTGGTACAGAGAATTATCTGATAATCAAAGCTTCAGAATAAAGTCATATCAAGTCTAAAAATTTCAAAATCAAACTCACCACATTTCTGGGAATAGAGTGTTCATTCCCTCCCAACTGTACACATTGAGAACAGCGAGCCAAAATTTCCCCCAAGAAGGAATACCAATGGCACCTCCTGCAAGGAAAGTTGGATACATTGGACGATGCATGGAAAAAATATATACTGACTATTTGTTATATGTGATCGGCAGATGTGAGATGTGCTGGACTGAAGCTAAAAGCTTATGTGAACTTACCCTTACTATGAAGATTGTTGCGAGCGCGCGTCATATCTGGGTCATCCTGAGACACTCCGAGAAGTCGTAAAGAGGTATAACTGAGAGCTGTGCCAAACACTGTGCTCTTATCTTCAACATGCCTAAGTATAACATAGTTATTTATTACTGGGAACGTAGGTCCAATTATTACAAATTTGATTTTCTGATTTGGGAAAAAGAAAAAAAAAGTCATTCATGACCATATTCACATTCACTACTCGGAACAACTCCTTCTCAATTGTTATATTCCTATACACAGCCCTAGTATACAGCAGAAGGATGCACACATCCCCCAGTATTACAACAGGCGGCTGCAACCCCCCAGTTTATGGCAGGTGGCCACACACAGCCCCCAGTTTACGTCAGGTGGTTGCACACAGCCCCCAGTTAGCTGGGGTAAGAACAGACATGCAGGTTTTTGACAAAAGGTGACACAAAAATGCTGCAAAAACGCAACGTCTGCACAAGGCCTAAGGCTGGCTTCACACCACTGTTTTCGTCTGTCAGGGTGGATCCTGTTTTTAGCAGGACCACCCAGACAGCACCTGACAGGACAGAATGTGCAGAAAAGAGTGGCCAAATATGGTCCTGGATCCTTTTTTTTGCTGGATTAATTTTCTGCCACTGTCCATGGTGTTGGAGTCTGCCTGCATCTGCTCTGCTGCTGTCCTTGGTGCTGAAATCACTGCCTCCTGTGCTTGAAGTAGTGCTGTCCATGGTGCTGAAGTGGGCACGGCAGGATTTCTGAGCATGCTCTGTGCTTAAAATCGGATTCGGGAAACTAAAAGATTTTTTCACGGATGCGGCGCCCGTAGACTCCCTTGTTATAGGCACCGGATCGTCCTGGATCTGGGACTGTCCGATTTTGTCCTATTTTTTCACCGGAGCCAAAACATGCTGCAGGCTCCGATTTTGGGGACAGTGAAAAAACAGACAAAAACGAATCCGGCACAATATACACAAAACCGGATGGCCAAATAGGACCAATCCTGCACCATAGGGATACATGGGAGGAAAAACCGGATCAGCTTCTGTCCGGTTCAAACCGGACAGAACCTGATGCCAAAAGCCGTGGTGTGAAGCCGGCCTAAGAGTATTTTCTTGGCCTGCTTTTCAGTAATTATATGGTTAAGTCACTGATGTCAGTAAAAATGTTAACTCGGCCATCTACATTGCAAAGTCGATGGAAATACAAAGTTCTTTAGACAATAGGAGTGAAGGAACAGAAAGTATATGCAACAACAATACAATTAATAAAACAAACAAACCTGGTGCTGAAGAGGTTAATAAATTAATTTTAACTACAAAGTCAACAGAAAAAATACATTCTATACTTATCAAACGACCTTTAGCTTGTGCTCTCATACTCGCCTAGATAAACCTATATGGTGTGTACAGACATTAAAGGCGTCCCATACAATTATACACACAAAGGTCTCGTGCTGTATTTTAAATCTGAGTGCAATTTGTAACAAAAAAAGGAGATTTTTGTGTACTCACCGTAAAATCCTTTTCTCTTAGCCTCTAATTGGGGGACACAGACCGTGGGTGTTATGCTGCTGTCCACTAGGAGGCGACACTAGGCAAATCTGCAAAAGAGTTCAGAAACTCCTCCTCCACAGCATTACACCCTGGAGCAGGAAGCAATTCTCCAGTTTTGTGCTAAAGCAGTAGGAGAGTCAACAAATAACAGTGACACAGAAGGTACACACAGTCAACCCGTGTAAACAATATAGTTAACAAGGTAATAATAGTGGAACACGGCTTGAAACCGAACAGGCACGTGTGTAAACAGTGAAGAATTAGCAGAGTAATATTAGTACCACAAGGCCTGTAGGTAAGCAGGCTCATGTGGAAAACAGTGAAGAGTTAACGAAGCATATGATCGTATAACAAAACCTGAATTAAACAGGCCCATAGTAGTACAAGGCCTGAGCTAAACAGGCACAAGTTTAAACAGCCAACAATTAACAGAGTGATAATAGGCAAACACGGTAAACGTGGTAACCATGAAATGTGAGAACTGAAGAAAAGGCCCATAAGAGCAATAGGGTGGGTGCTGTGTCCCCCAATTAGAGGCTAAGAGAAAAGGATTTTACGGTGAGTACACAAAAATCTCCTTTTCTCCTTCGCCTCATTGGGGGACACAGACCGTGGGACGTCCCAAAGCAGTCCCTGGGTGGGAAAGAACAAAGGAACTAGATATACTGAGCAAGGTCAGAGAAGAACCATGCCCCAGGAACTAGTGACACTGAGCATGATCAGTGAAGAACAATGAGCCAACAGGCGAGCTGCCGCCTGGAGGACACGCGTACCCAGACCTGCGTTTGTTGCGGACTGAGTGCAAGCGCTGTAGCGGCTGGGGTATGGGTGTAGGCTGGCCATATTGGCTGCCTATACACTTGTTGCGCCAAAGACTGTTACCGAACTGTCCAGGAGGCCGTCCTGGCCGAGTAGAATGTACCATGACCTTCTGGAAGGGATGATTCATCGATGGAATAAGCGTCCTGGATGGTTAGAGGAGCCTTAGAGGCTGACGTGTTCTTAGTTCTGTCCATTGGAAGAATGAGAAAAGAGAATCCGACCTCTCAGGAGGGCACTAACAACTAGATGCGTAGGGCCCAGACCAGGTCCCGCACCTGTAAGTCCCTCGCGACCGGACGGACTGAAGTCGGGCGTAGCGATGGCAGAGAGACGTCGTCATGTAGGTGGAAAGGGTAAACCTATCCTGAAAGAAAAAAGGAAACAGCCATAGGAAAGTCTTGTTCCGATGAAAGACTAGAAAAAAAGATGGATTACGCGAAACCGCTGCAAATACCGATATGTCTGCAGAGACAAATAAAATACCGCCGAACCATACCGCTATGTGAATGAGGATGCCATAGGTAGTATTCCATCATGGCTGAAAACGGGATTCTTGCCGGCTGCGAGTATCAAGGTCAGTTCCCCACGGATCCAGTCTTGTTGTATGGGGACTAGAAATAGCAGACCCTTCGAGGAATGGTTTCATAGAAGTCTGGTGGCAAGACGTGCTTGTAAGAGGGTGAAAAACCTGCTGTGTGAGAGACCCAAAGGATAGCCCTGAGTCTAGGTCTGGGTGGAAGACGGAGAGTCCCTGGTAAGAAGTAGGGCCAAGGGGAATGACTGTTAAAGGAGTCCCAGCAAAAAAACCAAAATGAGTACACGTGTGTGATGGGATATTGCTGATAAAGCTGGTGTCCTCCTCTGTGACTACGCTTGTTACAATATCCTGGGAAAAAAACCTCTTGGGTTAAATTCTAAATCTGAAAAGGCTACGGTATTAACCTCAGATGTGAAGAGTGCTGAGGAAAAACAGGCCGTGAGCGAACAGGTCTGAACTGTCCGTTAGAGGCCCTGGTACTGCGCCATAAATTGGGCAAGCTTGCGCGCCAAGGGCGAGTGGATCAGTCTGAGACTATAAAGAAGCCCCGGTGACATTCTCGTTGTGATATTCCCGACTATTAGAGGGGAAGAAATGTAGGAGAGGCGGGTACCGGTCCAGGCTTGGACTAGTGAGTCTGTGCCACTGACTGCGGATGCTGAGACCAGGCCAGGAAGGCCGGGACCGTGGCAGTGAGGTGTGACTCCGTCAGCACCATATCTATGGGTACCTGGCGTCGGCGTTTCGACGGAGGACGTGTAGGGGAAGGGGCTGGTTACCCTGAGTCCATGCCTTGACGAATTAGGAAAAAAGAAAACGCCACCCAGAAGAATACACCTGGTATGAGAACAGCTGGCATTGCCGTGTTGTAGGATTCCACCTAGTGAAGAATGTGGCGAACTTGTCATCGCTTAGAGACTGCGGGTTCCACACTGGTGGTTGACATATGCCACGGCTGTGGCAGTGTCTGACTGCATCCTGACGTGTCTGAATGCCAGAAGGTGGCCGAACGATGCCAGTCCTAGAGATACTACTGAATGTGCGTAGATTTAGGGGTATGTTCGAGACAGGGTAAGATCACTGCCCTGAGCATTGTGAGGGGGGTACAGCGCCCCCCATGCAGTATTCGTGCAACGCCTGAGCATGGAGAAATGCAAAGGCCGGCGATTCGGCTGAGACCATGGAACTGGCTACTATGCTGACCAGGACTCTTATAGCAGCTGTGAAGGATTGCGGAAATCCCTGACGAAAGCTGCGGAGTCCAAGATGAAGAATCTGTGCTTTGTCTGGGAAACTGACTAGAGCTGTAAATGCGTTGCAACTAACGGCAGCCATGAGCATGCGATGCTGTGCGTCCCATATGGCCGAGACTCTATACGTGACGCTGCAGCATGGGGCGTCAAGGGCACGCAGCGGAGCAGGGGTTCCTGGATATATGTGCTGTGTCGCAGCACGCGCCCTGGAGGTTGGGTAGACCCGGAGAAGGTCGAACCCACTTACGCGGATATGGAAGACTGCTGAAAAGCAGTATATACGTCGCCATTTTCAGGCGGGGAAAAAACTATGTAATCCTTTCGCTTCAGTCCTTACAGCGTGGCCCACCGCCTGAGCTGAAGGTTCGGAAATTCCGACGGCAGGTGGAGGGCGGGTAGAAGGCGGGCTGAGAACGGGCGGGAAAGCCAGAGATGTCACGGCTAGGCCGAAGCCGGGCCCTGCTAAAAAACGCGGGGCTTGGGAACCGCAGAGGCCCGTCGCGGAAGGTCCGGAGAAAACCGGAAGACAAGAGCAGTGCTGGCAGAAAAAGAACCGGAGGCTGTGATCATGACCGTTCGGTCGCTGGCGTCCTGCGCTGCACACCGCGAGCACTATCCCACTGGTGACTCCTGAATCGAGAAGGGACAGAGTGCGTGGAAAAAGGCTCGGGCCATGGTCTTACGGGGGCAAGAAGGGCCCATTCATTGGATCAATGCGGTCAGGGGGCCGCAAGGACCCGTCTCGAGGCAGGCTGTGCAGAGCACGTGTCATCTTAAGCCAAATACCCATATAGGTCTAGAGAGGAGATAGGCAACAGAATTCGTATTCCGCGTTGTGCTACCTCGAGTTACGTCTTTGTAGTCAGGTGACGGAGGCCGGCCAGGCCTCATGCCTGCGCAGTTTCAACCCGAATCCCCAGTGGAGAGTCGAGGAAGAAGCTTGGCATATAACAATATCGGCTACAACCCAGCGCCTCCGACAGTGGGGAGCTGAGGAGGAAGTATGTTATGGGTCTTTGGTTCCAGAGACCCGAGCTAAATCACTCGAGCAGGACTGATCATGGAGTTCATTCTGTGTTTTGAAGGACTTGACTGTCATCCCTGCAAACCGGAACTCTAGCAGAAAAGTGTTTGCAGTGGGGCTCGAACCGGGCACCTTTGCATCGGTAGGCAGTAGTGTATACCACTACACCACGGCTCCTTTGTGGGATTGGAAAAAATTGGTAATAGTCCTAGGACCCTTGCAGTTGTCAGATAATTGTAGGTTACATCAACTTCAACTGGACTCTCCGACAATGGAGGACCCAGGAAGAACCTGTGAGTTAGACTCGCCGTAATTCCACCGCAACCAAGTTCTCTCAACTGTGTAGGGGCCTGGGAAGGGATGAATGAGTATCTTATGTCTGAATATCAACAGGTTTCCCAACGTTGAGGGGAACCGAGGAGGAGGGCATGTCGGTATATCACTTAAACGTAGCTACCCTCCCGGGTAAGGCTATTAGATCGGGAAGGTGTACCAACAGGTACCTGCATCAGGCACGGTGGTAGGAACAACTATAAGTGGTCCGTGTGCCAGACAGAGGGACTCTGGCTGTACTGCTCTGTGAATTAGCAGTATTCCTAGTAATGTGATGTTACTCTGAAACAGAGTACAGGGGTAGCATTACTGTCACATGCGTGGTGTACAGGGAGGGGGGGAGGACGTACAAGTTGAAGCAGGCTGTACCATGCTGGCTGCCAGTGGCGTAACATCAGGCCCCGGGAACCCGATTCGAAGGCTCCAATGGGCCCCCAAGTATTGCAAATGTTTAAGAGTATTAGTCTTTTTCCATAGGACAAAGGACTTTTGGGGCCCCCTAGGCTGCCGGGCCCGGGTGCGATCGCAACTTCTGCACCTGGTGTAGGTACGCCACTGCTGACTGCCCGTCAGGAACTATCAGAGACTGGCGCACAGCGAAGCCGTAATAGTTGTGCTGTGTTGGGTCCCTGTATACCCCGTACAGTGGATGCAACAGTATGTCTTTTTTGTGAGACTTGCTGTAATGTGGCCCAAGAATCGGAGCTAAGCTGTGTATCCCTATTATCTCCACCTGGGAGGATAGGGACCAAGGGAAGCCTCAGCAGAGGCAGCATGAGCCTGCTGCCATCTGCCCCATCAGTGGGTGCCCCTGCAGGCATTCTGCCCAGAGCAAAATCCTATGTGCAAACCCCAGTGGTTGTATTGGCAAAACATCTGACCACCAGCCACAGATGGCTTGGTCAGCCTGAGTCCCCTGATGCCCCAAGCGCTGTTCGCCGCTGTTATACAGCGGTGACAACGCCGGGGCTGCAATGGCGGCGGTGCCATGAAGAAGGGGGCGGAGCCAGCGCGAGAGCGCGCAGAAAAACTGAATGGCGCCCTTTTCAGACCTGTCCCGCCCCCGTGCTGACGCTGAAAGGCTCCCGTCCAATGGGACGAGCCGGTGGGCGGGACGGTCACGTGCGGCTAGGCCGAAGCCGGGGCCTCGCGTAAAACGCGGGCCCGGGAATGGCGGGGGGCTGGCGCGGAGGTCCGGGGCCGGAACTGGGAGCACGGCGCCCGGCACCGGAGGCTGCAACCACGGTGGGGCAGCGCCCCATCGGCACCCAGGGCCCGCTATGAGCCGCCGCTGCTGTGCTCCCTTCCATGGGAGCGGGCGCAGCACAAATAGTCCAGAGGAGGGGGACCCGAGGTGGGAGAGCCTGCACTCAGAGACCCTCACAGTAGAGTTCTGCAGCTTACAGGGCTGCAGCTGGTCGGCTCAGGGGGGGAAAATAAAGAACACATGCAGGGTCCCAGGGGAGCCCTGATTACCTGAGTAGGCTCCTCAACCCAGACCCTGGCAGGGAATGGGGAGGGCATCTTGGGCTTGCTCGACCCATAACCCAGAAGGGAGATGGGGAAATCTGTGCCTGGCCTGGCGTCCTGATGTGCCCCGCAGGATCAGCTCTTTTCTGCTGTGAATTCTCTGCAAGCCTGCAGAAGTCACCCTGAGGTTCCCAGTGGGGACAGGGGAAACTGTGGAAGCGCCGGCCATGGAGAAAAACAAGGAGATCGGAACGCAATGGAACCGTCGCCTTGCTCCCTATCCATCGTGGCAGGAGGGGATACGTGGAGGTAACACCCCGCGTTCCCGCCTGTTGCTGGTTTTGGGAGATCGGTATGCGGAGATACCGTCGCCCTCTCATATCCTTGGTAAAAAAGAATAAAAAATCTAAGTAAAAAAATATCTAACTATGTAATTTGGAGTGGTCCTATGGACCATGTCTACCTCCTATCGACACTAAGCAAAAACTGGAGAATTGCTTCCTGCTCCAGGGTGTAATGCTGTGGAGGAGGAGTTTCTGAACTCTTTTGCAGATTTGCCTAGTGTCGCCTCCTAGTGGACAGCAGCATAACACCCACGGTCTGTGTCCCCCAATGAGGCGAAGGAGAAAAACCCCGCATGACACTTGGATTAATGTTATTCAACGAGACAGTGCACATGTCTGGTTTTTAATTGAGACTGGGTGGTCAAATGAAAAATAAAAAAAAAACAGAAAAAGAAAAAAAACGCAGCATGCATAACTTGTCTCCGAGAATCGGATGGCACTCGGCCATTCAAGTCAAAGTGTCCATGAAAAAAATTGAGCAGCACTAGGAAGACATCTAAGGCAGGGTTCACATAGGCATTTTTCTTTTGTATCCGTCAGAAATCAGACAAAAAACACTTCTGACCACTTTTTGCCCATAAACCAGTTGCAGCCGGATGAAATCGTACCGTTATTACACTGGATTTATTTCCTTTATAGTATTGGTACTATTTAGTCCGGCTGCATCCGTTACCATTCGGTATTGTGCAGATCCGTTTCGTCTGTTTTGAGTTTGTACCGAACACCTGAGTGTTCAGAATGGACCTCGACAATGGACTTCACTAAGAAGTCTGTGATTAAAGCACTATATGATGCACCCCAAGGCCGGGGTACTCTGATCCTGGGCGTAGCTTTAAGGGACTGTCACTGGTGGCCAGTGCCTAAGATCCGTGGCCCTGGTGGTCACGAAAAAGAGGTTTAGTTAAAATAGAAAAATAAAAGTTTTTTTTTTGTCATAATTATGTTTATTAAGACATTTTCAAGAAACACAAGACAAGAAATGCAAGTAACATATCTTCAATTAACCGAAATCTTTCCATTGCGAGTCAGCTACCAAACTTCTAATTAGCTGCCTGCTGTATTGCATTTCACATAACATAATATTTCAAATAAAGAGAGAGGTGAGGGTGGGGAATATAGGAAGGGTTAGCAAGAGGGAGAAGAGGGGAGGTACCTGAGAGGAAGGGAAATTAGAAAAGGGTCAGGGTAGGGGGGAAGGGCATAGTAGGGCAAGTTGTTAAGAAAGTTGTTAAGGTGGGCGGGTGGTCTAACGAGGGGAGAGAGGGGAGAAATGGGCTCGATGTGTGAACACGGGCTAGTAAGGTGCGAGTGGGTTGGAGGGAGAGAAATAGTGGGTTGATGATGTGAAGGGAAGACAAAGAGGTCAGAGTACATTAGGCGTAGGTCCGCCAGGCCCTACCACAGGGGAGGGGGAACCGCCAGCGGGTGTGTCGCCCAGCACTCCCAAGCAGCACGGGTATAGCGTTTGTGTCCAAGTTCCAAAGCCAAACTGTGCTCATATGTGAACATATTGTTCAGTCTAGATGTGAGGTCACACATTGCTGGGGGGGGATGTATTGTTCCATGCTGCTGCTACACAGTATCTAGCAGCTATCAATATGAAGGTGGCGAGGTGTCTCTGAACCGGGGGCAAGTCCTCCACTCCAATGTGCAGGAGAGCCATCTGAGGCACAAGCGGAATAAAGGTGTCCATCAAGGACCTCAGAAGACCCTCCACTACCCGCCAGAATTGTGCGATTCGGGGGCAGTCCCACCACACGAGTCAACGTTTCCTTCTGTCCGCAGTTCCTCCAGCACATGGGGTGGTTCCCCTACCGAAGGCCGCTATTCTCGTGGGGGGTAGGTACCATCTTAGGTGTACTTTCTTAAGTTGCTCTAAATGATTCACACATTTTGTCGCCTGGGTGACACATCTAACAGCGCCCTTCCATTGGTCGTCATCTGCTGAGAACCCCAATTCCGTTTCCCATTTAACTCTATGTGTATAACATAGGGCAGCACCATGGTCTAGGAAACCAGTGTAAAGTGGGGACAGGCCTACCCGTTTCCCATGGGCAGCAGTGATAATCAGGCGTATTGGGGAGGGTCTGGCCGAGGACCAAAGGACCCTATCACGTCGGGCCCTCAGCAGGTGCGTAATCTGGCAGAGTTGGAAGAACGTGCGCCGTAGAGACGGGAACTTGGATGTGAATTCATCCCATGTCATCATCCCGTTCCTCCCCGCGATGTCTGCCAGGGTATGTACACCCGCCCTCCTCCATTCCTCCAATCGGAGGGAAGGGATATGGACACGAAGTGATCCCAGAGGGACCTCCGCTGCTGGTATTTGGGTCCAGTCCCCGAGCGCACGCCCCCACTCCTTAATCATAACTTTCATCGTTCCCAGAGGATAGTCAACTTTGACTGACGTGATGGTCTCCGCTATCAGTAGGTTCTTGAGGGAGTTGTCTACTGTCTGTTGTGACTCTATCTGCACCCAGCCCAAGTTTAAGTCAGACTTCCACCACTGTCTCACCGTTTCCAGCACCGCTGCTCTATAGTAGAGGGTCACATCCGGTACACCCATGCCACCACCCGTCAGTTTCTGGTACATCACCTTTCTCCAGACCCTTGGTCGCTTGGGGGCCCAAATGTATCTATTCACCTCTGCTTGTAGTCTAGTTAAAAGTTGTAGGGGGATGGGCAAAGGTATACATCTGAACAAATATATTAGTCTAGGTAGCCACGTCATCCTGAAGGCCTGAATCTTAGCTATCCATGAGTAGGAGTGGGTGTGTCCAGAGTCTGCTGCCTTGGAGAGAGCATTCAAAATCGACTGTACATTACGCTGTATCACTACTGCTGTCGGGCACAAGGTGATGCCAAGGTATGGTATGCCTGCCGGCATCCATTGAAATGGGAGGGAACTAGACAGGGAGTCTATCAGAGTCCGAGGGACATTTACCGGGAAGACCAATGACTTAGAAGCATTTAGCTTATAATAAGAGATCGCCGCAAAGGAGTCGAGCAGAGCCAATACCTTAGGTAGGGATACTTCCGGTTTGGAACAGGGGATAATAATGTCGTCGGCGTATAAGCCTACCACATGTTCCCTGTCTCCTACCTGCATCCCCGTTATGTCCCGGTCAGCCCGTATTGCCGCGGCCAGCGGCTCAATCGCCAGGGCATAGGTCAGGGATGACAGGGGGCACCCCTGTCTAGTGCCATTCGAAATTTCGAACGTTTCTGAAAGATAGCCCGAGGAGAAGACCCTGGCAGAAGGCCTGGAATATAGACCCAATATCGCCGAAAGGATCGGACCCTCGAATCCGAATCCTCGCAGCACCTTTGCAGGTAACCCCAGTGCACCCTGTCAAACGCCTTCTCAGCGTCCAATGACAGGAATGCACATGGGGCTCCACGTCTTTCCGCCAGTTCTATAAGGTCAAGCATTCTCCTTGTTCCATCCCTAGGTTGGCGTTGAGCCACGAATCCCACTTGATCCGGGCCGACCAGGAGAGGAACCACCTCCCAAGCCTGAGAGCTAACACCTTCGCATAGATCTTAGGATCCGTGTTCAGCAGGGAGATGGGTCTGTAGCTTTCCGGTTTATCTGGAGATTTCCCCGGTTTCAGTATTGTAGTGACCGTTACTTCTAGAGCATCCGATGGGATGCGTCCAGATAATCTCCAGCTGCTGAATACTCGTAATAGGTACGGGGTGAGAGTTTTTTCAAAAGTCTTATAGTATGCGTTGATGAAGCCGTCAGGCCCAGGGGCTTTTCCTAATTTCAATGAGCGTATGACTCTGCTTACCTCCTGCAGCAAAAAAGGTCTGTTCAATACCTCCAGATCCAGGCTGGAGATTCTAGGAAGGCTGAGATTTGCTAGGAACTCATTGATCATCTCCGGTGTCGGTTGTGGGGTAGTAGGGTCAGAGTGTAAGTTATAAAGTTTGCTGTAGTACGCCGAGAAGACATCCACTATGCCTCTCGGGTCCCTAACTACTTGTCCCCTTTCGTCTTTCATATGTGTTAAAAAATAAAAGTTTTTTTTAACGTGACGCCACCTGAAGTATCTGGTGATGGCACCAGCGCTGCCAGCAGACCTCAGGGGATGATGGGTAGGTAGCCAAATGATGTCGCTCCCTGCAGGCGGAGAGAAGTTCCCAGGGCAGTGAGGTAAAGAAATGGTTTCACACGGGGAGAGGTGCAGTGTTCTCCTTAAGACTGGAACCCAGGTGACGAACTTAGTAGAAATGAGACACAGGAGACCATCTTGCTCAGCACTGTTATTTACTGGCAACTTGTCAAGGCAGTTTTAATCGGTACACAGTCACGGGTAGCTGGCCGGGTACTCACCAAAGGATGCAAAGTCTTTCTGAGGCCCCCTACGATGTTCCTTCTGGTAACAACTTCTGTCCTTTTCACTCACTGCGCTCTCCTTACTATACGTGTATTGGGTATGTAGAGATTACCCTTCTCTCTAAAGGGCTCAACCCGGGTTGGAGCTCCTGGTGGGTCCGTGCGTGTCGGACGAGGTCGGGCTATATGAATGGCCTTTGACCCACCGGGTTTGGCAGCTCAGAGCTAAACTTTCCTGCACCGCACTCATAGCCGGTACTCCATCTTGCAGTCTTGGACTGGGTTCCCTCCCGGACTCACAATCTTCAGTCCGGCACGGGCTTGCACAAGCCAGGGATCCCCTTTCTGTCTGGATTGCCTTATTTTTTCAGGCACCCTCCACCACAATCCTCACAGGGACCTCCTTCACTCACAGTACTCTCCTCACGTTCTGACTGTCTGTCTTCCCGCTAAGCTCCTCCCACCAGGAACAGTTACCCTGGTAATGGGTTTAACCAATTGGTTCCCTAGCTCTAAATGTATGAATGTGAGGATGTGAGGATGAGGGCCTCAGGTTTAACATTACCATCCTCTGGTGACAGGGATACCGCACACGCTAGTCTGGATGTAGTACCCATTCTGTGGCGCACTGGCCAGTGGGGCGCCACAATACTCACCCGTCTCTGTGCTGGGTCCACCCTGCACTGCATACTGAACAGCCAATCACAGCCAATTTCAGAGAGACTGGGTATCTGTGATTGGCTGTTCTGCAGCAAAGGCAGTGCATATTACACGAGGCTAATGAACGGGACATGGAAGTGACCACAGCAGCGAGACATGTAAACATAATGCTTTAATCATGGACTTTTCAGTGAAGTTTCTGCTCGGGGTCCATGGTATGGACTCCAAAGTTTACTAAGCATGCACAGTATCGTCACTCATGTAGGCATGCTGGATCTGGTTCCGGCACCCACTGACACACATTATAAATCATGACGCAGTATACCGGACCGGACAGAAGCATTTTTTTACCAAGACCATAAAATGGTACATGTTGAAAACATGGTCGTGTGAACCCAGCCATATCGTGAGTACAAAGACCTGAATGAATGCAGCAGACTCAGTATGCGACGTGGGTGATCAGAACATGAGAAGTCAGTCATATACTCACAGGCCCCATCCGCCATCAGGTAGCTGCACAGATCGCAGGTAGCGCACCATCTCCTTCTTGGTAGCATCCGGGAGGGGAGTCTGTGTCACGTGGCATACAATCAGCAGACCTAAAAAATGTCACAGATTTACAGCCAGTAGATTATACGGAAGTCGGATCTAGTCATGTAGGTCATGTATCGCTGAAAAGTCTCACCTGGCATCAAGAAGAGTGGCCCGCCATAATCTCCAGCCCAGTGCCCATCCTCCGCTTGTAAGGCAGAATAAAATGTTATCCCATTTTCTGCTCCATCCTGAGCTGTATGCGCCTTGGGTAAGTCTTTGAAAAACTCACTCTGCATCGGAAAGAAAAAGCTGTGTTATTGATGATCAGCCCCGTAAGGCTATGTGCACACATTAAGAATCTGGTACAGAAATGTATGTACTATTTCTACATCTGTTGGCAGGAAAAAAAGCAGCGGAATATACACTTTGTTATGCGGTTTTGGTGCAGATTTTCCCCCATTCATCAGTATGGCTGAAAGAATTGGCACTTTGCAGATATAAATCAGCAAGTCATGCCTGAGACATCAGGATTCTCATTCACTTTGCTGCCATCAGGAAACACTTCAGGTTTTGTGACAAATCTGCACAGAAAAAACATGACAAAAATGCAATATGTGTACACAACCTTAGACACTAGAACAGATCACAGGCATAATTCAGATGCGTGGACATGATAGCCACATGTGACCAACAAGGCTGTATAGATAGCTGTTAATTCGATTTGGCTCCAATGTAGCTGAAGAAGGCATCAGAAATAACCAACACCAAGTACCTGTAACTTACTTTTGATGGCCGCATCATTAGTCCACATTTCACACATATATACGGTAGATCTATTTTATTTTTTTTTGCCTCCATATTGCATCTGTGTTTACAACCTGAAGCAGGTAGACTGACCTTTTGCTTATGTATTGACTCCTTAAAGTACAACCCCAGTGCTTTCTGTATTCCATTGCTGGAGTATACTCACCTTCCGGTTGCTTCACCTTCTATCTCTGCTGCTCCGGTCGGTCTACTGCCATTTGTGAGCTGCTCCAGTGTTTCATAGAGCGTGCTGGTGGTCACAACTCAATACATCTCTATGACAGCCTCGTTCTGGCTCCCAGAGATGCATTGAGCTCTTGTGGCATAACTTCTAACTTGTCACCAGTCAGAAGTTACAGGAACAAGATGGCACTGCAGGACCAAAGCGGCATCGGTTAAAGGTGAAGCCACCGGAAGCTGAGTATATGACAGGGCGCTTAAATTTAAAGCGCTACACCAGTTCTGAAAAACAAACCCTGGAGTGGTGCTTTAACAATGCTAGTGAAAAACAGATAAAACATGCATAGAAAACTGAAGCACAATGTCTGTCTTCTAATTTTCAACACTGTAGAACAAACCTTCAAAGCCTTTAATGGCAGAGTCTCAGATACAAAATAGATGAGAATCTGACACACTCTGAGTCTCATGCAGGGGGCTGTGTATAGTTATGATTTTCTGCCTCAGTCCAAGAAATATATTGCAGCATATCCGATTTGGATCCAATATTTGAATTGCACTCGGCCATACAATCTCCTTGCAGATGTTGTCCTCAGTGGGAACTGAACCGAGGACCCCAGCGCAGCAAGGCTGCAGTGCTAACCATTGAGCCTCTGAGTGTCAGTTTAGTGTGATCTGATTCGCTCACATGAGAAAAGCAGATCACAGGTGTGGAAAAGATGGAGAACTTAATTTCTCTATCTTCTCCATTTTCTGTGTCAGCATAAACTGGTGATCCAAGTGTAGTAAAATGTTTTGCACGCACCTATAGACTTGTATGGCTTTGCGCTGTCCAATATACAATGCCAGTGAAGGCAGCAAAGGTAAGTACTAGACAAGGGACTTGCCTTTAGAGCACCGCTCCAGTGGTGCAATGAAAAACAAGCGCTGGAGTGGTGCTCTAATTGCTTATAATTTGAGCTAAAACTAATTTTTGCAATAGGGTTTCTATTAAAGAATGTGCATCGTTTGCTTTGCATACCTGTGGTATGTATCTATTGCGGGCGGCAGAATGAGTTAACTTGAAATCAGTCAGTTAGTCCTGCTATGATAATCTAAAATTTTGTAACTCTTATCTCTTGTTTTTGGCTCCTCTTATCCTGATTTCACACTAACAATTTTTGTAATCCGGGTAAATCCAGAGGAAACCGGATGCACCTGCATCTGTTTTCTGCCCCATTGATTTTCAATGGGACGCAGGAACTTGCGGGTGAACCCAGTTGTATATGGTTCCACTCAGAAAAACGCAAAATGTTGTGATTTTGGTGTTCGGTTAAAACCCGGAAGCACCTGGTTCCGTTGCTATCAGGGTGGCATTAAAATGGAACTCTGGAAACCGTATCCAGCTGGATCCGGACACCGGATCCAGGTATTTTGCTGAGAATGCTCAAAAGCCAATTTCATATGACACACCCATTTATTGTGTGTCATATTTCACCAGATCCGTCAAAAAGAGTTCACAACCTGATGTAGCTAGATCGTGCGATACTGGAAGGGGCGTTACAACTGGGGTCGCAGGGCCCAGAGGTATAGGGGCCCAGCGCCCGCCGACCCCAGCGCCTGCTTCACATGGATGGGCGTCTCCGAGGAGGCACATCCATATCACTGTGCGGCGGTCTGCCCGGCTGGTCCCCAGGCGGCTGTTTATGGCCACCAGAGGACTGGCAGGCACTGTACCTCGCATGGCAGCCCAGCCTACAGCACCGTGATGAGGTCATCACACTACAACCTCATCGCAGTCAGGATGCAGCTGCCGGCAGAAGTGGTAAGCGTGCGTCCCATTCAGGAGCTGAAGAGCCTCTGACAGCTTCTGGAGAGGGAGTATATGTGTGTGGTTATACAGGGGGCAGTGTGTGTGTGTGGAGGGGCTTGTACAGGGGGCAGTCTGTGCGTGTGTATATGTGGGGGGGTTTACAGGCGACAGTCTGTGTGTGTGGGGGGGTTGTTTTACAGGGGGCAGTGTGTCTCTGTGTGTGTGAGGGTTATACAGGGGACAGTCTGTATGTGTGGGGGTTATAGAGGGGGCAGTCTGTACGTGGAATGATATGAGGCTGCATTATACTATATGGAGGGATATAAGGCTGCATTACACTATAATGAAGGACCATATATACCAGAATGGGGGACATATATACTAGGATAAGGGCATATTCCAGGAGGGAGACCACATTCAGCAGGATGAGGGATATTAATGAAGAGAAGAGGGGTCAATTCATGAGTCTTTATAAGATTTAGAAGGCCACATGGGGCTCATACATCTGACCACTATGGGCGCGCAGGGGACTGGGGCCCAGGTCCAAATTTCGCACTGGGGCCCATCAGATTCTAGTTACACCACTGCGTACCGGTATTACACCAAATCTGTCACCCGGATCAGTAATAATATGGGTGCAGGAGCATTCAGTTGCATCAGATTTTACAATTCCGGGGGAATGCGGGTTTATCTGTATCCACGCTGGATTTACCTGGATTACAAAAAAACGGTATTATGAAACCAGCCTTAGGCTGCGTTCACACGCTGTGCTTTTGCCGTGTGTTTTTACGCCGTGCTTTTCCCCCAGAGTGAATGGACTTTCACTTTTGCCATTCAGACGCTGCGCAATTTACCAACGCACTTTTGGAGCTAAAAGCGCGTCCGTAAAAAGAATCTACATGTTAAATGTTGGTGCTTTTTTCAGCGCACTTTCCTCCACAGGCCTCATCATAATCGCTGGAATTACACATCGTCGTTCAGACAATGCGCAATTCCAGCGGGAAGAGGAGGAATAGCAGGATGTGATGTCACAGGGGCGAGGAAGAATCCTGTGTTCCTAACCCCGTGTGACATGTGGGGGCCTGAAGTTTTGCTTTCGCAGTGTATCTACATACACTATCTACATACACTGCAAGAGCGAAATAAAAGTTAACAAAAAGGTATTAAAATTTAAAAAAATTAATTATCCACCTCTCCGTCGGCTGTCTCGGGACCCGAGAGGAAGACGTCCGATCGCTGCAAGGACCTGAATCATCTGCTTGGCCAGTAGCGATGAGCTGATGTGTCATGTGACATCATCAGCTGATCGTGACATGACATAATCAGCTGATCGGTTGAAACCGCTCGCCAAAAAGCGCGGGAGATGCTCTATGTGTGAACGTAGCCTCAGCTGATTTATGACCGCAGACCACATAAAAGTTGAGTGTCTTGGAAAGCAAAGCGCCTGTTAGGGTACCTTTACACACCACAACCGCGGGAGACATTTTTGGCGGTGATAATTCTCGCTGGAATTATCGCCGCCAAATTGCCTCCTTATTGCAGCGTGTAAATGGGAATTTGGCGGCGATAAAACAAATGTCGCCTGGTTTCGATTTTAGAGCAGTGCTCGGAAACCAGGTGACCGGAGCGAGGCGACATATCGCCGCCAAATTCCCGTTTTACACGCCACAATAAGGAGGCAATTGGGTGGAAATGTGGCAGCGATATTCTCAGGACGCAATATCGCTGCCACATTTCTCGCCGCGGTTGCGACGTGTAAAGGTACCCGAAAATGATGCAAATTTTTAATGCACCCAATTGCAAAAAATGATTTTTAGTCCCAAATATATGATGCATGCAAAGTACAGGAAAAATACAATTAAAAAGTGTCCCGAAATGTGGACAACCCCAGCGCTTTCTCTCCTACAATTAAAGGGAATGCGTCACTTTCTTACATATTGGTAGATTACATAACAACACATTAATTAAAGGGTTTTTAATACTGGATCATTTTTTTTTTTTAATCTTAGCCAAATAATACAGGGTTGTGTACCGTGTCCAGCCCCAGAGAGTGCGCCTCCAGGGCAGACTGCGGGCGCTCGTCCCCCTCCACATAGCGCCACGTCTGTCTGCCCTCTGTACAGGTCAGCCTCCAGCCGGTGAGCTCGGTGGCCGGGTCGCTCTTGTACGGACCCCCCCGTCTGCGGAGACACCTGGAAGACAAATAATGGGAAAATCACTTTAGATTTATTTTGCATTATCCCAATTACAATGACTGCAGCCAGGGGAAATACTGGACAACTGCATAAATGGCAATTCCCTTTATACTCAGGAGAGATTACAATATAACAAACCAACTCTATGGGGCTGTAGAGATCTCAGACTGACATTACACCAGGTTAGATAACACATGGCTGACACCAGCAGAGGTTACAGTCTGCTGTCCCCGCACCGCTGCACAATACTCACGTTCCTCCGCTCATTTCTCGTCTCTTCTGCACTTAGTTACTGTCTACCGTACCGCTCCATCCCTTAAAACCCAAGGTGGTGACGCATTAAGACGGAGAGGATTGTACGACTTGTAGTTTTTAAAACGCCTCACTCTATACCCTGTCATACAGTTCAAGACTACATTTCCCAGACAACACCGCGCCGCCAGATCCTACATCACGCTATGCTGACATGAGCAGAGGAAGCAGGAGCCAATCACAGCGCTGATCACTGTAGTACATGTGGGCGGAGCCATCACCTACCAGCCAATGGGAGGTGACAAATACAAAATAGCGTGTTCTGTCCAGCGCTGTCCCTGTATCTGGCTCTGCAGCCAGTGAGAGGTCAGTGCTGTCCCTGTATCTGCAGTCACACAGTGAAAGGTCAGCACTGTCCCTGTATCTGCAGACACACAGTGAGAGGTCAGCACTGTCCCTGTATCTGCAGACAGTCACACAGTGAGAGGTCAGCACTGTCCCTGTATCTGCAGACACACAGTGAGAGGTCAGCACTGTCCCTGTATCTGCAGACACACAGTGAGAGGTCAGCGCTGTCCCTGTATCTGCAGTCACACAGTGAGAGGTCAGCGCTGTCCCCTGTATCTGGCTCTGCAGCCAGTGAGAGGTCAGCGCTGTCCCTGTATCTGCAGTCACACAGTGAGAGGTCAGTGCTGTCCCTGTATCTGCAGTCACACAGTGAGAGGTCAGCGATGTCCCTGTATCTGCAGTCACACAGTGAGAGGTCAGCGCTGTCCCTGTATCTGCAGTCACACAGTGAGAGGTCAGCGCTGTCTCTGTATCTGCAGTCACACAGTGAGAGGTCAGCGCTGTCGCCTGTATCTGCAGAGTCACACAGTGAGAGGTCAGCACTGTCCCTGTATCTGCAGTCACACAGTGAGAGGTCAGCGCTGTCCCCTGTATCTGCAGTCACACAGTGAAAGGTCAGCGCGCTGTTGCTGTATCTGCAGTCACACAATGAGAGGTGAGCGCTGTCCCTGTATCTGCAGACAGTCGTACAGTGAGAGGTCAGCGCTATTCCTGTATCTGCGGACAGTCACTCAGTGAGAGATCAGCGCTGTCCCTGGATCTGCAGTCACACAGTGAGAGGTCAGTGCTGTTCCTGTATCGCAGACACTCGCACAATGAGAGGTCAGGGTTGTCCCTGTATGTGCAGTGAGAGGCCAGGGCTGTCCCTGTATGTGCAGTGAGAGGTCAGGGCTGTCCCTGTATGTGCAGTGAGAGGTCAGCGCTGTCCCTGTATCTGCAGACAGTCATGCAGTGAGAGGTTAGCGCTGTTGCTGTATCTGCAGACAGTTGCACAATGAAAGGTCAGGGCTGTCTCTGTATGTGCAGTGAGAGGTCAGCGCTGTCCCTGTATCTGCAGTCGTGCAGTGAGAGGTCAGCGCTGTCCATTCATCTGCAGACAGTCCCGCAGTGAGAGGTCAGCACTGTCACTCTATCTTCAGAGAGTCGTGCAGTGAGAGGTCAGCGCTGTCCATTCATCTGCAGACAGTCCCGCAGTGAGAGGTCAGCACTGTCACTCTATCTTCAGACAGTCGTGCAGTGAGAGGTCAGCGCTGTCCTTTCATCTGCAGACAGTAGCGCAGTGAGAGGTCAGCGCTGTCCTTTCATCTGCAGTCACACAGTGAGAGGTCAGTGCTGTCCCTGCTTCTGCAGCTAATCACACAGTGAAAGGTCAGCGCTGTCCTTACATCTGCAGTCAGTCCAGCAGTTAGAAGTCACCGCTGTCCCTGTTTTTGCAGCTAGTCAATCCACTAACATTTTGAGAGTTCTTTTGCTGTTTTTCCCAGAGGTAGTGGGAAGCATGGTATTACTGAATAGTGTGGCATGATAACTCTGAGCTTGTGCTTATACACAGGGCTGGCCCAGGATTTTACTGGGCCCCATGGTGCTCTCTATAATCCTCCAAATAGCATAATGTAGCCTCTATTATCCTCCATGTAGCATAATGTAGGCTCTATTATCTTCCATATAGCATAATGTAGCCTCTATTATCCTCCATATAGCATAATGTAGCCTCTATTATCTTCCATATAGCATACTGTGGCCTCTGTTATCCTCCATACAGCATAATGTGGCCTCTATAATCCTGTATATACCATACTGTAGCCTCTATAATCATCCATATAGTATAATGTGGCCTCTATTATCCTCCATATAGCATAAGTGCCACCTCTATTATTCTCGATATAGTATAATGTAACCTTTATAATCCTCCATATAGCATACAGCAGCCCACCCATCCTGATATATCATCCCCCAGGCTGGTATATCATCTTCCTCAGACTAGTATATCATCCGACAGCCTGCTACATAGCCTCCATCCTGGTATATTGTCCCCTATCAGTGTACATAGCCCCCCATCCTTGTACATAGCATCTTGGTACATCCTGGTATATCATCCCCCATCCTGGCATCTTCCATGTAGGTAAATGGCCCCCCTTCATGGTATATAGCCCTCCCCATGCTGCCAGCACCGCAGTGACCTCCTGTCTTCTTGTCCTGGGCACCTGATCATGTAAGCGGTGCCAGCAGCGATGATGTCACTGTTTTGCGCCGCTCACATGACCAGATGCCGGCAAATGACAGGAGGACGCCGCAGTCTGGGAGCAATAGTGAAGTGAGCTAAATCGCCCACACAGGATCGCAAGGGGCTGCAGAGGCAGCGGGTGGTCATGTGGGCCTGCTCATTAGTCTAATATAATAGTCACTGCACTCTCCCCGCCTACTTCTCTGCACTGGCTTCAGTGCTGAGGTGATGGGCAGGGAGAGTGCAGTGAATATTAGACTAATGAGCAGGCCCACATGACCATCCGCTGCCTCTGCAGCCTGCAGTCACAGTCATCCCTCCTGGTCCTGATTGGGAGTGCTCCATGAGTGGGCCCTGCTGTAAGGTAAACAGCCCCGCGCCCTGGCGTCTGCGGCCCGGGCTCTGCTGATTACCACCAGCCACCAGGCCCCTCACAGGAGTCAGACCCTGATGGCAGCCCAGCCTATAACAACCTTCCTGCAAACACCTGAGGACTCAATAGGTGCCATGGTAACAAGTGTCGATATAGGGTGATGAATTGGGTATAAACCCACACTGCTGTTTAACCAAGGAACAATATCAGATCAGTCCATGTAGCTCATAGATGATTTATTAAGTCAACGCGTTTCAAACCAACCATGGACTCTGTCAGGACAAATCATATGGGAGTCAGTGCGTGCGCATAGTGCAATATTAAGCGCCATTTTCTTGAAGACATCTGAAATAAACTGGTGATATGCGCAGAGACAGTGTCTTCAATGAAATGGTGCCGGAGTTTGCGGTATGCACATGTGCTGACTCTGGCGCCATTTTATTGAAGAATTTAATTACAACATAAACATAGCACTGCGCACACACCGGCCATAGGATAAAGGCAGCAACCACGGTGCAAAATTGAAACAAGACTGTGTTCACACGCTGCGTATTTGTCAAGTTTTTTTACGCACGTAAAGCGCGAGAGAACAACTTCAACTGCGCTTTTTAACGCACGTTTCTTCCAGTGCTAATAATGGGGCCTATGGAAGAAACATGCATAAAAAACTTGAAAGAATTGGCATGTTCATTGTTTTTACGCGCGCGGTTTTTGCTCCAAAAATGCTGCGTAAAATTACGCGACGTCTAAATGGCACAAAGTGAATGTCCATTCACTCTGCTGGGAAACGCAGACACACATGCGTTTTTGGGGCAAATACGCGCGTAAAAAAACGCGCCAAATACGCAGCGTGTGAACGAGGCCTTTGAAAGACAGCCAACACTCGGCAATCAAAGACTTGTATTTATGCACTCAAGGTACCATTATAATCAGCATCCTAGGGCACTGCCTAGAGTTTATAGGGGAAAAGCCTAAAA
Organism: Allobates femoralis; assembly: GCA_033576535.1. Taxonomy (NCBI): domain Eukaryota; kingdom Metazoa; phylum Chordata; class Amphibia; order Anura; family Aromobatidae; genus Allobates; species Allobates femoralis. Next base: position 58,450,187 of record JARQOC010000011.1, on the reverse strand, counting down.
GCAAAGGATTTAGTTGATCTCTATTTGCAACAATTGCAAATTATGTATATAGCTGTAGTGTAACTGAGGTTTGTGCAGGAAAATCGGGAAGCTGTGACTTAGCTTTATACAGTTGTGGCCGAGTGTTTTGAGACTGACACACATTTTGGCTTTCACAGTTTGCTGCTTCAATGTTTTTGATGTTACTCGAATGTTTCTATGGTTAGTGAAGCACAATGAGAAGAATTTTATAAGTTTTAAACTTTTATTGAAAAATACATAAAGTTTATCCACACACTCAATATTTACAGTGTTGACTTCTGCCCTTCGCCCTGAAACACTGGATTAGCTTTCTGGGCCAAGTCCTGACTGATGACAACACATTCTTGTCTAATCAGTGCTTGGAGTTTATCACAATTTTTTAGTTTTGGTTGTACACCCACTTTTTGAGAATTGACCACAGGTTCTCAATAGGATTGAGTGCTGGTGAGTTTCCTGGCCATGGGCCTGAAATGTCAATGTTTTGTTTGCAGAGTCACTTAGCTATCACTTTTGTCTTGTAACATGGTCTCCATCATGCTGGAAAAAGCATTGTTCATCACCACATTGCTCCTAGATGGTTGGGAGCAGTTATTCTTGGAGGATGTCTAGATATCATCCTTTATTCATGGCAGCAGTTCTTATTCAAAATTACAAGTGAGTCCACTTCATGGATGAAAAGCCCCCACACATGAATGGTCTGGGGATGATTTACTGATGGCATTACACAGGACTCACTTTTTCTCCTCTGAGCAATCATCCTTTCAGATGTCCCAAAGAGTCCTAAGAGGGCTTCATCAGAGAAAATACCTGTACCCTAGTCCTCTGCAGTCCAGTCCTTGTACTTCTTGCAAAGGTAGTAGTTCTGATGAAGGCCCCTTCTGACTTTAGGACATCTAGAAGAATGATTATCCTATAAAATGGAAAAAAGAACACATTTTTTATGAAATTAAATGGCAAAAAGGAGATTTTTGTGTACTCACCGTAAAATCCTTTTCTCTTAGCCTCTAATTGGGGGACACAGACCGTGGGTGTTATGCTGCTGTCCACTAGGAGGCGACACTAGGCAAATCTGCAAAAGAGTTCAGAGACTCCTCCTTTGTAGCATATACACCCTGAAGCAGGAAGCAATTCTCCAGTTTTGTGCTAAAGCAGTAGGAGAGTCAACAAATAACAGTGACACAGGAAGTACACACAGTCAACCCGTGTAAACAATATAGTTAACAAGGTAATAATAGTGGAACACGGCTTGAAACCGAACAGGCACGTGTATAAACAGTGAAGAATTAGCAGAGGAATATTAGTACCACAAGGCCCGTAACTAAGCAGGCGCATGAGGAAAACAGTGAAGAGTTAACGAAGCACATGATCGTATAACAAGTCTGAAATTAAAGAGGCTCATGGTACTACAAGGCCTGAAGCTAAACAGGCACAAGTTTAAACATCCAACAACTAACAGAGTGATAATAGGCAAACATGGTAAACATGTTAACCATGAAATGTGAGAACTGAAGAAAAGGCCCATAAGAGCATAGGGTGGGTGCTGTGTCCCCCAATTAGAGGCTAAGAGAAAAGGATTTTACGGTGAGTACACAAAAATCTCCTTTTCTCCTTCGCCTCATTGGGGGACACAGACCGTGGGACGTCCCAAAGCAGTCCCTGGGTGGGAAAGAACAAAGTAACTAGATATACTGAGCAAGGTCAGAGAAGAACCCTGCCCCAGGAACTAGCGACACTGAGCATGGTCAGTGACACTGAGCCCGGTCAGTGAAAACAAGGAGCCAACAGGCGAGCTGCCGCCTGGAGGACACGTGTACCCAGACCTGCGTTTGTTGCGGACCGAGTGCAAGCGCTATAGCGGCTTGGGTATGGGTGTAGGCTGGCCTATTGGCTGCCTACACACTTGTCGCGCCAATGCCTGTTACCGAACTGTCCAGGAGGCCTTCCTGGCCGAGTAGAATATACCATGACCTTCTGGAAGGGATGAGTCATCGATGGAATAAGCAACCTGGATGGTAGAGGAGCCTTAGAGGCTGACGTGTTCTTAGTTCTGCCCATTGGAAGAATGAGAAAAAAGAAAAGAGAATCCGACCGCTCAGGAGGGCACTGACATCTAGATGCGTAGGGCCCAGACCAGGTCCCGCACATGGAAGTCCCTCGCGACCAGACGAACTGAAGTCGGGCATAGCGATGGCAGAGACGTCTTCATGTAGGTGGAAAGAGGAAACCTATCCTGGAAGAAGAAAGGAAACAGCCATAGGAAAGTCTTGTTCCGATGAAAGACTAGAAAAAAAGATGGAGTACGCGAAACCGCTGCAAGTACCGATACTTCTGCAGAGACAAATAAAATGCCACCGAACCATACCGCTATGTGAATGAGGATGCTATAGGTAATATTCCATCATGGCTGAAAACGGGATTCTTGCCGGCCGCGAGGATCAAGGTCAGTTCCCCAGGTATGTAGTCTTGTTGTATGGGGACCAGAAATAGCAGACCCTTCGAGGAATGGTTTCATAGAAGTCTGGTGGCAAGACGTGCTCGTAAGAGGGTGAAAAACCTGCTGTGTGAGAGACCCAAAGGATAACCGTGAGTCTAGGTCTGAGTGGAAGACGGAGAGTCCCCAGTAAGAAGTAGGGCCAAGGGGAATGACTTCTAAATGAGTCCCAGCAAAAAAAAACAAAAAGAGTACACGTGTGTGATGGGATATCACTGATAAGGCAGGTGTCCTCCTCTGTGACTACGCTCGTCACAATATCCTGGGAAAAAAACCTCTTGGGTCAAATTCTAGGTCTGAAAGGCTAAGGTATTAACCTTAGATGTGAAGAGTTCTGAGGAAGGACCGGCCGTGAGCGAACAGGTCTGAACTGTCCGTTAGACGTCCTGGTACTGCAGCTATAAATTGGACAAGTCCGTTAGACGTCCTGGTACTGCAGCTATAAATTGGACAAGCGTGCGCGCCAAGGGCGAGTGGATCAGTCTGAGACCATAAAGATGACCCGGCGACATTCTCGTCTGATATTCCCGACTGTTAGAGAGGAAGAAATATAGGAGAGGCGGGTACCGGTCCAGGCTTGGACTAGTGAGTCTGTCCCACTGACTGCGGATCCTGAGACCAGGCCAGGAAGGCCGGGACCGTGGCATTGAGGAGTGACTCCGTCAGCTCCATATCTGTGGGTACCTGACGTCGGCGTTTCAACGGAGGACGTGTAGGGGAAGGGGCTGGTCACCCTGAGTCCGTCCCTTGGCGAAGTAGGAAAAAAGAAAACGCCACCCAGAAGAATACACCTGGTATGAGAACAGCTGGCAGTACCGTGTTGTAGGATTCCACCTAGTGAAGAATGTGGCGAACTTGTCATCGCTTAGAGACTGCGGGTTCCACACTGGTGGTTGACATATGCCACTGCTGTGGCATTGACTGACTGCATCCTGACTTGTCTGAATGCCAGAAGGTGACTGAACGATGACAGTCCTAGAGATACTACTGAATGTGCGTAGATTTAGGGTATGTTCGAGACAGGGCAAGACTACTGCCCTGAGCATTGTAAGGGGGGTACCTCGCCCCCCATGCAGTATTCGTGCAACGCCTGAGCATGGATAATTGCAAAGGCCGGCGATTCCGCTGAGGCCATGGAACTGGTTACTATGGTGACCAGGACTCTTAGAGCAGCTGTGAAGGATTGAGGAAAATCCCTGACGAAAGTTGCGGAGTCCAAGATGAAGAATCTGTGCTTTGTCTGGGAAACTGACTAGAGCTGTAAATGCGTTGCAACTAACGGCAGCCATGATCATGCGATGCTGTGCGTCCCATATGGCTGAGACTCTGTATGTGACGCTGCAGCATGGGGCGTCAAGGGCACGCAGCGGAGCTGGGGCTCCTGGATATATGTGCTGTGTTGCAGCACGCGCCTTGGAGTTTGGGTAGACCTGGAGAAGGTCGATCCCAATGAGTCTGTTTAACGAGCACGGTGTAAATGTCACTGTGTTCGCAGTCTCTGAAAGTTATGGATTGATAAAAGAGCCATCCGGAGATGGAAGACTGCTGAAAAGCAGTATATACGTTGCCATTTTCAGGCGGGGGAAAAAAAAACTATGGAATCTTTTCGCTTCAGTCCCTTCAACGTGGCCCCACCCCCTGAGCTGAAGGTTCGGAAGCTCCGACGGCAGGTGGAGGGCGGGCAGAAGGCGGGCTGAGAGCGGGCGGGAAAGCCAGAGATGTCACGGCTACGCCGAAATCGGACCCTGCTAAGAAACGCGGGGCTTGGGAACCGCAGAGGCCCGTCGCGGAGGTCCGGAGAAACCGGAAGACAAGAGCAGTGCTGGCAGAGAAAAGAACCGGAGGCTGTGATCACGACCGTTCGGTCGCTGGTGTCCCGTGCTGCACACCGCGAGTACTATCCCACTGGTGACTCCTGAATCGAGAAGGGACAGAGTGCGTGGAAGAAGGCTCGAGCCATGGTCTTGCGGGGGCAAGAAGGGCCCATTCATTGGATTAATGCGGTCAGGGGCCGCAAGGTCCCGTCTCGAGGCAGGCTGTGCAGAGTACTCGCACGTGTCATCTTAAGCCAAATACCCATATAGGTCCAGTGAGGAGATTGGCAACAGAATTCGTATTCCACGTCGTGCTACCTCGAGTTTTGTCTTTGTAGTCAGGTGACGGAGGCCGGCCAGGCCTCATGCCTCCGCAGCTTCAACCCGAATCCCCAGTGGAGAGTCGAGGAAGAAGCTTGGCATATAACATATCGGCTACAACCCAGCGCCTCCGACAGTGGGGAGCTGAGGAGGAAGTATGTTATGGGTCTTCGGTTCCAGAGACCCGAGCTAAACCACTCGAGCAGGGCTGATCATGGAGTTCATCCTGTGTCTTGAAGGACTTGACCGTCATCCCTGCAAACCGGAACTGTAGCTGTGGGATTGGAAAAAATTGGCAACAGTCCTAGGACCCTTGCAGTTGTCAGATAATTGTAGGTTACGGCAACTTCAACTGGACTCTCCGACAATGGAGGACCCAGGAAGAAACCTGTGAGTTACTCGCCGTAATTCCAACGCAACCTAGTTCTCTCAACTATGTAGGGGCCTGGGAAGGGATGAATGAGTATTTTATGTCTGAATATCAACAGGGTTCCCAACGTTGAGGGGGACCGAGGAGGAGGGCATGTCGGTATATCACTTAAACATAGCTACCCTCCCCGGGTAAGGCTATCAGATCGGGAAGGTGTACCAACAGGTACTGCCTCTGGCACGGTGGTAGGAACAACTATAATTGGTCCGTGTGCTGGACAGAGGGACTCTGGCTGTACTGCTCTGGGAATTAGCAGTATTCCTAGTAATGTGATGTTACTGTGTCACAGAGTACAGGGGTAGCATTACTGTCACACGCTTGGTGTACAGGGAGGGGGGAGGAGTACAAGTTGAGGCAGGCTGTACCAAGCTGGCTGCCAGTGGCGTAACATCAGGCCCCGGGACCCCGATGCGAAGGCTCCAATGGGCCCCAATTATTGGAAATGTTTAACAGTATGTCTTTTTCTATAGGACAAAGCACTCTTGGGGCCCCCTAGGCTGCAGGGCCCGAGTGCGATTGCAACTTCTGCACCTGGTGGGGGTACGCCACTGCTGACTGCCCGTCAGCAACTATCAGAGACTGGCGCACAGCGAAGCCGTGTTAGTAGTACTGTGTGGGGTCCCTGTATACCCCGTACAGCGGATGCTGTGAGACTTGCTGTATCCCTATTATCTCCACCTGGGAGGATAGGGACCAAGGGGTGCCTCAGCGGAGGCAAGCATGAGCCTGCTGCCATCTGCCCATTAGTGGGTGCCCCTGCAGGATTCTGCTCAGAGCAGAGTCCTATGTGCAACCCCAGTGTTTGTAGTGGCGTATTGACAACATCTGACCTCCAGCCACAGATGGCCTGGTCAGTCTGAGTCCCCTGATGCCCCAAGCGCTGTTCGCCGCTGTATACAGCGGTGTCAGCGTCGGGGCTGCAATGGCTGCGGTGCCATGAAGAGGGGGGCGGAGCCAGCGCGAGAGCGCGCAGAGAGGCTGGATGGCGCCCTTTTCAGACCTGTCCCGCCCCCGTGCTGACGCTGGCGAGCTCCCGTCCAATGGGGCGAGCCGGTGGGCGGGACAGTGACGTGCGGCTAGGCCGAAGCCGGGGCCTCGCGTAAAACGCGGGCCCGGGAATGGCGGGGGGCTGGCGCGGAGGTCCGGGGCCGGAACTGGGAGCACGGCGCCTGGCACCGGAGGCTGCGACCATGGTGGGGCAGCGCCCCATCGGCACCCAGGGCCCGCTATAAGCCGCCGCTGCTGTGCTCCCTTCCAGGGTAGCGGGCACAGCATGGATAGTATGGAGGAGGGGGGACCCGAGGTGGGAGAGCCTGCGTCCCAGAGACCCCCTAGTGAGGCTTGTAGTGCTGCAGCGTGCAGACGCTGCAGCTGGTCGGCTCAGGGGGGAAAAATAAAGAGAACATGCAGGGTCCCAGGGGAGCCCTGATTACCTGAGTAGGCTCCTCAACCCAGACCCTAACAGGGAATGGGGAGGGCATCTTGGGCTTGCTTGCTCGACCCATAACCCAGAAGGGAGATGGGGAACTCTGTGCCTGGCCTGGCGTCCTGATTGTCCAGCAGGATCAGCTCTTTTCTGCTGTGATTCTCTGCAAGCCTGCAGAAGTCACCCTGAGGTTCCCAGTGGGGACAGGGGAAAATGTGGAAGCGCCGGCCATGGGAGGAAAAAACAAGGAGATCGGAACGCAATGGAACCGTCGCCTTGCTCCCTATCCATCGTGGCAGGAGGGGATACGTGGAGGTAACACCCCGCGTTCCCGCCTGTTGCTGGTTTTGGGAAATCGGTATGCGGAGATACCGTCGCCCTCTCATATTCTTGGTAAAAAAGAATAAAAAATCTAAGTAAAAAATATCTAACTATTTAATTTGGAGTGGTCCTATGGACCATGTCTACCTCCTATCGACACTAAGCAAAAACTGGAGAATTGCTTCCTGCTTCAGGGTGTATATGCTACAAAGGAGGAGTCTCTGAACTCTTTTGCAGATTTGCCTAGTGTCGCCTCCTAGTGGACAGCAGCATAACACCCACGGTCTGTGTCCCCCAATGAGGCGAAGGAGAAAAAGAGATTTACAGCCCCAAATACATGCAGTTAAGTTAAAAAAAAAGTCCCCAGAGGTGGACAATCCCTTTAAATTATTTTTTTTCTGTGCCGAGTTACCGAAGTGATGAGATGTTGATCAAGATGATCTTGGATAGACCTGTAATCTGATATTGATTGCAGAAAGATTATAGTAGTTACAGGGATTTCTTTAATGCTCAGGGAGTCACAGACATCTGTACCACATTAGATATGATCAGTAATATCATCGTCACAAGAAGGTTGGTTGGAGCTGCCGTGCAGATATTTACTCAGGGCATTGTATGTGACCTAATGGACAAACTGCTGATTTGAAAACTTGCAATCCTAAAATGCAGAGCAGAAAAAGTCTACAAGTAAATAGGATTTTGGTGGACGGAACTTAACTTACAGTTTGGTTACCTAAGCTCCTCGGTTTGTGCCGCCCCTTGTCAGTACTGTGAGAACACAGTCTAAGGGCTTGTTTACACAAGTGTATTATAAAAATGTGTGCTGTCTGAGCAAAAAATCGACGTGGCTTAATAGGGCTGCTCAGGTGACAGTTGTTTCACGTGGTCGGTGTGTCTGTGCATAAAATAATTGCTTCTTTGAATGTCAGATGAGACTCCCATTCCAATCTATGGGTGTCTAAAAAAAAAGGAAGAAAAAAAATCGGATTCCAGAGAACATTCATATTTGATTTGATTTTTAAGGATTAATTTTCATTATTATCTGATGAAACTATTTGCTCATGTACAGTTTTGAATGTAAAGCTTTGCGTCCATGCTGTTTTTTGATGCAGATTTTGACAAATCTGACTGTGTATCCTGAAGCCAGAGAAGTCTATAAGAGTTCAGAAGTGCCGTGCCAATGTTGCTATTTTTCCTTGCATATTTGGTGCGGAAAAAAATCTGCAGCATGTCAATTCTTTGTGCAGATTTCCTGGCATTTTTCAGCCCTTTCAGCCATTGACTTCATTATCAATAATGCAAGGCTCTAATTTGCACCATAAATATGGTGCGTTTTTCTGCCACAAGATGAGGATTTGGGGTGTAAGATTTCTGCACCCAATCTTCAGCGTGGGCATATAGCCTAAATGTCTGAACACGGATCGCACATGGACATCAAAACCAGATGCACAGATGGCACACAAATGATTGGTGAAAATCATCTGAGTTTTCTGGATGGCAGTCAGACAAATATTCATACACTTGTGTGACCCAAATCTGAGTCTTGTTAGGCTGGCTTCACACCACGGCGAAATCCGATCAGCACACAGAACCGGAAGCAGCTGCAGATGATGAATCAGGACCGTGGCTCGCGGGGAGCTAGCCGCGGTCCTGAAATACCAGCGGTGTGCAGCCGCAGGTGTCCGATTCCCGGATCCTCCCGGATCGGGGCTATCCGACCCCATAGGCTCCCAAGTTAGGGAGCGCCGGATTGCCCCGGATCCAGGAGAATCCAGGAGGATCCAATTTGGGGAGATTTTTCTCCCCGGACACAAAAATGGTGCATGCTCCGTTTTTGGGTCCGGGAGAAAAATCTGAATCCTCCCGGACACATAGAAACCGGATGGCAGAGAGCTGCCGTCTGGCCCATAGGATACTATGGGGCCAAAATCCGGTCCAAGGCTGTCTGGTTTACACCGGACAGCCCCAGATTGGATTGTACTGTGGTGTGAAGCAAGCCTTACTCCCTAGGCACTATTTATTTATTTCCTAATTCTTTCTCTTCTGTTCACATTTTCAGATCTTCTTGTAAAAGTTTACTCAGATTCTTTAACTCATTCCTCATAACAACCTACCATTGAGCTAAGGCAGGGGTGGGGAACTCCAGGCCTCGAGGGACGCCAACTGTGCACGTTTTCAGGATTTCCTTAGTATTGCACAGGTGATAATATAATCACCTGCACTGGTGATGATTCTAACCCCTGTGGAATGCTAAGGAAATCCTGAAAACATTCACTGTTATCTCTGCTATCCGTGCAGCTCATGACATAGAAGTGATATTTTATTCTTGGTCATAATGCTCTGAAGTCAGTGGCGTAAGTGCAGATCCGGTAACTCGGTTTATCTCCATTAGAACTTCACTCTCCTTCTCAAACATCTGTTAAAGTGAAAAAATGATATTAAATCAACAAGCATTCATTAATATTGATTAATATAAAAGCTGACCTGGGGTCTTATATATACATATACTGTATATATTAAGATATATACAAACTTTATAAAATATTTTATAATACTTATACAAACTTTATAAAATATATTATAATACTTATACAAACTTTATAAAGTAAATTAATAAATATAAATACTTTATAAAAACTTCATAATATAGAGATCACAGAGACTGTAGGTATCCCCCAAGGACAGAAGACCTTTTAGAACAGTTCATATCTATAAGTGCCACATGATACGTGGGCAGCAGCGGCACAAAGTGTCTTTAGAGCCCACAATAAAATATTTGAAAACTTTCCAATTGACCTCAGATCCAGAGCAGAAAAATAATCTAGGTGTAAATAGTGGACCACATGCTACTGGAACAGGGGCGTAACCACAACAGGTGCAGGGGGTGCAATCGCACTCGGGCCCTGGAGCCTAGGGGCCCCAAAAGTCCTTTTGGCCTATAGAAAAACACTAGCGACATTAAAGATTTGCAATAATTGGGGGCCCCATTGGAGCTTTCGCCATTTGTGTCACATAGACATGGAGGGACATTTTTCATAGATACCCTAATTGGGGCTGAACGTAAATGTGTGGGTACATCTTCTGTCTTCTGAAGGGTACGGCTCCTCTGCCTCGAGGCTTTCTGCTTGCTGCGTGGAATGGTGCCCTTATGAAGATTGACACCACCAGCATGGCTGCTCCGCTGGTCTGAACTGTTGCTAATAGAGACAGTTTTGCCTCTGCAGCATGGAAGAAGAGCAAGGATCCAGTAATCCGCCAACTTCATAACTACATTTATGTACCTAAAATATCGGCGCTGGGTCACATAACAACAACATCATGTATTTAATATTTCCTTAACATATACCCACAATATAGACACTGGGTCACATAGCAATACTAAAGTATCTCTAGAATTTTAAGCTGATTTTGGCCTTATGGTCTCATATAGGGATATACCGTATATACTCGTGTATAAGCCGACCCGTGTATAAGCCGACCCCCTACTTTTGCTTCAAAAATCTGGAAAAACCTATTGACTCGTGTATAAGCCGAGGGTGGACCCCAGCACAGGTATACAGCCCCCAGCAGTGTGGTATACAGGCCCCCCCCAGTGGTATACAGGCCTCCCCAGTGGTAGTATACAGCAGCCCCAGTGGTAGTATACAGCAGCCCCAGTGGTAGTATACAGCAGCCCCAGTGGTAGTATACAGCAGCCCCAGTGGTAGTATACAGCAGCCCCAGTGGTAGTATAGAGCAGCCCCAGTGGTAGTATAGAGCAGCCCCAGTGGTAGTATACAGCAGCCCCAGTGGTAGTATACAGCAGCCCCAGTGGTAGTATACAGCAGCCCCAGTGGTAGTATACAGCAGCCCCAGTGGTATACAGCAGGCCCCCAGGGGTACATATAGCAGCCCCCTGGGGGTACCCAGCAGCCCCCAGGGGGTACACAGCAGCCCCCTGGGGGTCCCCAGCAGCCCCCAGGGGGTACACAGCAGCCCCCTGGGGGTCCCCAGCAGCCCCCAGGGGGTACACAGCAGCCCCCAGGGGGTACACAGCAGCCCCCTGGGGGTCCCCAGCAGCCCCCAGGGGGTCCCCAGCAGCCCCTGGGGGTCCCCAGCAGCCCCCAAATGCTGGCACTCGCCCCCCCTTGCAAGGGGCCCCCCCCCGCTTCTCTTACCATTCCGGACTTCTGATCCGCGCCGCTCCTCTGCGCTCCTCGCTGCTCCGTCCGTCCGTCTTCTACATCCGGGATCCCCGGCCGTCGCGCAATGACGTCATATGCCTGCGACGGCCGGAGAACCCGGATGTAGCAGACGGACGGAGCAGCGAGGAGCACCAAGGAGCGGCGCGGATCAGAAGTCCGGAATGGTAATATAACCATCGGGGGGAAGGGGGGGGCCCTTACAAGGGGGGGCGAGTGCCAGCATTTGGGGGCTATATGCACTGCTTCCCCCTGCCGCTGATTGACAGGGGGAAGCAGTGCATATTTAATGAGCGGCCCCACGTGACGGGGCCGCTCATACAGCAGCCCCCCCCCCCGCCTCCTGCAGCCTCCACAGCCCCGGACACAGCCCCCCCCCGTATTGACTCGTGTATAAGCCGAGGGGGAAACTTTTCAGCCCAAATTTTGGGCTGAAAAACTCGGCTTATACACGAGTATATACGGTACCTGTTCTTGTCTTGATTTTTTGGTTCTTCAACATGATCAAACTTCCCAAATAGCAGTATTTGTGGGTGCATAGCAATGTTCCAACCCCCCAAAAAAAGTTCAGTTTAATATCCTATATCATTGATTTTGTTTTATTAAATCATATTTAAAATGCCATTACAGAGAGGGAAGGCAAACAGTTGATGAATTTCGACTCACGATGAGTCTTAATCGTAAGATTTGTTATAAAACTTATTGTGAGGATATACTTTAAACCCTTAACATGTTCACATTTAATTATTTGATTACATTTTTATATAATATTTTTCACAATAATTTTTAGTATTGAGTGTACACTGTGATGTTTGCTTCACATTTATTGTCATTTTGATTAATTTTATGTATTCGGTTTATTTATCTGATATTGATTTTGATAACTTTGTATATCCTGAGCTTTGTCTTTTCTATATTTATTGATAGGGCCATATTTTACTTATTTATTCACATTCATGTTCTTTGTTATTTGATGTCTTTTACGTTATACTTTTTCATATAATTGTTTTAATGTTTCTACATAATAAAATATTTTTAACAATAATACCAGTGTAGTCAATTGTCATAGGTTTATATGAATTCTATGGTTCCATGACAATTGTGTACAAGATAATTGTGTACGGACAATTGTGTACAGACAATTGTGTACAGGCAAATTGTGTCCAAGGACAATTGTGTACAAGGACAATTGTGTACAGGGCAATTGTGTACAAGGCAATTGTGTACAAGGCAATTGTGTACGGACAATTGTGTACAAGGCAATTGTGTACGGACAATTGTGTACAAGGCAATTGTGTACGGACAATTGTGTACAAGGCAATTGTGTACGGACAATTGTGTACGGACAATTGTGTACAGACAATTGTGTACAAGTGTGTACAAGGCAATTGTGTACGGACAATTGTGTACAAGGCAATTGTGTACGGACAATTGTGTACGGACAATTGTGTACAAGGCAATTGTGTACGGACAATTGTGTACAAGGCAATTGTGTACAAGGCAATTGTGTACGGACAATTGTGTACAAGGCAATTGTGTACGGACAATTGTGTACAAGGCAATTGTGTACGGACAATTGTGTACAAGGCAATTGTGTACGGACAATTGTGTACGGACAATTGTGTACAGACAATTGTGTACAAGTGTGTACAAGGCAATTGTGTACGGACAATTGTGTACAAGGCAATTGTGTACGGACAATTGTGTACGGACAATTGTGTACAAGGCAATTGTGTACGGACAATTGTGTACAAGGCAATTGTGTACAAGGCAATTGTGTACGGACAATTGTGTACAAGGCAATTGTGTACGGACAATTGTGTACAACGCAATTGTGTACGGACAATTGTGTACGGACGATTATTTACAGACAAGTATAGGGAAAACAAAAAATTAAACGTCCAAAAAAAGGAAATACTTTATTCATCATTGATTTTAACGTAAGATTGCTTATTGAATAACAGTTTCAAAGCTTCTTCTATTCTTATTCTACAAATATTGCTGGTCTTGTCTATCGTGCCTGCATGTTGCTGATCGCTCGTAGATACCGCAGCTTGTCTCCTTGATTGTGATAATCAGCCACTTTCACACGCAGTCGTTCAGCTAGCTGGACATACTTGCTTCGTGGATGCTCAACATTCAGTACCTCAGCATTCTGGGCTGTAAGTCTATGAATTGCCATGTCACTAATGAGTCCGTTGAACAGTTTCCACACGGTAGGATGAGCACAAAGAAAGAGTGCTTGTAAGGCGTTATGAAACCCCTCGCAGCAATTCGTGGTCTTGGGGCAGAGGCCAAAGCGTCAGCATAATGATTCCAGACCTCTGGAGTAAACCTTGCGTTTCGAAAGCGTCCACCTACTCCTGGCCCCCTAACGTAGGTATGCTCAAAGTAGGAGAGGAGCTGATTGGTAGCATCATCATCAGGGAAGATTTGGGCTAGTTCGTCATACCTTGCACTTACTTCGGCTGGTGGGACAAACGCCAAGGAGGCCAAAGATTTTACCTTGAGATTGAACTCTCCATCCTCAGCCTCAAATTCAGCCTTTAGGCCCAGCTCATTGACCTTTCGAATAATGGACTGGCTCAGATGAAAGAAGCAGCCAGAAATCGCTGCAGCTGGAAACTCATCTTGGAAAGCTGACATTGCTGCCATCTCAAAGTCAAGAAGAATTTTCTGGGGATTTGCACCTGGCATCAACCCTTTGAGCGCCGTGATCATTCGACGATAGGTTGGACCAGTCTTGTTTGGCAGCAGGCAGTAGATCAGGGGAGGATAGGAGTTGCCGACTTTTGCATGGAGAGAATACAGCTGAAAGAACATGGTTGGCACCACCTTGAACGTTCCATCGCCAAACCATGTCTCTCCTCTTTCGAAATAAGGCAACAGTTCATTGCTACCAATGGCAAGAATCCTGTGGGGGTCATCTCTTGCAGAGTCATATAAAATGATGTCGCTGTATTCCTGGGGGATAGCAAAATTGATGCTTTGAGGAGGAGTCAGCATGGTGTTTGCTCGCTGCCTGACCCGACGTGTATTTCGCTCAACGTCACTTCGCTTGGGCATTCGAGACAACACGTCATCAGACCTGTCTCGAAGAACCTGTCCAACAATGCTTCTAGTAGATGCTTGAGAGCTGATTGCTTCTTGCCTCAGAGCAGCCATTGTAGCTCTGGCTTCAGCTTGAACTGGATCTGCAGAGTGACTGTGCTCAGTCGGCTGTTTAACAATCGCGGCTCCAGATGTGTGCATGCGTGCGGGACACTTGAATTTGTTGACTTGCCTGCACCGCCATTCTTTGATGCTGTCATCACGTGTCCTGTGCAGGATATACTCGTGTCCCCCAAGCCTAAGGACATCTTTGTCTTTTTCAGACTTGCTCATAGTAAAAGTCATGGTGAAAGTTGCAAGGGGTGAGTAATGAAACTGAAAGTAAGCGTCATTGTGAAAGTGGCCTGTACAAGTGGCCTGTACACAAATAATTGCCTTGTACACAATTGTCCGTACACAATTGCCTTGTACACAATTGTCCGTACACAATTGCCTTGTACACAATTGTCCGTACACAATTGCCTTGTACACACTTGTACACAATTGTCTGTACACAATTGTCCGTACACAATTGTCCGTACACAATTGCCTTGTACACAATTGTCCGTACACAATTGCCTTGGACACACTTGTACACAATTGTCTGTACACAATTGTCCGTACACAATTGTCCGTACACAATTGCCTTGTACACAATTGTCCGTACACAATTGCCTTGTACACAATTGTCCGTACACAATTGCCTTGTACACAATTGTCCGTACACAATTGTCCGTACACAATTGCCTTGTACACAATTGTCCGTACACAATTGCCTTGTACACACTTGTACACAATTGTCTGTACACAATTGTCCGTACACAATTGTCCGTACACAATTGCCTTGTACACAATTGTCCGTACACAATTGCCTTGTACACACTTGTACACAATTGTCCGTACACAATTGTCCGTACACAATTGCCTTGTACACAATTGTCCGTACACAATTGCCTTGTACACAATTGTCCGTACACAATTGCCTTGTACACAATTGTCCGTACACAATTGTCCGTACACAATTGCCTTGTACACAATTGTCCGTACACAATTGCCTTGTACACACTTGTACACAATTGTCTGTACACAATTGTCCGTACACAATTGTCCGTACACAATTGCCTTGTACACAATTGTCCGTACACAATTGCCTTGTACACACTTGTACACAATTGTCCGTACACAATTGTCCGTACACAATTGCCTTGTACACAATTGTCCGTACACAATTGCCTTGTACACAATTGTCCGTACACAATTGCCTTGTACACAATTGTCCGTACACAATTGTCCGTACACAATTGCCTTGTACACAATTGTCCGTACACAATTGCCTTGTACACAATTGTCCGTACACAATTGCCTTGTACACAATTGTCCGTACACAATTGTCCGTACACAATTGCCTTGTACACAATTGTCCGTACACAATTGCCTTGTACACACTTGTACACAATTGTCTGTACACAATTGTCCGTACACAATTGTCCGTACACAATTGCCTTGTACACAATTGTCCGTACACAATTGCCTTGTACACACTTGTACACAATTGTCCGTACACAATTGTCCGTACACAATTGCCTTGTACACAATTGTCCGTACACAATTGCCTTGTACACAATTGTCCGTACACAATTGCCTTGTACACAATTGTCCGTACACAATTGCCTTGTACACAATTGTCCGTACACAATTGCCTTGTACACAATTGCCTTGTACACAATTGCCCTGTACACAATTGTCCTGTACACAATTGTCTGGACACAATTGCCCTGTACACAATTGTCTGTACACAATTGTCCGTACACAATTATCTTGTACACAATTGTCCTGTCACCGAATTCTATACCAGGAAAGATCTTTGAACAAATTATTAAGGAACATTTTATCAATTGATTTGAATGAAGGAATTGAGAGTAAACAGATTCCATTTGCCGATGACACAATACTATGAGGTATAGATAATATCGGAGAACAGCGATAGAGAGAGGATTCATAAAGATTTAAATAAATTGGAACAGTGAGGAGCAACTAATGGTTTATAGCAGGGAGAGGTGCAAAGTCCTACATATGGGCAAGAAAAATGAAAAAAGCATATACAGAATGGGAGGGATATGGCTAAGCAACAGAACATGTGAGAAAGACTTGGGTATACTAATATACACAGACTGAACATGAGTCAACAGTGTGATGCAGCAGGAAAAAAGACAAACACAATTCTAGGATGTATTAACAGAAGCATACAGTCTAGATCACGTGAAGTCATTATCGCCCCTTAACTCCTCTTTGGTCAGACCTCATCTGGAATACTGTGTCCAGTTCTGGGTGCCACATTTTAAAAAAGACGTCAACAAACTGGATCAAGTTCAGAGCAAAGTGGCCAGAATAGTAACCGGTCTGCAAACCATGTCCTATGAGGAACCGTTACAGTATTTGGAAATGTTTATCTTGCCAAAAAGAAGACTGAGAGGAGACTCAATAGCTGTCTACAAATATCTCAAGGGCTGTCATACTGTATAGGGATCAGGTGCAGCAGGGTCACAGAAGGCAGGGTTGCGGTAGTGGGGGTCGTTGTCAGCGATACAGTGGGGCAACGCTGCAAGTGGCCCAACACTGTGTGGATGGGGTGTCCCAGCAAGTTATCATTAATCTCCTGGCAGTTGACGCGACGCGCAAAAGAAATATGGCAGCGCAGATAAAGATCCAACAGAAAATGGCTGGGGGGAGCACAGGCACAGATGGAGATCTCTGAGAGCTCTATTTGCGCCTGCGCTGCCTGCTTTCGTCTATCGTGTCAACTGCTGGGAGATTCATGGCACCTGGTGATAACTTGCCGGGACACCCCATCAAAACAGTGCCACCGTCAACCCTTACCCCCGCTACTATGCCTCCTCTGATCCCATTCCATCCCCACCACTGAAGAACACTCCCTGCTTGCTGCTGTTCAGATTATAAAACGCACCCCCATTTTCCCCAAATTTTGGGAGAAAAAAAGTGTTTTATAATCCGAAAAACACAGTAGCTTGTGATTGCCCTCCAAACCATTATTGTGGTTTTGTGATTGTTCATGTCCCTTTGACCCTTGTGTGGTTTTTCATGTTTTTAGTGAGTTGCTGTTTCTAATAAATTTTTCATTATCTTAGCTATTTGAGTGTGCACTTTATATGCAGTGTATTTCTTCTTGCAATTTATTGATTTTTGCTTTTTTTGCATCCAGTAGCACCTTATGCTATATACTAAAGGCCGCTTTACACGGCACAATATCGTAACCCAACTACGATAAAAAGTCACGTGGTTCGGGCGTTACCGTCGATATCGTTCGTGCGTTGTATGGTGTAAATGAGCAATGCGACGCCAGAACAATGCAAAAACTATATAGTTTGTGAATTGTGCAGGCTCTCGAACTGTGCAATATTGGCTTGACGATCTGGCAGGATCGTGCTGTGTGACAGCGCAACTACGATTTGGAGCGCAACTTCCCCTATTCAATCCCATGTTAAATGATCGTTCCCTGGGTCGCTCGTACACAGCGCGAAGGAGGGGGCGTAGACATCGCAGTTGCGTAACCTGCCAATATCTCCCTGTGTAACATCTCCTATGCAATTTTAGACAAGTGCCAAAAATGTGCGAGCTCCCGTGAGATCTTACACAATATTGTAACGATATTGCGACGTGTAAAGCGGCCTTAGAGGGATCCTGTCACCTCCAAAAACACCTCGTAAGCTATCATAACATGTCCCTGCAGCATCCCATCACTAATCTCACACTCCTGTTGTCTCCTAAAACCATCCTGTGAAAGTGGAGAAAAACATTTTAATACTTACTCATTAGTGATTATAATTAGCAGGGGCTATATTCTTTAGTCACCAGGGCAGGCTGTTTTGCAGCCTGAATGATCCACCCTCTCTCTGTCTGTGCTGCTGTTATGTGTAGCTGAAGGCAGGACTAATGATTTGCATTCTGTGAGTGATAGAGAGGGGGGGGATGGCAATGCCTGCACAAGCAGAGCACACAGACAGAGA
Source organism: Allobates femoralis (assembly GCA_033576535.1). NCBI lineage: Eukaryota > Metazoa > Chordata > Amphibia > Anura > Aromobatidae > Allobates > Allobates femoralis. The sequence continues at coordinate 58,432,067 of JARQOC010000011.1, read as the reverse complement.
GAGGGTGGATCCTGGAGCTGCAAAACAGCCCGCCCTGGTGACTAAAGAATATAGCCCCTACTAATTATAATCACTAATGAATGAGTATTAAAACGTTTTTATGCACTTTCACAGGATGCTTTTAGGAGACAAAAGGAGTGTGAGATTAGTGATGGGATGCTGCAGGGACATGTTTTGATAGCTTAGGAGGCGTTCCGGAGGTGACAGGATCCCTTTAACTGTTTTGAGCAGTGCACCCTGTTATTCTACATATATGGAGATTTGTAATAAGGCGCAGAGCAATGGTTTTCATTTAAACTAAAACCGGTCACTACATTAATGCTTCCTAGAACGAGAGCAGCATAGAGCAGACGCTGGATGAGTGATTGCAGCCAAGTTTGTTTTACTTTGAAACGTTTCGGCATTTCAGAGAAAACAGTTTGCTAGGCTGACTAGTGACTATAGGGACAGACCTGACTTGTCTGGTTCCCAGCTGGCATACACGGGAAAGGTCTGTCAATCAACTGGAGCGGTGCGGGGAAAAGCCGGCTGAAGTTCTCACTGGACGAGGCAGGTCTCTACCTTTAATCACCTTTCCAATCTATGTTTTCTCTGAAATACTGAATCGGTTCAAAAGTAAAACATACTTGGCTTTAATTGTGCAGCTAGAATCTGATTCATGCTGCTTGTGATTGGGACAGCATTAATCTAATAACAGGTTCTGTAATGATAAATAATACTGCAAATATAAACTATTACTATACAGTCATGTAAAGCTAAAAGCTTATAATAACAGCAAAATCTTAATAATAAAAAAATCAACTAACCTTTCTCCAGTTTTCTGGACTATGATGTGTATAACCAAGCAGGTGACATAAGCCATGTACTGCTGTTACCTGGGAGAAAAATAGTTTATATGTGAATCTTCTGGAAATAGAAATACTTTACACATATTCACTGGAAGGAATAAGACACTAAAATGTAACCTTTATATGTGACAGAGCAGGTACAGGGCAGATATACTAGACTGTGTACTTAGTTCTGAGCTCCACATGTTAAAAAAGACATCAACAACCTGGAGCAAGTTCAGAGAAGAGTGACCAGAATGGTGACCGGTCTGCAAACCATGTCCTGTGAGGAACGGTTACAGGATTTGGGAATGTTTAGAAGCCTAAGCAAAGACTTACACACAGTGTGGGACCAGCTTTATTCCCATTTGCACAAGGAAATACTACAAGCAATGGGATGAAACTGAATTGGAGAAAACACAGGTTAGATATTAGAAAAAAACTTTTTGACAGTGAGGGTGATCAACGAGTGGAACAAGTGGCCACGAGAGGTGGTGAGTTCTCCTTCAATGGAAGTCTTCAAACAGAGGCTGGACAGACATCTGTCTGGGATGATTTAGCGAATCCTGCTTTGAGCAAGGAGTTGGAACAGATGACCCAAGACAAGATGTCCCTTCCAACTCAATTCTGCTGCTTCAAATCTCCCGCGCCGACTTCACCTATTCGGTGTCGGCGCGGGAGATTTAAACAGCTGTCAGATCAGCTGTTTCTCCCCGCTGACACCGGCGGGAGATCAGCTGTGGCTCTGGCTGATCACCGGTGATCACCGGGAGAGATTTCAATGAGATCCACAGCGTTCTCCTGCGCTGTCATGCGGAGGACACTGCGGATCCATTGAGATCCATGCATTTTTTTGTGCGCTTGCGGATAAAACAAAAGCCCGCAAGCGCACAAAAAATGCAACATGCTGTGTTCGGAGTGTGCATAAATTATGCGCATCCAAACGCAAACGTAACTGAACGCAGCCAAAATGCAGGCACGTGCGTTCCCATGTTAAACATAGGAACGCATGTGCGCAAGCGTTTGGCTGCGTTCGGTGCGCTGTGTTCAAAACGCAAGTGTGAAGGCACCCTTATAAAGTTATAGTGATCTTGCAAATAACCTGTTAAGGGTTAATAATGAGCCAAAAAGGGTTGCTGTGTAAAAGAGTGGATGAGCAGTGATTTATGGAAAATCTCACTAAAACTAAGCATTATTGATATAAATTAAACTTTTATAACACTTTTAAGATTAATATCGCCATTAAAGTTATTTGCACTTAGCACTTTTATAAACAAGTGCAGTATAAGCAGAGCGGCTTCCCTCCATCTTGTGGCTGTCTAAGGCTGGTTTCACACTGCGGTTTTTCACTGATCAGGTTCGATCAGGTTTGTGTGCCAAAACCAGGAGAGGAACCAGGAGAGGAACTTGCAGAGAAAAACTATAATTGAAAGATTGACACCTGTTCTGAGTTTTGGAGTCACTCCTGGTTTTGAAACACAAAACCTGATTGAACCTGACCTGATCTGACCGCAGTGTGAAACCAGCCTCAGGCTGGTTTCACACTGAGGTCAGATCAGGTCAGGTCAGGTTTTGTGTGCCAAAACCAGGAGTGACTCCAAAACCTAGAACAGGTGTCAATCTTTCAATTATACTTTTTCTCTGCAAGTTCCTCTCCTGGTTTTGGAACACAAAACCTGACCTGACCGCAGTGTGAAACCAGCCTAAGTGGTTGGCACATACAGGAGAGAGCTAGTATGCATGCGCAAAATGGTGCTGAAGCCAGGCCCCCTGTGACCATGGCAACCATACACAGCAGAGGGCGCAACCGCAGAAACTGCTTCCTCCACGCCAGAATATACACACACATGGTGCTGGTGAGTAATGGCTTCTCTCACAGGTTTTAATATCCAAATTAAAAACCAACTAATTGTCATAAAAGACAGGTGAGCTACAGGAGGGCAATTAAGAGATATGATTCACTTTATTTATAAGAAAAATACATATTTATAAATTATAACAATGATTGTAATGGTAAAGTATTGTAGAAGGAGCACATGTAACGGAATGAACATAGGTTGTGGAAACATGGGAAAAATAAGAAATGTTAATAATTGATGTATTAAGACCACTGTGTATATATACCTGGGATTTTGGGCTAGTGATTGCTGGAAGAAGGGCGAGGGAGCCCGAAACGTAGCCATACCCTGTATATGACGCCAGAATAAAGGCAGATTACATCATTTAACTGGAGTGCTGCAGCTATTTTTAATGATAGATAGATAGATAGATAGATAGATAGATAGATAGATAGATAGATAGATAGATAGATAGATAGATAGATACACTAGAGATGAGCGGATTACTTAGTGCAGCACTGGTCCAGGTCAATGCCCTCTGGCCGTCCACAGGGCCTGCACAAATGTTCTGACCTTCTTCAATGCAGCATCTAATTCACTGACTTGGCGTGATATCTTCTGACCGCCATATGGTGCACAGGTAATACCACACCAGAACAGCAAATCATACTGCAATGCGGGCTCTGGATCCTGGAAGATCAAGTAATTTGCATGTCTCTTGTCCACGACTGTGGCTGTACACAGCAATCTGCTCATCTCTAATTTTTATCAAATTTTCTACACATTCTTATCCAACTCAGCTGTTGGCATACCTCACAACACCGACCTTTGAGCTACAGAGAACTGTTGTTGATATCATGATAACACCATAAGATTTGCATTCTCCACAACTTACAGTCAAGACATTGTAAAAGTCCTCCTTCTTTTCTTGACACTGGTGATATATAAACTCTACTCCAAGGTAAATGTCTCCTAAATTGTATTCATCTGGTAATGGTGGATTAGGTAATAATCCGGGACACAAATTCTGGAAGTATACAAAGAGCACACAGTCAGATGTAGCTAAGGCGGCCGTCACATGCTTCAATTTCTTGCACGATATCGTTTAAGTGATCTGCTTTTTGATCGCTTAAGCGATATCGTTTGTGCATCGCTACGTGCGATCAAGCGATTTTACAATGTAAAATCGCTTGATCGTGACATCGCAGATATGGGAGCCGGAGCTCATATCAAGCGATAAACGCTTGATCAATCTGCATCATCGTGGTGTGTGACACCATGATGAACGATCTCCCAGCGGCAGAGCCTATGCTGGGAGATGGTATCTATGGTAAACGTCGGGTTACTAAGCGCCGCGCGGCGCCTAGTAACCCGATGTGTACCATAGTTACCAGCGATCTCGCTGGTCCACATCGCTGGTGAGTCTGCCTGTGTGACAGCTCACCAGCGATGTGAGCGATATCGTTAGCGATCGCGCGTGCACGTGATCGCTTGAAATATCGCTCACGATATTGCAGCGTGTGACGGCCGCCTAACATATATTCTATATCATTGCAATTACTTAAAGCACCACTCCATCATTTTTCTGTATTTAAGTGCTGTAGTGACGCTTTAAATTGAAGTCCCCTGACCCCTATTTTATACTCAACCTCCATCGTATACATCTGCTCTTGGTGGTATCCAAACGGTTGTGACCTTTTTGGCAGCTCCAGTGTTTCATGGAGCGCATCGGAGGTCACAAGTCAATACAGCTCTTTGAGAGCCTCTTTCTGGTCATTCTGGCTTCCATAGAGTTGCATTGGGAGCTTGTAACATAACTTCTGACTTCAGTCCAGTCAGACGTTAGTCACAAGAAGGAGCTGCAGGATCGGAGCAATGCTGAATAAAGGTGAAGACGCCAAAGGGTGAGTATAAGACAGGAGACAGAGGGATTAGATTTAAAGCAACACTGCAATAAAATAAGAGCAAAAACTGGCCACTTTTGACCTGGTAAGAGGTCATCCTTACAGATTACCTGCTCTGCTATTTGTGTACCTCATGAAATGGAAATGACAACACGTCCGTGGCTTTGTCTTGCCGTCTGTAAAGTTTGTTCAGTTGTCGGATCTTTGTATCATTTATACATATTACACCAACATCAAACCTCTTCACACAGAGACAGATTCTGGCAATTTCTAGATTATTGCGTAGAGGGACTCTGCGAAGAGGGATCACATGCTGCAGGTTCCGTATAAGGAGAGACATCACCCTGCTGGGACAAATAATATATGGAAACTTGGTGCCATTGTGCTGTCCGCTTTGGACGATGACTATTTGTTATAGGAGTCCTCAGACAATAAAATGACCACGAAGTGTTCCTTCTTCACTCTATTCAGAGGGATAAGTGGACAGCAACCATTTTCTTTCAAATTTACCAAAAGGAAAAATTAAACGAGTCATGTGGGACTGAATAAGGCTACGTTCACAAGTTCAGTTTTTGTAAGCAAAAATCAGGAATGGATGAAAAATACAGAAGTGGTGACATGTTTCTGTTAAGCCACATGCACACATTGAGTATTTGGAGAATTTTTTACCTCAGCATTTGTAAGCAAGAATCAAAAGTGGGCAACAAATGTAGGGTTGGTGCACATGTTTCTATTAGACTTTTCCTCTGATTGTTCCACTCCTTGTTTTGGCTACAAAAACTGAGGTGAAAAACTCACCAAATACTAAACGTGAGAATATGGCCTAATAGAAATGGTAGCCTTGATGACCTATGACATCTGTAAGATAGGTCATCATTAGGAGATTGGTGGTGGTGAGGCAGGCAGCTTGCCAACCAGTCAGCTGAAATCTGCCACAATTGTTACCGGACACAAGCAACGTGCATGGCAAAACATAACAACCTTGTTCAATGGTCGCTGCCAAGTACTGACTACTATGCACGTGAATAAGACATGCCACTGCGTTTTTAGGTAGTGTCTTCGGCTTCAAAAGCTATGCGGGTATGCCAGGGTCTATGAGACATATTGTGCACATACTCCTAAGCAGAGGTCCCCAACTCCAGGTCGCGAGGGCCACCAACAGTGCAGGATTTCCTTAGTATTGCACAGGTGTAAGGCTGCTTTCACATCAGCGTTAATCGCTGATCGCTGCAGTTGCGGTGACAAAACCACAACTGCCGCGATTACCGCATAACGGCCGCACTTGCGGCAAGCCCCATACAATGTCTATGGGGCTTGTGGCAGGTGTGGCAAGTGCGATATCGGCACTTGCGGCAGGAGCGGCCGCAAAAAAACCGCGGCTGACCGCGTTTTTTCCGCGGGCGCACCTGCCAAAACCGCACTTGCCGCACACTTACCGCTAGCCCCAAAAACATTGTATGGGGCTTGCCACAAGTGTGCCGCGATCACGGCCGTTATGCGGTAATCGCGGCAGTTGCGTTTTTTTCACTGCAACTGCCGCGATCAGCGAGAAACACTGATGTGAAAGGACCCTTAGGCTGCTTGCACATCAGCGTTTTTTTGAAATCGCGGCAGATGTGGTGAAAAAAACGCATCTGCCGCGATTACCGCATACCGGTTGCAGCACAGTTGCGGCAAGCTCCATACAATGTATATGCAGCCTTGCGGCAGGTGCGGCAAGTGCGGTTTTGGCACTTGCGGCAGTGAAAAAAACGCGGCTGACCGCGTTTTTTTCGCGGCCGCACCTGCCGCAAGTGCCAAAACCGCACTTGCCGTACCTGCCGTAAGCCCGCATATACATTGTATGGGGCTTGCCGCAACTGTGCTGCAACCGGTATGCGGTAATCGCGGCAGATGCGTTTTTTTCACCGCATCTGCCGCAATTTAAAAAAAAGCATTTTACGCTGATGGCGGCAGTTGTGGTGAAAAAAACACAACTGCCGCGATTACTGCATAACGGCCGCACTTGTGATTCACTTGCGGCAAGCCCCATACAGTGTCTATGGGGCTTGCGGTAAGTGTGCAGCAAGTGCGGTTTCGGCACTTGCGGCAGGTGCGCCCGCGAAAAAAACGCGGCATACCTTAAAACGCTGATGTGAAAGGGCCCTTATAGGCCACGTGCACACGTTGAGAATTTGATGAGTTTTTTACCTCAGGATTTGTAGCCAAAACCAGGAGTGGATAATTAAATCCAGAAGTGGTGCAGATGTTTCTATTAGACTTTTCCTCTGATTGCTCCACTCCTGGTTTTGTCTACAAATCCTGAGGTAAAAACCTCATCAAATACTCAACGTGGCCATAAACAGACACAGATGCGTTTTTAGGGGAAACCGCAGCCGAAACAAGCGTGAGTAAGCCTTACATAGCAGACTAGTGTGTGCTGTAAAGTCAGACTGAAGGCTGCACACATGCACATTTCTCCTGCGGCATGAGACAGCCGGAGCCATAACGGAGGGGGACACAGACCGTCCTGACAAACATGGGCTTTATGGGGCCTAAGAAAATAAACTATCACGTCACGTGACGAGAGCCGGGCGCCCCGCGTCCAATCACTTACGTCATGTACAGCCAGTGAGCCCGGACTCTGCAGGAGAGCGGAACTTTCACGGTGGGACCTTGGGGAAGGATATTGCTGATGGACAGAGAACACAGCGGAAGTAAGACTGTTTAGACCGGAAGTTTACTGTTCAACGGTTTGCTGTATGTTTTCTCTTGGAAGAGGCGCATCCGCCGTCAGTTTAGAGGGAATGTGAGTATCTGTGTGCGCTATCCGGCCTCCTGCCCGGCCTCTCCCTGCTTCGTCTATGGCTGGTGGTTACCCGCTTGTTGTGACGCCACAAGTCCTTGTGTGTGGGTGTCGCTCAGGGGAATGCTGAGGCTTGTGGTTCCCCTGGTCACCTGCTTGATCCTCTTCTGTGGTACATTGCAGGTAGTTGAATGATGGAATTTTGCTTTGAGATGTTCTTCCTATGGAGATCCATCTGGCAGCAGCTTCAGGAGGAGCAGGGTCTTTATTTCCCTGATATTTAGGCCTCTTTCACATGTCCATGTTTCTGACACTTGTGCTGTCCATGCAGGCACATGCGGGAGACAGGGACATATGGAGACACATGATACCCTATGGCCCCTCTTACACGTTCATTTTTTAGCATGGCCCGTGTGTGTGGAGCAAACGCGTGTCCGTGTGCTGCGCATGGAGACATGTCAATTTTTGGGCAGCAGCAAGGACACACGGACCCGTTCAGGTCAATGGGTCTGTGCCTAAAACATCCTGCACATGGATGTCTTTCATGTGACATCCGTGTACACAGACCGGAGCAAAGAGTTTTTAGCTGAAAAATAAAGAATTTCATTCTCGTCAGCGATATCCAGTTCCTCTCACTTCAGGGGTCGCTCATTAGTCTCATGAAATATTCACTTCTCTGAGAGCTGCAGCGGACTGGAAGTGTGAGGGACAGCAGCACTGGAGACAGGTGAGTATACAATGACATGCTGTCCGTGTGCTATCCAGATGTCACACGGATAACCCACACATGACCAACCATGTGTGACACACGAGCCCCCAAAAAGTGGCCTCTCATACGTACATGTTGTGCACAGATGTGTGAAAGAGGCCTTGTCTGTTATTTTTACCAGTTGAAGGGTTTGTACAAGAACTAACCCTTTTCTGGCGCCATGGAAAAAAATCAGTAAATATGCAATCTCCTTTGGGTCACATTGACCTCATGATACGAGATAAGGGTTAGAGTTTATTTTAGTTTTACTTAAATGCATACATTTTTAGTGAAAAACCATTTTAAGTTAAACACTCACAAATCTTTAGTAACCTGGTAGACAGGATTTCACTGGTATTTACCTGCAGATCACCTCTCTATGTACAGGCATAAATTGTATTTTTGTTGGTAAAAAGTTCCCTTTTAATGTAGCTGAATTGATAATGATCTTAGTCCAGTATTGTATCAATCAACCTTTTTATGTTGTTTTAATCTTACATTTTTATGTGTTTCATAGGTTTTGAAGTCACCAGTTGTCTGACCCCATCAAACAATGAATAATAACAACTATTTTGGTGGACAGCAAACCTCAAACCCCAATTCACAAAATCAGAATACAACTATGTTTGGGCAGACAACATTATTTGGCCAAAATGCACCTGTACAGTCTGCTCCGGCATTTGGACAGCCGTCTAGTGGCCAGTCAGCCCCTATGTTTGGACAGCTCGGTAACAGCCAGTCTGCCACTGTTTTTGGACAGAACACTTTAAACCAAACGTCTATTTTTGGACAGACTAATTCAGCCCAAGCCACTTCAGCGTTTGGCCAGACAAGTGGTGGACTGTTGACTCCTACATTTGGCCAGGGTTCTTCTTCAGGGACACTGTTTGGACAAGCTTCTTCTGGCCAGTCTAATTCTATATTTGGTCAGGCCACCACTGGGCAGTCTGCTCCTACCTTTGGACAAGCAGCTAATACATCAGTGTTTGGATTGGCAACATCTGGACAGACTGTGCCGCTGTTTGGACAGTCCAGTTCAGGGCAGTCTGCTCCTTCATTTGGGCAGACCACTAGCCAGTCTGTTCCTGCATTTGGACAGGGCACATCTGCACAGTTTACCCCAGTATTTGGACAGAGCACTTCTAGTCAGTCTACATCTGTGTTTGGACAGAACACTCCTGGTCCATCTGCTCCTGCATTTGGGCAGGTTTCTTCTGCTCCGTCTGCCCCAGCCTTTGGACAGGCTACAACAGGACAGTCTGGCTTTACTTTTGGACAGACTGCTAATAATCAGTCTTCTAACACTTTTGCCAAACAGTCTTTGGGACAAACTGGTTCTGCATTTGGGCTGGCAACTTCCGGACAGTCCTCTTCCCTCTTTGGACATACAACCAATACTCAATCAGTACCTGCATTTGGACAGACTTCTACTGGGCAAACTGGTCCAACATTCGGACAAAGCGGTACCAATCAATCATCTATATTTGGACAAACTACTCCCAGTAAATCTGCATCTCCTTTTGCTCAAGTACCATCTAGCAAATCTACATCTCTCTTTGCCCAGGCGACTACTAACCAATCTGCATCTTTCTTTACACAGCCTACGACTAGCCAGTCATCTTCCCCCTTTGGAAGCAATACTTCTATATTTTCCCAGGCAGCACCTGAGTCATCTACTGCATCCAGACAGTCGGAGGATGGCTCAATTCAAGGTTCACAATTTGGACAAAAATCCACTGGTAATAGATTTTTGTTTGGCCAGACACCCTCAAACCAGACCCAAACACCTATGTTTTCGCAGAATTTGACTGGGCCGAGTTTTAATCAGACTGGCTCTACCCAATCTGGGACAAGTAGCAGTAGCCAAATTTCTGCATTTGGACAGGTAAGCAGTGGACAAAGTAATATTTTTGGTCAGTCACCTGGCTTCCAGCCTCCATTTAGTAAGCAAGAATCTGGTTCTGTCAGTGCACAACCATCTTCTGTATTTGGAGTTGCACAATCTTCACAAGTTAGCAAGACCCCAGCCACTGAGAAAGCGTCAGTTTTTGGACAGTCCTCAAATATTTCCACTGGGCAGACTGGAAGTGTGTTTGGTACCACCACACAAATAAGTGCCAGTTCCAGTGCTGCAGACTCCAATTTGGAGCACAGTTTCAAACCTCCTGCTCATACAACTTTCAAGCCAATCCTAACGGGAGGAAATAAATCAGATGAAACTTCTGCATCTTCCTTTAGCATGTCAAGCAAAAACGAGTCAAGGGATCAACCCCTATTTGGAGCTACAACAGCCTCCTCTACATCTGGGAACCTCAACTTCTTCTCTATGTCTTCTGAAAAGAAAAGCAAAGGTGAAGCAGGAACAACTAGACCTTTATTTGCAAGTGCTAACAGGTATTCACTAGTTTTCCTGAAGAGCCAAGAAGAGAGGAAGGACATAAGGGAGTAAAAAGAAAAGAGGAGCATGATCGTTTACCGCGTAGAAATGATGGCACCATCTCAGGTGAAGCTTCTTCAGGTCCCCATAGCGAACATCCACCTGTAAAGAGGTCTAGTCGGTTGAACCGAGATTTAAAAGGAGGTGCTAACATCTATGTTAGGAGCTTGTTTGATGTTGTAAAAAGTCAAATGAAAACTAATCGTGGAAAAGAAATTAAAAAAGGCGATAACGTTGCTCCACAGCCCAAGGTGACAGATGCCGACTCTCCAACAAAAAATCAAGCAATTGTAAGACCTCTTTCTGCCCCCAATCAAACTGAATCTCTTAAAACTATCCCAGCAAGTTCATCAAGTCAAGTAACTTTTAATAAGTCCCAATCACCAAGTACAGGTCATACAACATCTACCAGAATGGTTTCCTTGATGGGGCCAAACCAGCAAGGATCTCCCAGAGACCATTCTTCAGCTGGGCCTAGTGAATTGATATCTGGAAGAATTCGACCCTTGCTGGAAGAAGGCGAGCTGCTGCCTGAAATTCAAGGTAAGAGTATTTTTCTCCAAAATTTATTTTCTGTTCTGTTATGTCAGTGACATATTTTGTAATAACATATCTGATCTGTAGATTTGTCTGATAATGCTGTGTATTCCCTTGGAGGCTACACTCTGATCAGTCATATGAGGCTTTACATCTTACAATCATTTTCTCTCTCGCCTCATTGGGGGACTCGGGACCATGGGTATTATGCTGCTGATCCATTGGAGGCTGACACTAAGTAAATGTGAAACAATTAGCTCCTCCTCTGCAGTATACACTCCCTGGCTGGGCCAGGCCACACCAGTTTTAGCTTAGTGTCTGTAGGAGGCACACCTATTCCATTTTTTCTGGATTCCTTTTTCATGCAAGATTAGACGGGCGACGGCACCCCTTGGGTACCGCTTTCCCAAAACCTCCAACAGGCGGGAACGCGTAGTGTCGCTTCCCCGTACCCCCTTCCGCGCCTTGCGCAGACCCCAGTACCCCAGTGTCTTGGGCTTAACCTGGCTATCCTCAGTTTTCTGGTCATCATAATGGGAGACCCAGACAATGGGGTTTAGGGCACTGCCCTCCGGAGGTCACACTAGGTACTACAAGTTTGTAGACACCGCCTCCTCCGCTTATAAACCCCTACCGCAGGGAACATCCTCAGTTTTAAACTTAGTGTGCTCGGAGGATCACGCTTTGCTTGCACTTCACTGCATTCTCACTACTTACGTGATGGCGTCTGAAGACAAGGTAATATGGTCCTGACGGGACCTGCGACAGCCTCCCCGCTCACCCTTTGTGGCACACGCAGGTGGAGGTACCGGAGGGCCTAGAGCCTGGACACTTTGTGTTCTCCCGGTACGCTGTCGCGCTCCTTTCCATCCCTCTCTGGGGGGCTCTGGAGAGTGGGAGATGGGAGCCTTGCACAGCTCCGCTCCGTCCGAGGCCTCCCTAAATGGTGCTTACAGACCGGACTGGAGCCAGCCCAGTCCGAGGCCTCCCTAAATGGTGCTTACACTCCGGACTGGGCTGAACCCCCGTCCGAGGCCTCCCTAAATGGTGCTTACAGACCGGACCGGCACTGAGGCACTCTGTGTCTCCTGTGTGCCTGGGGGTAGTGTCTGGCACTTTATGTGTCCTGGCACTCAGACCGCGCGTTGCCCTCGGGTCCGCGGATCTGGAGGTGTACCCTGTGCTGGGGTCACCCTGGCTGACCGCCCTGTGTGACACAGGGGCTGAGGCCGTAGACTGCTGTTTCTTTGGTTATGATTGCAGTCTGTGTGTGTGTACTCTGTTTTTTACACCATTTCCCGCGCTGCGGGCTCCAGCACCTCCATTACAGAGGCTGCTTGGAGGAAGAGAGGCGGCCCTTACGGTGACGTCACCGGGGGGGCGTGTGCGTGTGATTCCCGCGTGTTCCCGGCGCCGCCCACGTCTGTACTGGCGGCGGCCATCTTCTCCCTCACTTCCCGGCTGGAAGCTACGGCAGCACGTGTCTGCACTTCAGAGGGAGACCGGAACTCGCGGAGGTCACACACGCACACCGCTTCCTCCCACCGCGTTACTGCGGTCGGTAAGCCACCGGGAATCCCGGTTTGTTTGTCTATCGACTTGGCTTATACACCCCCTACTGTGGCTATGTCCTCAGTTAGGAAGCTTGCTGCTAAGGCGGCGGATAACACCATGACCTGTGCTACTTGCAAGGGAACTCTGGTGGAGGGGTCCTGCAATAACTGCGGACGCCCAGAAGCCCGGACTGGCTCGGCTGAGGCAGCAGCTCCGGTGCTGTACCCTGAGGTTCAGGTAATCCCAGGGCCATGGGAAGCACAGAACAGGATCAATGAATCCCTGCTGTCCCAGATGTCCTCCATGTCGCAGTCACTGGAGGCACTTCATAGGAGACTGGAAAACCCAGCTGCTCCTTCCAGTTACCCCCGGGTGTCCCCCTCTTCTGCTGTGAGACCCCCTAAGCGGGCTCGTCGTGAGGATTCACCCGAGCTCCAGGCTCTCTCTGAGGAGGAGCATTCCTCTGATGGTGAGGAAGATGATGGGGGTTCAACCTTCGGATCTGTGTCTGTGTCTGAGCCTCCAGATGGGGTGGAGGATCTGGTGTCCTCCATCAATGAGACCTTGCGTCTCGTGACTCCCCCTGAAGAGGTTGTCGTGCACCCGAAGGAGGTCTATCAATGGCTGCGGCCAGAGGCTAGACCAAGTGGATCTTTCATGGACCACACTAATTTTGGAAGGGTGGTTAGGGCTCCCAGGTTACATCCTGGGCGGCGTTATGTCCGCAAACCTAAGGACAATCGCTTCCCCTTCCCCAGGAGGTGCTTCAGGAATGGTCGCAGTCCCCGAAGGTGGATGCTTCCATGACCAGGATTGCTGCACGCTCCCTGTTTTCTGCCTCTGATAGCTCCTCGCTGAAGGATGCGACTGATAGACTGGTCGAGCAACTCGCCAAGTCTTCCTATGAGGCTGTGGGGTCTTCTTTTGCCCCTAATTTCGCCACGGTCTGGACCTTACAAGCGATTACTACCTGCTTGGAAGGTATCACTGACCTGGCAAGGTCCAGTCCAGAGGTCCTGGCACTCACTGAGAGAGCGAGGGCCTATGCGGACTACGCCAGGACGGCGTCTTTGGAAACTGCCACTCGCTCAGCTGTGGCTTCGGCCAATGCTATAGCGATCCGCAGATTGTTGTGGCTGCGTCTTTGGGACTCAGATGCCACATCTAAGAAGATTTTGCAGAATCTTCCGTTCTCTGGTGACAGACTTTTTGGCACAGAGCTGGACAAGCTGATTAAGGATTCTGCTGAGTCTAAGATACCGCAGAATAAGCCTAAACCACGGTATACCGTTAAAAGGAACCCAAAACAGTGGTCCTTTTCGGTCCAGCTCACAGTCATCAGCCCCGTCCGCTCGCACGGACCGAGGGGGCAAGCCCGCTTCTCAGTGGCGCGCTAAGAGTCGTCCCAAGAAGCCGGCGGGGGCAACAGCTGCCACCCCCAAACCCGCCTCTACATGACTCGTCTCTCTCTTCCTGCCTCCCCACAGGTGGGGGGCCGCTTGTCTCGCTTTCAGGACAAGTGGCTACTTCACGTTCAAGATCAGTGGGTTCGAGACGTAGTCTCGCGAGGTTACAGGATAGAGCTGACGTCAAAACCATTATCCCGATTCCATCGGTCTGTTCCATCCCCAGAAAAGACTCAGGCTTTTCACCGGGTGTTGGAGGGACTCCGCAGAGACGGAGTAGTGGTCCCAGTGCCCACGGCAGAGAGGTTCAGGGGTTTTTACTCCAACCTCTTTATTGTCCCAAAAAAGGACGGCTCCTTTCGACCGGTCCTGGACCTAAAATTGTTCAACCGTCACGTGTTGGTTCGGAAGTTCCGCATGGAATCCCTGCGCTCCGTGATCGCAGCTGTGTCACAGGGGGACTTCCTAGCGTCCATCGATATCAGGGACGCTTACCTTCACGTGCCCATTGCACCGGCTCATCAGCGCTGGTTACGGTTCGCAGTGGGGGACGAACACTTCCAATTTGTGGCCCTACCCTTCGGGTTGGCCTCTGCACCACGGGTGTTCACGAAGGTGATGGCATCCATGATGGCTCTCCTGCATGTGCAGGGTCACGCCGTCATACCCTATCTGGACGACCTATTGGTCAGGGCGCCATCGGAAGACCTTTGTCGGGTGAGCCTGGAAGTGACCATGAGGTCTCTGGAACAATTTGGGTGGCTTCTCAATACTCAGAAGTCGACCCTGGTTCCGACTCAGTCATTGACATATCTGGGAATGGACTTCCACACGGACTCAGCCCTGGTGTCTCTACCTCAGGCCAAGCAGCTGGCGATCCACTCAGGAGTACAGAACGTTCTCCTGTCACCTCACTCATCCCTTCGGGAATTGATGAGACTGGTGGGGCGCATGGTGGCGGCGATAGAGGCGGTGCCCTTTGCACAGTTTCGTCTGCGTCCTCTCCAGCTGGAGATTCTTCGCCGATGGGACAAGAGAGCGATCTCTCTGAATCGGTTGGTGACACTGTCACAACCAACCAGGGACTCCCTGCAGTGGTGGCTCCAGCCACGTCACTTGTCGCGGGGAAGATCCTTCCTCAAGCCTTCATGGTTAGTGGTAACCACCGACGCCAGTCTGAAGGGCTGGGGCGCGGTGTTCTTACACCACAGGGCTCAAGGCCTCTGGACTCAGGCGGAGTCGACGTTGCAGATCAACGTCCTGGAGATCAAGGCGGTCTATCTGGCGCTCCTGGCGTTTCAGAAATTCCTGACAGGACGACCCATTCGGGTCCAGTCCGACAATGCGACGGCCGTCGCCTACATAAATCATCAGGGAGGGACCAGAAGCGCTCAGGCCCTCGCCGAAGTCCACCGCATCCTATCGTGGGTGGAGGAAAACGACTGCCTGATCTCCGCAGTTCACATCCCAGGGGTCGAGAACTGGGAGGCCGACTACCTGAGCCGGCAGGGGATGGACGCCGGAGAGTGGTCCCTGCATCCAGACGTCTTCCGGGACATCTGCAGCAGATGGGGCACTCCGGACGTGGATCTGATGGCCTCAAGGCTGAATCATCAGGTGCCCCAGTACGTGGCGAGATCGTGGGATCCTCAGTCTCTGGGGGCGGATGCTCTGATACTGAGTTGGTCCAGCTTCCAGCTGCCGTATGTGTTCCCTCCTCTGGCTATGATTCCCAGGGTCCTGTGGAAGATCAGGTCGGAGTGCAGGGTAGCCATTCTAGTGGCTCCGGATTGGCCCAGGAGGTCCTGGTACCCGGACCTGTGGCAACTATCAGGCGGACACAAGTGGGCTCTTCCAGACCGCGCAGATTTACTCGCACAAGGCCCATTCTTCCACCTCAATTCCAGGGCCCTCAGATTGACTGCATGGCTCTTGAGGCCTGGCTACTGACTTCTAGGGGTTTCTCCCCTACAGTAGTGGCCACTATGAATCGGGCTAGGAAGCCCGTGTCCAGGAAGATGTACCACAGGACGTGGAAGATCTTTTTTACCTGGTGTGCCTCTGGTGGACGGTCTCCGTGGCCCTTGTCCATCCCGACGTTGTTGGCTTTCTTACAGTCGGGTTTGGAGTTGGGATTATCCCTGGGCTCTTTGAAATGTCAAGTATCAGCACTTTCGGTGCTATTTGACAGGCGATTGGCGCTCCTCCCGAAGGTACGTCAATTTCTGCAAGGGGTGTCACGGATGGTTCCGCCCTACAAGAGACCTCTAGACCCTTGGGACCTTAACATGGTCCTGGCGGCATTACAGAAACCGCCGTTTGAGCCGCTGAGAGATGTTTCCCTATCTCGTCTGTCCCAGAAAGTGGCCTTTCTGGTGGCAATTACGTCTCTGAGGAGGGTCTCAGAATTGGCTGCACTATCGTGCAAGTCACCCTTTCTGGTGGTTCACCAAGACAAGGTGGTGTTGCGCCCACGGCCAGAATTCTTGCCGAAGGTGGTTTCAACTTTTCACCTGAACCAGGAGATTGTTCTCCCATCATTTTGCCCCGCTCCCGTTCATCAGGTGGAGCGCGACCTCCATACTCTGGATCTCGTGAGAGCTGTACGCATTTATGTGTCCAGGACCGCCTCCTTCAGGAGTTCGGATTCCTTATTTATTCTCACGACAGGTCGCTGTAAGGGGTCCACGGCTTCGAAGTCAACCTTGGCCAGATGGATTAAGGCTTCCATTCAAGAGGCTTACCGGTCTTCTGGTTTGCCTCTCCCAGTGGGATTGAAGGCTCACTCTACCAGAGCTGTAGGAGCCTCTTGGGCCTTGCGACATCGAGCGTCTGCTCTACAGGTGTGTCAGGCGGCCACTTGGTCCAGCCTGCACACTTTCTCTAAGCACTATATGGTGCATGCCCATGCCTCTGCGGATGCAAGTTTGGGCAGGCGGGTTCTCCAGGCGGCGGTTGCCCACCTTTAAAGGGAACCATGTGTTAGCCGTCTTGTTGAGGAACTTTTCCCGCCCTGGGGTATTGCTTTAGGACATCCCCATTGTCTGGGTCTCCCATTATGATGACCAGAAAAAAGAGAATTTTGTTTACGTACCGTAAATTCTTTTTTCTTTAATCATCAATGGGAGACCCAGCACCCACCCAGTTGTTCCTTTGCATGTTTTGCATTTGCTCTGTTCTCTGTTGAGACAGTGTTTGCCGGGTTGTTGAACCGTTTTGTGTACGGCATTCTTCCCGATGTTTCGGTGTGGGTTTATTTCCTCCTCGCAGCTTGTAGACCAAACTGAGGATGTTCCCTGCGGTAGGGGTTTATAAGCGGAGGAGGCGGTGTCTACAAACTTGTAGTACCTAGTGTGACCTCCGGAGGGCAGTGCCCTAAACCCCATTGTCTGGGTCTCCCATTGATGATTAAAGAAAAAAGAATTTACGGTACGTAAACAAAATTCTCTTTTTTCCTACCAGGGACCTGGGTCGAGATGTGCAGCCTACACTAATCGGTATTGACCTCATGCAGCAGCTCACACCCAGTGGCCACACCTTCAGCTCCTTCTATCACTGGGCTCCCCAGCCTTCCTCTAGGCAGCCTGGGTTGAGGACCTGCACCGCATCTTCATCATTGCAGGTGAGATTGTCTCTTATTACTGGCCCTTGCAGGGGCTCAGTCAGTTCCCGCCTCAGGGCTTCGGTGGAGGGCTCACCTATTCTTGGGATCCCCTGCTCCCCGCTCAGAGTGCTCTGGCCTCGATCACCCGGTTTCATGGCGGCCTGTTCCATAACTCCAGCCCCTGGCTCCGGCCTTTCTAGCGCCCGGTCCCGCCCCTTCTCATGACGAAATGTCGGCGGAAAGGCGATGTCTACGCCTCCCGATGACATCGCGTGCGCGCGAGTATAGCCCACTGCCTTGGCCATGCCACCCGAAGCCCGCGCTCAGAGCCCGTGTTTTTCGGTCCTGCCCTTCTATTTCCTGCCTCGACACAGGAACTCTGGCTGGGCGAGAAACCTCTCTTCTTACACAGGGGCCTGCATCTGGGACACAGAATTATACGGCTGCATCGTTCTGGGTAAGGCACTCACCTTCTGCTGAGGGCTGTGCATGATCCTTCTGTTTTCACAGTTCTGCCTTAGCTCCTTCCCTGTTTGCCTTTTTCCTCCTCTCTGCAGCCTCCTTTTACAATATACATCATGCACTCCTCAAAGGTACCAAAGAGAGCAAAACCCTGTACGGTTTATTACTCCTCCTGTGCCACTTGCCCCTCTGAGCTTCCACGTAAACATACCACTCCTCACTGTCAGACCTGTGCTCCTGAATTAGCCCAGGAGCCCGCTGCCACCACCGCTACCTCCGCCACAGAGCCCTGGGCCCCAAGTTCGCCAGAATGGGCATTATTCTTGTCCCAATCTATGGAAATAGTGTCTCAAAATCTGGTCCAAGGCATGCAGTACCATCCCCCTAGCGACATTGCTCACCAGGACAGGGTACACGTATATGACCCCTCGCTGGAGGGTCCATCAGATGCCCGTAGGACGCGTACCACGTCTGCAGTCACGGTCAGGAAAAGAGAAGCCAGAGGATGGTGAATGTTGCCCGGACCTAGATGACTCTTCTGACATAGAACTTTCTGATGATCAGGCGTCAATTGACTCGCTCATAGCAGCGGTAAACCACACACTAAATGTAGACCATATTCCGTCCATAACATCAGACCACGCAGTGTCCTTTAAACAGGCTAAAAGGCAGCAAAAAATGTTTGCTAACCACCCAGAGTTTCAGGCAATTTTGACTAAACAAAGGGAGAAGCCAGACAAGCGCTTCAGTAACTGCAAAGCCATCAAAGCGTGATACCTCTTTGCTTTGGCATTGCCCAAAGATTGGGCGAACTCACCATCTGTTGATCCCCCGGTCTCCCGCTTTGTGGCTAAAACTCTTCTATCCCTACTAGACGGCTCCTCTATCAAGGACCCAACTAACAGACGAGTAGAGCAGCTCGCACGCTCTGCCTTCGAGGCGGTGGGATCCTTCCTATCGCCCTCCTTCGCATCTGTGTGGGTTGCCAAGGTAATTATGGTCTGGACACAAACTCTTCACAATTCCTTACAGGAGTCTCTGCTCCTTCAACATCTTACCGACCTAACCACTCAGATCACCGCTGCGGCGGATTACCTAATCCAGGCTTCCTTAGACTCTGCCACCTGCACAGCATTTGCTGCCCCCAATACCATCGCCATGCACAGGACCCTTTGGCTCAGGCAGTGGCGGGCAGATTCGGCCTCAAAGAAATTGTTTACCAGACTCCTTTACCTTCCCGATCGCCTTTTTGGCGAACTTATTGACAAACTCATCACGAACTCCACGGGTGGAAAGAGTACCTCTCTTCGCCAACACAAGCCAAGACAAAAGACTACAATTCGTTCCTTTCGTAACTCCTTTGGCTGGGCAGCCCCTCGAGCTCCTCCCTCCTCTACACAAACTCCTCCGCAGAGATAGACCTACCCAGTCGTCATTCAAAACAAATTCCTCTTGGCAGCCCAGACCAAGACAGTCTAAACCCAGGGAGTCCCGATCCCGTTCGTTCTCCTCTTCCTGACTCCCATTGCTTTCCGGAAGACACTTCCATAGTCGGCAGACGCCTACTACTATTCAGTCGGGTATGGTTATCCGCCACAGACGACAGATGGGTTCAAGATCTCATGTCTTCTGGTTACTACATAGAGTTTGTCTCTCGTCCACCATGCCGTTTTTTCCCCTCCAATCCCCCAAAGTCAACAAAACACTGTTGTACCTTCTTCAAAGGCATACATTCGCTCTAACAAGCGGGAGTGATCGTTCCCGTACCAGAATCCGAGTTGTTCAGAGGTTCCTACTCCAACATCTTCATGGCTCCCAAGAAAGGTCAGTATGCCCCATCTTGGACCTTAAACATCTGAACAAACACGTTTGCGTCTGGCGGTTCAGGATGGAGTCTCTGCACTCCATCATAGCGTCCATGGATGAAGGGGAATTCCTCGCCTCTATAGACCTAAAGAGACGCATATCTTCATGTACCTATTGCTCAGGCTCACCAACAGTTCCTCCGCTTCGTGGTACAGGATCTCCACATCCAATTTGTGGCTCTGCCCTTCGGTCTCCCTACCGCCCCAAGGGTCTTTACAAAGGTCATGGCGGCTGCCAGGAGCATACTTCATTCTAAAGTTGTCCTGCCTTACTTCGACCATCTCCTAATAAAAGCTCCTTCTTTTCAAGATTGCACAGACAGTGTCCAGATCACAGTGGACACCTTGTCTCGTCTAGGTTGGCTAGTAAATCTTAAGGCCCAGTTACACACACAGATAATTGTGCAGAGATTGTTCGCAGATCTCTGGTTGCAGTGAAATCATGGACACATTGTTCCATTTGTACACGGCCACAAAATGGAACAATGTGTCCATGATTTCACTGCAACCAGAGATCTGCGAACAATCTCTGCACAATTATCTGTGTGTGTAACTGGGCGTTAACGTTGTCACTGATCCCCGCACAGTCGATCACCTTCCTAGGCATGATTCGACACCTACCGGGGTTTGGCCTCCCTCCCTCGGGACAAAGCATCTACATTACGGCAGGCAGTGCGCACTCTTCTCCTTCCTTCCTCACATTCCATTCGTTTCGGAATAAGGGTTCTAGGGAAGATGGTTGCAGCAATGGAGGCCGTTCCTTTCGCCCAATATCACCTATGGCCCCTACAACAGGTCCGCCTGGGACAAGAGCCCCTTTTCTCTGGACAAGACATTCCGCCTGACACCCACTGTCAGGCACACACTGATTTGGTGGATTCATCCAACCTCTCTCTACAAGGGTCGGTCCTTTCTCCCGGTGGATTGGCTAGTCAGCCCCGAAGATGGCAGCCTTCTGGGCTGGGGGACAGTATATCGACATCACACTGCCCACGGCCGTTGGACCAATCGGGAATCGACCTTACCAGTAAACCTTCTGGAGATTCGTGCAATATCGCTTGCCCTCAAACAGTTTTACAACCTTTTGGCGGACCACCATATCCGCGTCCAGTCGGACAATGCCACGGCGGTAGCTTACATCAATCGCCAGAGTGGCACTCGCAGCAAGGCGGCGCTTCGCGGTGCAGCAAATTCTCCATTGGACAGAGTCGACGAAGGTCCCGAGGTTAGTCAGGATAATCAAAGCAGAGGGGGTCACTGTCATACTCCTAGCCCCAGACTGGCCTAGGCGCGCCTGGTATGCCGATCTGGTACAGCTGGTCGCAGACTTCACCTGGCGCCTCCCAAATCTGCCAGATCTCCTCACTCGGGGTCCCATTTTCCACCAGAATTCCAGAGCTCTGAATTTGACTGCATGGCTGTTGAGACCTGGGTCTTAACATGTGCTAGGTGCTCTCCGGACGTCATCAACACCATGATCAGGACCCGTAAACTGGCCTCGTCTTGCATTTACCACCGTACATGGAAGCTGTTTTTCTCATGGTGCAAGGACCGAGCCTGCTCTCCTCTTCCTATGTCTATTCCTGTTGCTCTCAGTTTCCTCCAGTCTGGCTTACAATCAGGTCTGGCCCTGAGTTTACTTTGTTTTTTAGCAATGCTGTCTCTCTTCGAAGCCTCAAGTCAGGACTTTTCTCCAGGGAGTATCCCACTTGGTTCCTCCCTACCGGAAGCCGCTGGAGTCGTGGGACCTTAATTTGGTCTTGGATAGACTTCAAAAATCACCCTCTGAGCCCCTAAGAAAGGTTTTTCTACCTCTCTTGTCCTGGAAAGTGACTTTCTGGGTAGCAATTACGTTCATCTGGCGGGTGTCTGAGTTAGCAGCACTCTCGTGCCGAGAGCCTTTTCTTTCTTTCCATCAAGACAAGGTGGTACTGCGCCCAGTTCCCACTAACCTTCCTACGATGACAACTTCTTTTCGCCTCAATGAGGACATCATCCTGCCGTCCTTCTGTCCAGCACCAGTGCATCGGGTGGAGAAGGCACTGCATACTCTTGACCTCGTAAGGGCCCTCAGGTATTACATTTCCAGGAGATCTTCCTTCAGGAAGACGGACAGCGTGTTTGTTCTTCCTGAGGGTCAGCATAAAAGGCAGGCTGCTTCATAGGCAACCCTGGCCCGTTGGACTTGTTCTGTTATCCATGAAGCCTAATGTCTAAGAAATGTGCAGTTGGTGCTTCCTGGGCCATTAGGCACCAGACCTCAGCAGAAAAAGTGTGCAAGGCCGCTACCTGGTCTAGTCCACACACTTTCGCAAAACACTACAAAGTCCATACCCAGGCCTCAGCTGTTGCTAGCCTTGGTAAATGGATCCTATAGACAGCAGTGGCGCACCTGTCTATGTAGGTGCCTCAGGAAGTCTGGGATCGTTCCTTGCTCCTTTGGTAGTGATTTTTTTTTTTTCCCTCCCAGGGACTGCTTTAGGACGGCCCATGGTCCTGTGTCCCCCAATGAGGCTATAGAGAAAAACAGATTTTTGTGTACTCACTGGATTTTTGTGTACTCAACGTAAAATCATTTTCTCTGAGCCATCATTGGGGGACACAGCACACACCCTTTTGCTCATTTGGTCCTTTGTTCTCTTTGGATTTTTTAAGTTTTGTTTTTCATATGTTTCCAAAGGTTACATTGTTAGTTATTCACTTGCCTTTTTGGTTTTCTCCTACTGCTTGGTCACTAAAACTGGCCAGGCCCAGCAAGGGGGTGTATACTGCAGAGGAGGAGCTAAGTGTTTTACATTTATTTAGCGTGAGCTTCTTATGGATCAGCAGCATAACACCCATGGTCCTGTGTCCCCCAATGATGGCTCAGAGAAAACGATTTTACGGTGAGTACACAAAAATCCGTTTAACTCCACAGGCTTGCGTTAGTCAAAAAATAAAATCTGTTTCTGACACTCCACAGGTCAAGGTGGTCTTTGTTGATAGGATGCAGTGGTCATGTCACAATAAAGGCCCAGTTACACACACAGATAATTGTGCAGAGATTGTTCGCAGATCTCTGGTTGCAGTGAAATCATGGACACATTGTTCCATTTGTACACGGCCACAAGATGGGACAATGTGTCCATGATTTCACTGCAACTAGAGATCTGTGAACAATCTCTGCACAATTATCTGTGTGTGTAACTGGGCCTTAACAGTGACCATGATGGCAGCAGCTAATCCCTTGTCTCAGCAACTTGCTGTGTCTTCATGAACATCACCGTAGAGCTCTGTGGTGGGCTGCAGCTGTACATATGTTGTAGCCATGGTACCACTGCTATAGACTACGGCCAGCGGCAGAAAGGCATCGCTGCACCTGGGAAGGGTTACAAGGGTTACTAACTTAGATCTTATTATTTTACCCTAGTGCAAATCTATATACATAAATAATTTTAGAATTGAAAACCCTTATATATGTTGTTTTCAAATGTGTTTTTTTTTTCTCTTACAGCTACTTCCTCAAACTCTGCAGCAAGCAAAGGGAAACGTTCTGCTGGTGCTGAACGCTCAGTCCCAGTCTCCCCCAGTGAGCTGACCACTTTTTTAATTAAGAATTTGCCTAACAAATTGAACAAAAAAAACATCATAGAGGATTACTTTAAGAAATTTGGCAAAATTCAGCGTGTAAACTGCAAGATAAAGCAAAAAATGGCTTTCATTTCATTTTAATAACCATGTGAGTAAAAAAAGTAATGTGCTTATACCATTGATCGCAGGGGCATTGGGTAAAGTGGTAATGTGGTTTAGTATTGGCAGGTGAGTGAAGCCGGTGATGTCACAGCTGCACATATCTCACAGCTTGCGTGCATGAGCGGCAGGTATCATGCACGTGTCTTATTCATTTTAAAACTACAGAGCCATACCTTCCAGTGTTGCAGAATTGTAGATTGATACAAACTATGTTCCTGATTCAACAAGACCAGCCCCTTCAGGGATCAGGACCATCAGAGAAGTGGCGCACACATCTATGTGCGTCTCACCACAAAATCCTGATGTGTAGTGATATCTGCTTCAAAAACTCGTCATTTTTTTTCTCCTGAAAAAAGTTGTTGAATATTGATTTGGGAGAAATTGAATCACAGTTGAGATGTTGTCTTTGCCTTTCCAGAACTCTGCGGTTGCAGCCAAGACATCAGTAAAAAAACTACACAAAGACATAGTTGCTTTTTGGCATCGGAAAAAAACAAGTGAGTATTTCCATCTCTCATTTATGTGTTACACGTACAGCCATGTGGTGTCTGTGAACCACAAGAAACAACACTTTTAATGGAGAATTTCTCAATAAAATGGTCTCCAATGGAGCAGACACGATTGACATCCTGACGTGTGTGCCATATTGCAGCTCCAGTGCTCTCAGAGCCACATGGGCTTTTAATCTTTGTAATTCCTATACATTTTCAGGTCCTGCAAAGAAAAAAGTATCTCAACCAGTGAAGAGAGAAGTCAGACAAAGTGAGCAGAAAGTTATTTCCACCGTCTCGCCTGCTATCAAACCTCTTATCCCAGGGCTAAAGGGGTAATTATAAAAAAACTCGTCATCTAACAATTAAAAACTTTTTTCTTTAATCCTTATTTTAAACTTTTTTTTTTTTTTTTGCTGCTTCAGATCTCCTCTCAAAAGGGCCTCGTTTCCTAAGAATCTTCAGTTTAGTGTTCAAAATACTGATAGCCCAGCACCACCTTCTGATACCGCAGTATCTTTGCCTCCATCAATTCTGCATCTTGTGGGAACTGTAGCTGAGAACTCCGAGGAGAAATATCGTCTCCTAGACCAGAGGGACAAGATACTGAGACAAGGTATTTAAAGGGACCTGTTGAAGTTTTGTGGTTATTTGATCAGCTAAAGTATTTTTCTCCTTCGCCTCATTGGGGGACACAGACCGTGGGTGTTATGCTGCTGTCCACTAGGAGGCGACACTAGGCAATATCTGAAAAAGAGTATTTGGCTCCTCCTCTACAGCATACACCCCCTGGCAGGAGCCACTCCAAACCAGTTTTTGCTTAGTGTCTTAGGAGTGCAGACCTCTTTATTTTCTCTCTTCCTTTTTTCTTTATTATTTTTTACTTTTTACTTTCCTCTCAAGAGGACATAACATTAGGAGGGAGTATGCAGCCTCCATACTCTCCAGATGGTAACTCTCTGGATGCAAGTCGAGGCTGTTCATCCATACTCCTTCCTCATCTGCACATGGTCAGGAGACCATGCTGGATAGCTCATGGGAGAGCTAACCTCCCCGGTCTCGGGTCGAGGTTCCAGGTATGTTGCCACAGGGTCCTGGCCTGCCATAGAGCCATCCGGAGGCTGCAGCAGGCTTACTGACCGGAGGGATCCGGTCACAGAAAGGGAAAAGGGGAGTGCGGGGCTCCTATATGGATCGCACAGGGACCAAAAGGGCTCCTTGTTTGCCTCATTACCCCCCCCCCCGTGCGCCTGCATGTACCCCCTGCTTTTCCCTGCCTGTGGATGCAATAGGAATCCTCATGCATCCACAGCCCCTTTATGGCCTAGTCATCAGGGAACCACTTTTGGGGTCCGTGCTTCGCCTCCGCCTTCCCCCTGCGGCAGATGCGGCGACTTTTTAGTCTTCCGCGCCGTCTCCTACTCTTTTTCGGGGCCGAGAATTAATCTAGGCCCCGGCTTCGGCCTAGCGCTGGCCGGCACGCCCCCGAAATTGCATCACAGAGCGCGTCATGCGGGGGGCGGGACCGTGGTTTGGCGCTCCTCGCTCCTTGCGAGTTCTTCTGCGTGTTCAACCACGCCCCCTTATTCCCCTTCTCCGTTGTTGTTACAACTCCGTACGGAGCCGCTCCTCTCGGGCCACAGCTGATAAGGGGGCTGTGAATCTCAGCTCCGCTCAGCAGGTGCTTGCTGAGCGATTTAAGGCACCAATTTAATGTTCTAGTCTTCCCACCGCTGCACATCTCATAGGGAAGTCTGGGGGAGCAGTCCCAGCTACTACAGGAGCCCTACAAGTAGGTCTCCTCCAGGAACTAGCTATTGCTTAGCTACTTATTAATGCACACCCTGCATATGTCACTGTGGTGTATTTTCTACTGTTTTTCTTCTCCAGCACAGCAGCACTTATTCAGCAGTTGATTCCTGCTGCTTCTCTCTCTCTCAACCCCCCTCCCTCCCCCTCTCAGTCTGTGTATGTATACACTATTAGGTCTTGCAGTCAGGAGTTTAAGCTGGAATTTTTGCTTATTCCCATAGACACAACCTCTCCTACTAGGGGGGTATTTCTAGTGGGGACTGCAGTTGAGCATACAGTGCCTATAGTATATGGCAATGTGGTTGGATCAGGAGACCTATGACGTACTGCCGTAATGTGGACAACCTTGTCCAGGTCTCATAAGGCATGAGGCTTTGCCCCTATTACCATCTATCTCAGGGCATTCCTGGTCGACCCGCCAAACGATGGTCCGACCTCCTAGGCCATCCACAGTGGGGTACTCGGACTGCAGCCGAGATACTTCTCAGCTGCCCGACATGCTTCTTCTAGGTTCGCCTCAGGTGAGGATGCTGGGTTGAAGCAGTGATTTTTCTACATCTCCGTCACACTCACCCCTCACCCCCCGCAGTTGGGGGTGCTGTTGCAGTCGTCATATTTCAAGACTGCACGACTCTGTCATTGTCAACCACATTTGGACAGCTGCGTAGAAGTTGATTCTTCTCAGGACTGTCCAGCATCTTTCTTCAGTACCAACAGTTGGGCCTCTGAGTGACAGTATAGCGCCGGTTCTCCGGACGCTAGACAGTAATCTTCAGCCCCAGCTGCCCTCGCTAGCTCACCATGATTTCTATTTAACAAGGGGATCACTCTCAGGGGCTTTGTTTCACGGTTTTTACCGTTGGTAGGTCGACAGGATCTCGAGGTTCTTCCTTTCACCCGGCCTACAATCACAGCTGATCTTCCTGCAAAGGACCTGTACTCAGCTCCTGTAGGGAGCCCAGCGCTCACACACTGGACGGTTCCTCCTCGGTTCTGGACCCCTCCGGACTCCGGAGACTCAGAGTTTTGGGGATCACTATCCCCTCTCACACAGAGTTTTCAAGGACGGATCTCTGGCACCTCAGGCGCCTTGCATGCTCCTCCCTCAGCTTTCCTCTGTTGGGGTGCAGTTTTGAGAACTCCCAGTTATATACCCTACTCCTTCCTCAGCCCCCCTCTGGCGGGGTGCTGGGTCAAGGTTAGGAGTGCCGTATGTTTTTTCTTTTTCCTCTGGTGGAGTCTCCGGTCGGAGCTCAGACATCAGGAGCCTACCCGGCCTACCTCCCCAAGCTACACAACATCAAGATGCTGGGTTGCTGGACGTGGAACAGGTGGGCCTGCGGCCCCTCGCCGCTCCTGTCATGCAGGTGGATTGAGAACATGTGCAAGTGCTACGCAAGGTCCAACCTGGAGCAGGCTCTACCAGTCTCCGTATTCTGCTCAGACCCAACTCTGGCCGCATGAATCTCAGGTGGGCCGTCCGGTGCACGGCATGGCCGTATGTACGGTCCCCGCTCTTCCTCACTCGGAAGATCCTTCAACAGTTGCACGGCACAACTGGGTCGCTCTATCCCTCAGCACACCGCCCTACGCGAGCGAGGCCTGGTCCCAGATCTACTAAATTCAGCATGCACGTCCTCATTCCTGCAGCAAGCATTGTACGGCCGTGATGACTGTGAAAGCTTTACCTTCAGGATGGGCGCTTGGCATGCATGAGTAAGGCAGAACCTGCCCCTACGGAACCCATCATGGGTTTTTTTGTTTGTATGCAAACAGAGACTTCAGGATGCAGAAGCTTCTCCCTTGCACTGACTAGCCGTCTATTCTCCACGTGGAACAAAGGATTTAAGGCTCCGAACACAGCCTTTTTCACCCAGTTGTCTCGCCATCCCCGGAAAGTTGCGTCTACTAAGGACGATGGGCTTTGGCGTCCTGATTTCCCGCAAACCACAACAAGTGGAAATGCGGGTGTTCCTTCCTCGTACCTCCTCCGGCCACATTGGATGAAGCCTTGGGCGACGGTTCCTATGCGTTCCGATCTCCCCCTGTGATGATGGATGCAGTCGTGGGCGACGGTTCCTCTGCGTTCCGATCTCCCCCTGCCATGCTGACTGCAGTCGTGGGCGACGGTTCCTCTGCGTTCCGATCTCCCCCCTGCCATGATGAATGCAGTCGTGGGCGACGGTTCCTATGCGTTCCGATCTCCCCCTGCCATGATGAATGCAGTCATGGGCGACGGTTCCTATGCGTTCCGATCTCCCCCTGCCATGATGGATGCAGTCCTGGGCGACGGTTCCTCTGCGTTCCGATCTCCCCCTGCTATGACGGATGCAGTCCTGGGCGACGGTTCCTATGCGTTCCGATCTCCCCTATGGACGACTTCCCACAGACGCTTCAACATCAAGCTCCTCACAATGGATATCTGAGCTTGCTGCGTATAGCATAGCTCCGGGCCAATTTTCGATCTCCCCCAGTCGTCTCCGGCTCCTGGGTTGCAGCATACTGTTGGCCATCGCAACAGCTGAATCAATGCCACAGACTACATGGCACAGTTCCTGATACAACTGCAGTCTCCCCAGCCGCCAATGGGCCCTGGGTTGTAGCGCACTAACGATCGCCGAACCAGCTGGTTCACACCAGGCATACAGAGTACAGCTCTGCCACCCGGAACGAGAGCAGAATATCGGCGCGCCTCTCAGGACCAGTTGTATTCCATACGCCTTAATATAGTCAGAGAGGCTCCCTTCGTTCCAGATCGCTTGAAGAGCTATCCACTGGAGCTACGATGTTGCGCTTGAAAACGATATATAGCTGCCGTGACCTAGTGGTAAGCACAGCTGTCTACCAACGCAAAACTGCCCGGGTACAGACATCTTCTTAATCTTCAGTCATAGTGACTCTCGCCTATGTTTTTTTCCCGGATTACGGATGGTTCATCAGTTCCATCTGACGAAGCTGAATACATCTTCTTTGTCACATGTAATCTCCAGTTAGGCTACTTCAACAGTCATGTGATACTCTGGGCAGATCCTTTCCCCAGTGGGGCCGTCTTTATCCTGTCTGACTGTCGTTAGTCAGAGGTTTTTTCTTTCAACGGGTCTTGGCTTCCTCGAGTTCTCTAGTCTGAGCACGGATACGATAATCCGCTCCTGAATACAGTTCTTTCCCTGGTATGTTTCTATCTGCATACCCTTCTCGGATGCACGCACAATCATATCCATCGGAGTGCCTTCTCTCCTTTGGGCCCACTTTCCACCCAGACAGTCCAGTGGTTTCATCTACCTCGACGTGTCGCTGACAGCAGTCGTCGCCTTGTTCTCCGTCTAGGTTTACTGTTCATGGTTTATTCTACCAGACGTTTGATGTCCTGTCCTCACCGGCAGACCCCATAGGTTTGGGGGTTTTCTCCTTCACATTCTGTGGTTTTGGGCATCCATGGGCATGGATGTTTACGTATGTATGTATATACGTATATATATTGGTGTGTATATGACAAAAGGCCTATTTCTCACTTGCAGTGGTTTTCCACGCATCATGGCTTACCTTCCTGGGTATACCCTTGGTTTTTAGCCACCCTTGCCGGGACGTTCACAGGTGTTCTTCGGTAAGTTTCACTCTGGTCCTGTTACCAGAGAACAGAGTTTTTTCTCCGGCTGCCATCGCTGTATGCACCTTAGATGCTGGTTCTGCGTCCTCTTGTGCTTCCAGCTTCGGTTATCTCTTTTTTATTCTCAAGTTCCTTGCTGTTTTCTCGAAGTTTTCATACGCTGTTCCCAGAACTATGTGTCTTCTGGAGACACTTCCATTACCAGTACCGGTTCATACTGTTCGGCTGTGGCATTTCCTAGTTGCAGCTTTTCCTCCACCTTTAACGGTGCTTTGACCTACGCGGTCACCCTTATGAAGGTGGTCTTTTCATCCCGCCTGCAAGTCTTTTTTCTTCCATCCCTGTGCTTCATACCAGGGCATTGAGTGACGTTGGGTACATTCTGTCTCTCTGCCACACCCTTGTGCCTGTTTGGACATTTCCACACATGCAGAGGCCGGACTCTCTAGGTCATTTCTTTCTTCAGAATGATACCAAGGGACTATGCCAGGTTCCCCGGTCACAGGTCTACTGCCTTAGAATTGCTGGCTAGAACTGCTGGCTAGATATGGTATAGTTTTTTCGATCATTGAATACCGAGGTTCTCTACTCCTTGAACAGGAGTATTCTAGATCTTTGGGCTATGTACACACAGGTGTGCTCGCCAGCCGTCTGGGTTAGTCTTATTTTTGGTGATCATTTTGACGTCTATACTCATGCGTTAAATAACGCAAATCCGGGTATACGTATTCCCTAGGCGGCATTATTCCACCTCGGTAGTGCGTTTTTTACAAGAGTTTATAACAATATTCTCTCCCACCCAGGGACTGCTTTAGGACGTCCCACGGTCTGTGTCCCCCAATGAGGCGAAGGAGAAAAGGAGATTTTTGTGTACTCACCGTAAAATCCTTTTCTCTTAGCCTCTAATTGGGGGACACAGCTCCCACCCTGTTGTCCGTCTCAGGATTTGTGGTATTGTTTCCTTTTTAGGATGCTTTCCGGTATATGTGCCTTCTCCCTTAGGCTCTACGCTCGTTGAGCTTTATAGTATCTTCTGTTAAGCTCTACGCTTTATCGGGATCATTGAGAGTCGCCTTGTTTTTTTTTTTTTTTGTGACCTGCTCCTTGTCACTGTCGTCTTCTCCTACTGCTTTAGCACAAACTGGTTTGGAGTGGCTCCTGCCAGGGGGTGTATGCTGTAGAGGAGGAGCCAAATACTCTTTTTCAGATATTGCCTAGTGTCGCCTCCTAGTGGACAGCAGCATAACACCCACGGTCTGTGTCCCCCAATTAGAGGCTAAGAGAAAAGGATTTTACGGTGAGTACACAAAAATCTCCTTTTTTTTCTTTTTTTTACACCATAAAAAGAAATGAACCTGTCTCATAATAAATCTTCCAATCACGGTCCTCCTATTTTTGTAGCTCGAGTTAAACGAACAGGTTTAGACCAAGCCAAAGTTTTTGTGGGAACCTGTCCTGACATGTGCCCTGAAAAAGAGAGATACATGAGGGATACTCGCAATCAACTTAGCATCTATGAGTTCCTTCCAGGAACAGACAAGGTATGAATAATTTATTTTTTATTTCAATATTACCAACTTATTTTGCAGCACTTCACAATAGTTTGTCAGTGTCCTTCCTCCAAATGTTTTGAGCATGTTGTCACTGGTATATCAGGAAGCACAGATGAGGCTGTTGGGGCTACTTGCAGAAAGTCACAGTTTCTAGCCAAACAGCCAAAATATTGAATTGTGTTTCTGTCCCTTTAAGAGGTGTTACCCCCATGTATTACCCTCTGCACCTGGCGTAGGTGATGTGGCAGACCCACCACACCGCACCATCCTCGGGGTGTCGCCTCCTTGGATGTCCGAATGACTGCATATCTAAGGGAGGTTTCACACTGGCGTTTGTGTCTGCATGCGTATGGCATGCAGACGCAAACGAAGTGCAAACGTAGCCATATTAATGTGAACGCAGCGGAGAATCTCTGCATGTGTTCACATTAATATGCACCCTGGCCAGCCAATCAGCTGTCTTGGGGGCGGCCGAGAGGAGGAGATCAGCGGTGGAGATCTCCTCCTCCCGGCCACAATTCATCTCCCGCCGGTGTCAGCGCTGGAGATTTGAAGACACAGCTGACCTGACATCTGTTTAAATCTCCCACGCCGACACTGAATAGGGTGATATCGGTGCAGGAGATAAGAAACAGCTGATCACTGCTTCAAATCTCCCGCACCGACACCGAATAGGTGTCAGATCAGCTGTGTCTTCAAATCTCCCGCGCTGACACCGGCGGGACATCAGCGGCGGCTGTAGCTGATCTCACCGGTGGCCAACGGCGGCTGGTCTTCTAAGGGCAGCTACGCACCCCCCCCCAGGAGGGCTCTACTATGAGACAGTCTCGGTACATCACAGGAGGACATCTGGGCCAGGAAGGTACATGGGTATCCTGGCAGATCCACTATGCATCCTCTAACCCACTTCATGTTAGCCCCACCTACAGTGTGTGTGCTGGGGTAGACAGCACACGTGCTCAAGCTGCCCAGTAAGCATGCTGGCCTAGACAGTCCATATACATAAGCTGCACCAGCACAACGCACGTCCCCTGCACATTGTTTTTTTCCAAGACACTGTGTCCTATACCTCCTGGCCCTCTGTTACTGATACCGGCCACGCGGACACCTCACTTTCCTTCCCAGGCCTCTCACCCCAGCTTTGCTCGGAGCCCTCCGCCGATAGCTGACCTAGTGGTTACGGCCTATATATGTGGGCCTTGCCCTCTCAGGATGGCACCCAACTGCCTGTTGATGTCGATCTCTGGCATGGACCACTGCAAACAATCCTGACTGCCAGGCATCCTATACCTACAGCTGGTTACATTTCGCAGCAATATACCTGACTACAAGACTGAATCATGGGGCATGTCATTCTAACTGTGAGCTGAAATCCAAAGGCCATGGATCCCATACCTGTCTGCTTACAGCAGGTTACAGGATCCGCACTACTATCCAGTGCACACACGTGTACAAGGGTCCACAAGATTTAATCATTACCTCTAATAGTGAGCAGCGTGCATCCTATATCTGTCTTTAGCAGGTTACAGGATCTGCACCACTGTCCAGAGCACACAACGACCCACAAGATTGCACCATGGGACCTGACACTCTAATAGTGAGAAGTAATCTAGCGGCCGTGCATCCTATTCCTGTCTTCTTTAGCAGGTTTTCAGGATCTGCACCACTGTCCAGTGCACACAATGGCCCACAAGTTTAATCATGGGACCTACCACCCTAACAGTGAGCACAAATCCAGTGGCCGTACATCCTATACCTGTCTTCTTCAACACGTCTCAGGATCCGCACCATTGACTGCCTATGGGCATAAATCCTGACATCTGCCACCCTAACAGTGAGCAGATATACAGTGGCCATGCATCCTATACCTGTCTTCCTCAGCAGGTTTCAGGATCCGCACCATCGACCGGCTGCGGGCATGAATCCTAGTATCTGCCACCCTAACAGTAAGCAGATTTCCAACGGCCGTGCATCCTTTGCCTGTCTGCCTCAGCAAGCTATAGGATCCGCACAGAGTTAACTGCAGGATTGTATTAAGCGTTTTTCCCCCTAACAGTGAACGGACATCCAGCGGCTGTGCATCCTTTACCCATCTGTTCAGCAGGTTACAGGATATACACCACTGCCCAGTTCACACAACCATCGTAAGAATGCATCTTGAGGTCTGCCCTAACACAGTATGCAGAAACCCAGCAGCCATACCTGTCTGCTTACGGCATGTTACGAAATCCTCTCTGCTATTCAGTAGGCACAGCTACCCACGATAATGAATCAGAGTATCTGTCACCCTATCACTCAGCAGAGATCCAGAGACGACGCATCTCTTCTCTTTTTTCTCGTAGCAGATTACTGGATCTACACTATATAGTGCATGTAATGCTCAGCATCACAGTTACCTAGATGCACGTACCTGTCTAGAACTCTGATGCCCTCTATCTTATACCTTGGTTACCGCAGCTTTCAAGGTCTGCAGTTCTACTCATTGCACCTTTGAAAACAGGGAAACACATGTGTCGGGGCTCTGACACTCTGTGCCTCTCCATCCACCGTCCTAAGGCATAGATGCACTTTAGCTGCAGCACTATGTAAGATTTATTTGGGTACTCATTACACTCTCTTTATAATATGACGATATTATGATTTATTGACTTGTTTGTATGGATTGTAATTGTGAAACCCGTGTTACCTGTGCTGTACATTGTACTTCGGCTGCTGATTTTATCCCTGGTGGTATGTTGAACTTTGAGGCATAGAGTGTTTTCTGTCTCTTAACTTGTCTGCACCCTCCTTTTATGTACTTACTGGTTCTGGTTATTGTCTGCTTGTTTTTTTAATGTAATAAACTGTTGATTTTTACCTGCAACCAAACAATTTCCTATACCTGTTATTTAGGTGCATTATACGGTTCTTCGTTGTTTTTCAATTAGACTTTACGTAGCACCCTTTACTTATGAGGTCCAGTACGCCCTTCACTGAATTTGTTATTAACTATATAGTGCATGTAATGCTCAGCATCACAGTTACCTAGATGCACGTACCTGTCTAGAACTCTGATGCCCTCTATCTTATACCTTGGTTACCGCAGCTTTCAAGGTCTGCAATTCTACTCATTGCACCTTTTTTGCCATGGATGTCTGCAAGCGGATTCGCAGTACCTGTTGACTTATCAGCGAGCTGGCTACCCGATGGTTGTGCAGTCACTATCCATCTAGTTCAGCACATCAGTGGATCTGTTCCATTACCCAGTACTCCTAACTGGGCACTGCATACCTTCTGCGCGCTTACCCTATCTGTTCTGCCACCCTGGCAGGGAGCGGAAATCTGGCTGTCAGGTATCCTATCTGCCCTCATTTCAGCATATTACGGGATCTATACCACTATCTGGTGCATATATTTGTCTGCCTTTCTGTGCCACCAGCAGGATGGTCTACAGAATCTGTCCTTGTTTAATAATGAGCGGGGAATCCGGTCTGTATTCTTTCTTGTGCCTATCTGTTCATAAGGTTATGGGATTCATCTGTACGGTGCTCATATCAGTCCGCAGGATCGATCTAATCCATCTGCAGGTTTTTTGTCTTTGGGACTTATCACTTTTCCATTGTTCAAGTCACAGAGTTACTACGTCTCTTTATAGTGTTATTAACCGCCTAACTGAATGGTGCAGTAGTTCAGCTTCCGTCTACACTGGGACAGCTCTGGGGTAAAAACCTGGTTTTGACTTCACTGCCTTACAGTTTCTCCCCTATTTCTTGCAGCACGACATACGTCCGGTCAACCGGGCCCGTCAGTCAGCTCAGACAATCGCAGCGATTTTTTTTTTTTTTTTTGTATTGTGGACGTGGCTCTTGATGAAGCTGTGCAGGGTATAGATATGGTCAGTGGTGCGGTGGTTCGGCATGAACCTTGCTTGGCTCTTGCTGAGGACGGAACCCCCTGCCTGCCATCAGACAAGACAGCTCTATGGCTATCAACACCTGCCCAGGCACAGGCCTAGGAGCTACAGTGTTGGCCAAAAGTATTGACACCCCTGCAATTCTGTCAGATAATACCATATATACTCGCGTATAAGCCGAGTTTTTCAGCCCAAAAATTGGGCTGAAAAGTACCCCCCTCGGCTTATACGCGAGTCATACCAGTATACAGGCCCCCCTCAAAGTTTGGCGCCCCCACCTCACATGATGGCGCTGCGCATATACATTACCAGGATATTAGCTGTCACCCTCCGGTGGCGGATCGCGGCTCCTGGGCTCCGGGTTCCATCTTCCTCTGTCTTCCTGCTTGTCACGTGACCGGCCGGCGTCGCGATGACGTCATCGCGATGAGCCCGGCGGCCACAAAGCAGGAAGACAGAGGAAGATGGAGCCCGGAGCCCAGGAGCCGCGAATCGCCACCGGAGGGTGACAGCTGATATCCTGGTAATGTATATGCGCAGCGCTGCATGCGGGGGGGGCCATCATGTGAGGTGGGGGCGCCAAACTATGAGGGGGGCCCTGCTGGGGCCCTGTATACTACCACTGGGGCTGTATATACTACTGGGGCTGTATATACTACTGGGGCTGCTGTATACTACCTCTGGGGCTGTATACTACCTCTGGGGATGTTTATACCACTGGGGCTGCTGTATACTACCTCTGGGGCTGTATATACCACTGGGGCTGTATATATTACTGGGGCTGCTGTATATACCACTGGGGCTGTATATACCACTGGGGCTGCGTGTATACTACCACTGGGGCTGTATATACCACTGGGGCTGCTGCTGTATATACCACTGGGGCTGCTGCTGTATACTACCACTGGTGCTGCTGTATATACCTCTGGGGCTGCTGTATACCACACTGCTGGGGGCTGTATACCTGTGCTGGGGTCCACCCTCGGCTTATACACGAGTCAATAGATTTTCCCAGGTTTTGGGGGCAAAAGTAGGGGGGTCGGCTTATACACGGGTCGGCTTATACACGAGTATATACGGTACTCAGTTTCTTCCTGAAAATGATTGCAATCACAAATTCTTTGGTATTATTATCTTCATTTAATTTGTCTTCAATGAAAAAACACAAAAGAGAATGACGCAAAAAGCAAAACAATTGATCATTTCACACAAAACTCCAAAAATGGGTCAGACAAAAGTATTGGCACCCTCAGTCTAATACTTGGTTGTACAACCTTTAGCCAAAATAATTGCGATCAACTGCTTCCGGTAACCATCAATGAGTTTCTTACAATGCTCTGCTGGAATTTTAGACCATTCTTCTTTGGCAAACTGCTCCAGGTCCCTGATATTTGAAGGGTGCCTTCTCCAAACTGC
Source organism: Allobates femoralis (assembly GCA_033576535.1). NCBI lineage: Eukaryota > Metazoa > Chordata > Amphibia > Anura > Aromobatidae > Allobates > Allobates femoralis. The sequence goes on along the minus strand of JARQOC010000011.1, from coordinate 58,395,597 downwards.
CATTTTTAGATCTCTCCACAGGTGTTCTATGGGATTCAGGTCTGGACTCATTGCTGGCCACCTTAGAAGTCTCCAGTGCTTTCTCTCAAACCATTTTCTAGTGCTTTTTGAAGTGTGTTTTGGGTCATTGTAACCTGCTGGAAGACCCATGACCTCTGAGGGAGACCCAGCTTTCTCACACTGGGCCCTACATTATGCTTCAAAATTTGTTTGTAGTCTTCATACTTCATAATGCCATGCACACGGTCAAGCAGTCCAGTGCCAGAGGCAGCAAAGCAACCCCAAAACATCAGGGTACCTTCTCCATGTTTGACTGTAGGGACCGTGTTCTTTTCTTTGAATGTCTTTTTTTTTTCTCCTGTAAACTCTATGTTGATGCCTTTGCCCAAAAAGAGAGAACATTCTTCCAAAACATTTTAGGCTTTCTAAGGTAAGTTTTGGCAAACTCCAGCCTGGCTTTTTTTATGTCTCTGGGTAAGAAGTGGGTCTTCCTGGGTATCCTACCATACAGTCCCTTTTCATTCAGACGCTGACGGATAGTACGGGTTGACACTGTTGTACCCTCGGGCTGCAGGGCAGCTTGAACTTGTTTGGATGTTAGTCATGGTTCTTTATCCACCATCCGCACAATCTTGCGTTGAAATCTCTTGTCAATTTTTCTTTTCCGTCCACATCTAGGGAGGTTAGCCACAGTGCCATGGGCTTTAAACTTCTTGATGACACTGCGTACGGTAGACACAGGAACATTCAGGTCTTTGGAGATGGACTTGTAGCCTTGAGATTGCTCATGCTTCCTCACAATTTGGTTTCTCAAGTCCTCAGACAGTTGTTTGGTCTTCTTTCTTTTCTACATGCTCATTGTGGTACAAACAAGGACACAGGACAGAGGTTGAATCAACTTTAATCCATGTCAACTGGCTGCAAGTGTGATTTAGTTATTGCCAACACCTGTTAGGTGCCACAGGTAAGTTACAGGTGCTGTTAATTACACAAATTAGAGAAGCATCACATGATTTTTCTAACAGTGCCAATACTTTTGTCCACCCCCTTTTTTATGTTTGGTGTAGAACTATATCCAATTTGGCTTTAGAACAATTCTTTTTGTGTTTTTTTTCATTGAAGACAAATTAAATGAAGATGATAATACCAAAGAATTTGTGATTACAATCATTTTCAGGAAGAAACTGAGTTTTATCTGGCAGAATTGCAGGGGTGTCAATACTTTTGGCAAACACTGTAGATCCCCAACTACATATCCTAGGTGGTTGTCCTCATCCGACTCAGATGTTGTCAGGGCATAAGCTCCTGATTGTGGTTGGTGATTTACCTTCCCTCTCTTAACAGATTCCTACATTGCATAGGCACAACCCTGATACTGTGCATTTCGGCTGGTGACACCAGTTCACACCAGTTCAGTGCCCTTGATCAAAGATCTAGGCTTTCTCACAAAAGGAAACCTCACACAAGCTAACCTTCGGTTATTTTTGTCGTTCATATGTTCTGAATCTTACAGCACTCCTTGGCCACTCTCCCCTGTGACAGTCGGTCACGCTGAGGTTTTTAACACTGCTGTCTTTTCCTTGTGGGTTACTGTACCATCCTACAGAGGGCCCGTGCAGCGGGGGTATTTTTTATTTTTTATTTTTCTATCGCCTCTTCACTCGCGCTTGCCTCGGTAGCGCATATATTAACTCTAGTGATTGGCAGCAAGGCTTTCTTCAGGTTTTTCTAGATGAGTGATGTTGAAGTGGCAGGCTCACCTGGTCTTGAGACAGCCTGCTTGTTTTGTCTACAGATTTGTTCTACTTCGGTTCCAATGGGCTAACTTGCTCGGTTAGGTGGGATCCAAGGTTTTTTTTCTTCCAGTTACCTCGGTCTTTTTTCTCCAATATTCCCACTGCTCAGGACTTTACGGGTGCCCTGCTTCTTTCTTCTCCACAAGAAGTACGTTTTTAGACTTGCAGAGCTGACTTCTCCGCTCTATATCTGGTAGATCACAACATATTGAGCTTTTTACCCTCAGGACTTTCATTCTTAGCAGGATGGATCTTCTAGTTTCTTCTCTGATAACGGGACCTCGGTGAATTTCAGATGCAACCCTATGAATGGGTAGCACCTATCTCCTTTTGTCCCCCTGTTGGTTTACAGTTCTGTTTTTATGTTGAGACCTTATGGAGTGTCCTTAAAGACCAAGAATTCAGGATGTTTTCTCAACTCCAGATGCTGGTTATACCTTTAGGAGCAATCCTACAAGGGATTATATTTTTTCCCCTTCGTTACTTTTTCCTTGATTGCATTAAGGTCTCTCCTAGGTCCTACGGTTTTCAGTATTCTCTTTCATTTGAACCCAGGTTAACATTTCTTTACAACATCAGTGGCCACTTCATTCCCGAAGATTGGCCCCTGATCTTGTTCTCTGGTCTTTTCTTCCCACCCTTGGGGACTGCTTTGGGACGTCCCATGGTATCCCGTGTCCCCCATTGAGGCGATAGAGAAAAGAAGATTTTTGTTTACTCACCGTAAAATCTGTAAAATCTTTCTCTGAGCCATCATTGGAAGACACAGCTCCCGCCCTTATTTCATGTTTTCTTTTGAGACAGTATATCAAGGGCTCAGATTGCTCCTCCTACTGCTTTTCGCACAAACTGAGGCAGGCTTCACACCGCGGCAAGATCTGATCCGGGGCTGTCCGGTATAAACCAGACAGCCTCGGACCGGATTTTGGCCCCATAGTATCCTATGGAGCCGGATGGCAGGTCTCTGCCATCTGGTTTCCATCTCTCCAGAAGAATCCGGGAGAATTCGGATTTTTCTCACCGTACACAAAAACGTTGCTTGCAACGTTTTTGTGTCTGGGGAGAAAAATCTCCCCAAATTGCCGTATCCCGTATTCTCCTGGATCCTCCCGGGTCAGGGGTAATCCGGTGCTCCCTAACATGGGAGCCTATGGGGCCAGATTTCCCCGATCCGGGAATCGGACATCGGCGGCTGCATGCCACTGTTAATTCAGGACCACGGCTAGCTCCCTGCGAGCCGCGGTCCCGATTCATCAGCAGCTGCAGCTGCGTCCGGCTGCACACCGGACCAGAGGTCACATTTGGCCCTCCGGTTCTGTGTGCTAATCCGGTCTGGGGCTGTCAGATTCATCCTGACAGCCCCGGACCGGACTCTGCCGTGGTGTGACGCCAGCCTGATCTGGCACACCCTAGCCTGGAAGTGTATGCTGTTGAGGAGGAGCTACCTTTTTAACTTTTTTCATTAGCCTAGTGTGCCTCCTAATGGCAGCAAAGCATACACCCATGGTATCCTGTGTCCCCCAATGATGGCTCAGAGAAAGAGATTTTACGGTGAGTACACAAAAATCTTCTTTTTCCCTTTGTTTGTTTTCCTGGTGTTTTTGCTTTAGTTGTTAGGGTGAACACTAGTCAACCCTGATCCCTAGGTAGTCTTTGTTCAGGGACAGTCAGGGAGAGGTATCCTGATCAGCGACAGTTGCAGAGACTGTATAGGATTGTTAAGGGAGCCAGGTATCAGCGCTAGTTTATCTAGGGGTCACCATCTCCCCTCTGCCCTTAGCTCCCACCCCTTCCTCTTCTTCCTGCGCTGGGTGTCTTCCTACACCCAGTGATATCTAATAGCAAAAGTCCTGGCACACCATAAATCAAGATCTTGATTTATGGTGTGCCAGGACTTTTGCTATTAGATATCACTACGTTTTCCTGTGGCACCCACCAGCATTCATTGGTTGAGCTCAGCCTCACTCTATATTGATAGCATTCCTACACCCAGTGTGACAAATATATTCTGTGTATTCCTCAAGAAAAACTTTGTCATTTGTAGCATTTTTCATGTCCTGTTCAATTTGAATTGTCTACGTTATGGTTGGAAAATAATTTGCACGATGCCTTCCTTTCAAAGTTGGACCATGCAGCTGCAATAAAAGAGTATAGTCGATCTTCGGCAGATCAAGAGGAGCCACTACCACACGAATTGCGCCCGTTACCGGTGCTGTGTATGACTATGGATTATATGGTGACCAACATCATGGATCAGGGAGAGGATAATTACCGAGATTGGTATGATTTTGTTTGGAACCGAACACGTGGAATTCGGAAGGTGAGAACTGGCTGAGAAGCTTTACTGAAAGCTTTGAATATAGAGAATAGATTTTTGCCTGATCCTGCATGACTTTTTAACTAGACTAGTAGCAATTTGTTAACTATGTTCAGTTTTAGAGAGATTATTGCAGCATAGAAAAAAAAAGTCACAATGTTAGCCCTTTGCTGCCAGAATTGTTAATTTTTGGGGATGGTAATCGGATTAGAGAAAAAAAGAATCATAGAAATGGTCTTAATTGATCCCTTTTTCAAGCTCAGCTTCAAATTGTTAAAGGGGTTGTCCAGGTCTGAGATAAACGCCTGCAGTCATTTCTAAAGGTACCGTTACACGGCACGACGTTGGAACGATGTCGGCAACGATCTTTGGGCGTGCGTTCGTTTCCGACATTGTTTTGACATCGTTGGTGAGCTGTCACACGTCTAGATATCGTGGACGACGCACCAACGATGTTGTGAGCAGGTATCGTTCGCACAACCCAGCGAACGATACATGCTCATTGCTGTGAATGGGCGAAGTCGTAAACAACATCATTATCGCAGTGTCACAAAAATATATAGCAGGTTTGCTAATCGTTGTGGTTTGAGAACATGTTCTCAAACCTGCGATCAGCGATCCAACGATTTATCGTAGTTGAATCTCTGTGTTACACGCACGACGTCCTAACGATGTCGCTAGAACGATTCCAAACCCGTGACGTATCAGCGACATCGTTAACGATGTTGTGCCGTGTAACGGGGCTTAAGTGAATGCAAGCTTTGGAATCCTTACAGTGCATTCACTTCTCAGGATTGTCCTGTAGTGACAGCGAGAGCCTTCTTGTGCCGACATGCTCAACCTCACTCAATTCACTTGTATTAAAGAGGAACTCTGGAGAAAGAAAACTTTTTAGTACAGTTTCTGCCCTGCTAAATGAGGAAGCAGAGCTGTATACTGCAGTTCTAGGATCTATATATCGATAAAATGATACCTGCTCCCTCATGGGACAGAGAATTTTAGCATGTCGACTTCATGCAGGAGCAGAAAGCAGGAGGTGTGTCAGGGGCATGGATGCTGAGAGCTGCAGGATCATCTTACATTCCAGCCCCGTCACACTTCTGTGTAAGGAGGGGGCACGGGGCGCCACCCCATGGACATAATAAAACCCAGCCCCTGATACACCATCCTATGTGTTGTGATGGGGGATTCAGGTTTGAAATAACAATCATGTCACCAAGTAGATACAAATACATGCTATGATCCTCTACCGTATAATGATGTATAATGTGTACTGTTATTGTGAGGCTAGGAGCAGAGGCAAAGCACTACACTGATTGATTCAGCTCTGCATGGTCTCCCCTCCCCCATAGGAATATGCTTGCTTCATATCCCCTGAAACTTTCCATGGATCGGCACAGCAAGGCATCCAGAGTCTGCCTCATCTGTTACACACACATTATAGTACACACCTTTATTATCATGTAATATCTTTGACAAGCAGGGCCATATTTGGAGTTCCTGCCGCTCTAGGCACGTTCAGCGGTCGCGCCTGCCCCCCTATCAGTCGGAATAAGCGTATGTAGACACAGTATTTTATTTTTCAGGGAGATCCGCTCAGTATTCCGCCTGAAAAAGCAACAAATACATGCTAAAAGGAATGAATTCATGCATGGCAATGTAAAAACGAATTGCTGTTCATATGTTCAGACTTTTGAGGTTTTCCTTTTTAACTGTGGGTCCTATCTTTTATCTGAATTCCAGCACTCAGGGGGTTCTCAGATGTCAGTGCCTGTAGCCTTCAGATAGTAGTGAGGATCTCCATACACATGAGACTAAAGTTGGCTAAACCTGCGAGGACAGCCTAATGTGTGTGGGGGCTCTAACTAATGATTGGTCAAGGAAAATAAGGATCCAGCATGTCCAATTACAGGCTGTAGATCCTTTTGTCCTCTTAAGCTACAGCCAGAGACTTCTAAGGTCCTTTTCACCTCAGCAGTTCTATCCGGGTCCGGCAGATTTACTGCATCTGCCGCCTAACGGCCAACTTGCGGCACACTTGCGGCAAGCCCCTATTCACTCTCTGTGGCTTGCGGCAATTGCGGTTTTGCTGCGCTCCGGCATATCCGGCAGTTGCGGCCACAAAAAAACGCTATTAGCAGAAGTTTTTTTTTTTTCTCTTCAGCAAGTACCGGATCTACTAGATCCGGCAGAACCGCAGTTGCCGCACCCGACCACAAGCCCCATAGACAAGGCAGGGGGCTTGCCGGATAGGCGCCGCAAGTTGGCCGTTAGGCAGCAGATCCGGTGCCATTCATGTAATTATGTACATCACATACTTGTTGGACCCATTACTGCCCGTTCTTACTGCCAACATGGGAGAATCCTGACAAGTGTTTAGTGTGTGCACTGTGGAGCTTAAAGAAAAACTGTCAGGTCAAAAATCCATATGTAACTGCTATCATTTTATAATTCCTCAGTGTAAACTCTTTCTCCATGGCCTCATTGGGGAACACAGGACCGTGGGTGTTATGCTGCTGTCCACTAGCAGGAGACACTAAGCAGAATCTGAACAATACAGAGAAGCTGTTCCCCTGCAGTATATACACTCTGGCTGGTACAAGCCGAACCAGTTTTTGTTAAGTGTCATTAGGAGGCACACGTGGTCTTCAGACCTCCTTTTGTTCTTTCTATTTTTTTCTTTGGATCTTTTTCTGGCTCACCAGAAATGAAGGATCAAGGAAGATAGAGGCTGACGGTACCCATGCGTACTGGTTTCCCAAAACCTACAACAGGCGGGAACGCGGGGTGTACCTCCACGTACCCCCTCCTGCTCTGAGGGACATTATATGGCGTCGGTTCCTAAGCGTTCCGCTCTCCACTATAGGACTGCTTGGCACAGAGACAGGCATCCATCCTCCCCAGCTCCCACAGTTTAGTGCCTGGGTTGTAGTTGATGGTACTTCTATCTGGCAATCCTCCGTCTCCCCATCTACCCCCTCAGGCTCTTGGGTTGTAGCACACTGAGTGGACTTCTGACCTACCACTTGGACAGCACGCCGACTGGACATCTGCCATTCCCCAGTCTCCCCTCTCTGGACCCTTGGTGGAGGAGCCCACGTCAGGTACCATCTCTTGTATGCTTACCTCACAATGATGTTATCCACGGTCCCCAGGCCCCTGATTGAATGGCCCCTGATGTGTCTGCATTTTTTGCGGTGTGGCGCCACTTGTACGGTACAGCGCGCCATCCACCTCAGATTTTCGGGCCCGCAATCTAATAGAGGCCCTGGCTTGGGCCCACACTCTACCGCACCGCCCCCCGCCCGCTTCTGGCTGACATCAGGAAACGCCACCAACCGCATCACCAGAGGGGGCGGACCAGCTTGTTTGGGCGTGTCCTGCCTCTCACGAGACTTCCTTTCCCGCTCAGGCCCCGCCCTTCTTCTCCTCATGTCAGAAATCCTTCTACCGGTCGGCGGCCTCCATCATTGTCATCGTGACCACAGCAACTGGGACACGCGGCACAGTGGGCACAAGATCTTGGACAGCGGCTCCGGAGTGCAGCACCACAGGCGGTAAGGAGCTCAGCAGGTTCCCCCTGCACTCTGGTGGCAGTACAGGCAGCAGTTGTCTTATCTGGGTATAGTGTTCTATTATACATGCAGAGCTCCAACACCAAAAAAGTCTTCTAAGACTCCCACAAACTACTATGCCTCTTGCACTATCTGCAATGCCCCCCTGCCCAGCAGACATACTATTCCGCACTGCCAGACCTGCGGACTCAAGATAGCCCAAGAGGCTCCCACTGATCCTGCTACTACCAGTGGCTCTAATGCCCCCTCATTGGACCGTTTTTATAGCTCAATCTATGACACAGTCCATGAAAGAGCTCTTGAATCAGGCCTCGCAGAGCCGTCCCACAACCTGCACCTCAGCCCAGATACAGCAGGACGACACCTCAGAACATGACAGCACACCACCCAGGAATGGTGATCTGGGTACTCGGCTGCCAGTATCAGAAACAAGACAGGAAGTGACCTACAGAAGCTCATCTCCTCTATCATCACGAAGCTCTCACACGTCCCTTCACAGAAGGTTATTGCCGTTCTCCCTCGGGAGACAGATTCTTTGATCTTGAATCAGATTATGACCCAGACGCTTTTCTGGACCAGGATACCTGGGATACACCAGCCATGGTGGAGGATCTTATCACAACAAGTGCAGGACCCTCCCTCTAAAACTCCAGTCCATGCCACCCCATTTAAGAGGGTGAAACGTCCACACAAAATTTTTGCTGATTACCCGGATTCTAGGAGATTTTGCAGAAGCATAGAGCCCATCCGGATAAGAGATTCGTCAATCGGAAATTTACGGCAACCCGTTATCCTTTCACTCAAGCTCCAGACCAGGACTGGGCGGAATCCCCACAGGTTGACCCCCCTCCCCTCCAGCCTCCCGCCTAATCACGAAGAAATTACTCTCTCTGCCCGACGGTTCCTCTATCAAGGATCCAACCGATCGTCAGATTGATCGACTGGAACGGTCAGTTCTCGAGACGACTGATTCCTTTCTATCCTCTTCATTTGCATCAGTCTCCAAAGCTATAATGACCTGGGCAGACACACTGCATACTGCCTTGCATGATACCGATTATTCTCCTGAATCGTTGGATCTAGCAGCACATATATTAGGAGCTGGTGAATACCTCATGCACTCATCTCGGGACGCCGCCAGCTGTGCCACAATGGCTGCGTCCAATGCCGTTACCATCCGCAGAGCATTCTGGCTCCATGAGTGGAAGGCAGAATCTGCCTTAAAAAAGTCACTCACTGGTCTCCACCCCTCAACGGCCTGTGACGGGGTGTGCGACAGAGCAGGAAGGGACACCCGGCTGATGATCAATCCAAGGAGATTTATTAAACAAGAAAGCTGGAACAACACACAAGAAGGTAAATCTGCATAGTCTGCAATGAGTCCAAACAAAGGAAACCGATCCGGGCACCTTCCGATAATCCTTGTGCCAGATAAACAAAAGCAATGGTCCTTGCAAGAGTCCAATGGATCCAACGCAATCCCATGGACGACGAGATCTGGCCTCAGCTCAGGTCTCGCTCCGTTCACTTCCACAGTCAACTCACATATGATCCTAAAACATGAATGTATTGTCTGGGCTCCTGGGATCAGCCCATGTGAAAGGGAGTAGGGGTTCACACCTACTATTAGATGGTTTGCTCCATCAGATGATTACAGAAACGTATGGCTCCAGTGTGTCTGGTAATATGTGGATTGGAATAGCCACCTGCTGGGAGGAAGAATGGGTAATCCTTCACTAGCTGTTGACCAATGCTTAATTACATTACAGTCCAGGAATGCAATTCTTGGGGGAAGGAGACATATTAAATTACAGCACAATAAATTGCATAGTATACAGCTAATAGAAAACGGAGAAAGGTTACAACACATCAAATGGCATAGTATACAGAAATACAGGACAGGGAAAAGGCATATATCATGACACCGGCCGTCTTGTTGAAGAATAAAAAAAAAAGTAGACAAACTCATTTTGGATGCTACAGGAGGAAAGAGTACTTCTCAACATAACCCAAGACGTATCTTTAAATGGGACCAGCAAACAAGTTTCCGTTCCTTTCGGAACGCGTTCAGCTGGTTGACGTCTCGCCCGTCGCAGGCTAGCCACCGTTCCCTGCGTACGGAGAAGGGGTCACTGGCTTCCCAGAGGCCTAACACTACATGTCAGGCCCGATCAAGGCAATCCATGCCTTGAGGGTCTAGGACACATAGGTTCTTTTCCTCCTGACTCCTGATCTCCCACGGAAGACACCTCTCATGTAGGCAGCCGACTTTCCTCTTTTCAGCACGTCTGGCTCGCTTCTACAGAATACAGATTAGTCAGGGAGTTGGTGTCTCTCGGTTACAACATAGCATTTCTAGTCCTTCCCTTCAACCTTTTCCTTCCATCACTGCCCTCACGGCCCCGTCAACAATTCGCGCTTACTTCCGGGCCGTAGATTCCTCTCTACGGACGGGAGTCAGTCTCCCACTTCCAGAACAGGAACAATTGAAGGGGTTCTCCTCAAACCTTTTAGTGGTCCCCAAAAATGGACGGTTCCGTACAGCCAATACTGGAACTAAGGCACTTGAATAAGTTTGTCCGGCTCCATCACTTCTGCATGGAATCGCTCCGTTCCATCAGCATTGCCATTCACGACAACCATTAACAATTCATCGCTCTACCCTTTGAGCTTGACATGGCTCCAAGGGTATTCACCAGGGTCATGGTGGCTGTCATGACTATCCTTCACTCCTAGGGCATAGTGATTCTACCCTATCTAGATAATTTCCTTATCAAAGCACCTTCCTTCCACGCCTACGCAAAAAGCATTCACATCACAGTGGATACACTCTCACGCCTACAAAATCTCCAGTTCCATGTCAATCGATTACCTTTCTGGGAATGATCTTCAACACTTCCCGGGGTTTGGTGCTTCTCCTTCAGGACAAGTCCTGTACCCTACGCCAGGGAGTCTGTACTCTTCTTTGCCCCTCACCTCATTCCGTCCAGTTTGGGAGGGGAGTTCTCGTCAAGATGGTAGCAGCAATGGAGGCAGCCCCTCTCGCCCAGTTCACCTAAGGCCCCTCCACTGGGCCTCCTTACCTCATTACAGCCTGGGACAGGAGTCCGTTCACTCTGAACAGGATATTTTGGCTATCCGCAACAACCAAACAGTCTCTCCAATGGTGGTTGACAACGAATTCCCTCTCCCAGGGGAGATCTTTCTACCAGCACACTGGTAGGTACTACCCACCAATGCCAGCCTTAGGCTGGGGAGCTCTTTACCGCCATCATACGGCACAGGGCAGGTGGTCTCCCTAGGAATCCACCCTTTCCATCAACCTCTTGGAAATTCCAGCAATATCCCCAGCCCTACATCCCTCTCATCTTCTGGCGGGCCGTCGCATCAGGATCCAGCTGGACAACACCACAGTAGTAGCATATCTCAATCAACAAGAAGGTACTCACAGTCGGCAGGCAATGCGCGAGATGGAACCCATATTTCATTCGGCCGAATCGACCCAATTGGTACTATCCGCTCCTCAGCCGCCAGGGCATTGCGTCAGGGGAATGGGCCCTAGCCCCGGAGGTCTGCCAGCAGATTTGCAATAGCTGGGGTATTTCGGACGTGGTTGTCCTGGCTTTGCGTCTGAACGCCGCAGTACCATAGTTTATGGCCCAATCTCACGGTCCACAGTCTGCGGGGCCAGGCGTACTAGTCCATCCATGCACTCAATTTCGCCTTATTTATATCTTTCCCCCACTGCCTCTCATTCCTAGGGTCATACGGAAGATCAAGATGGAGGGCATTCCAGTTTTCTGCTTGCGCTAGATTGGCCCAGAAGTCCCTGGTACGCCGACATGGTTCATCTCGTCAATGACGCTCCTTGGCACTGCCCGGACCTTCTCACTCCTGGACCTCTATCCCACCAGAAGTCATCGGCCCTGAATTTGATGGCGCGGCCGTTAAGACCTGGGTCCTAACTCAGGCCGGGTTTTCTTTTGACATCGTCACTACAATCACTAGAGCGAGGACGTCTGTCCCCGCTCGTATTTACTATCGCACCTGGAATATTTTCTTTCAGTGGTGCTCTACCTGAAACCATTCACCTCTCCGGTTTTCCCTTCCAGTCATCCTGAGTTTCCTACAATCGGGACTAGTCGCTGTTTTTTCTCTTAGGTCCCTCAGGGACAGATCTCTGCACTATAGGAGTCATGTCAGCGGCGCCTCGCCGTTACTTCTCGAATTACAACCCTTATCCAGGGGGTCTCTTGCTTGGTCCCGCCTTACCTTAGAAGCGTGGGATTTTAACCCGGTCCTGGATGTTCTTCAGAGACCACCCTTCGAGCCTCTCAAGGAGGTCTCTCTTCGACTCCTCTCACAGAAAGTTGTATTTCTGGCGGCGATCACTTCTAGTTGTCCGATTTCTAAACTAGCAGCATTCTCTTGCAGTATGTTGTTTTCTGATTTTTACCAGGACAAGATGGGGCTCCACCCTGTACCGTCATTTCCATCTCTATTACATCATTTTGCCCATCTCCGATGCATCACGTGGAGAGGGCTCTGCACACCCTGGACCTCTTCCCAGCTCTCAGATACTATGTCTCTGAGACAGAGGCCTTCAGAAGGTCTGACTCCTTATCCTCCTCCCGGAAGGCCATCGTAAAGACATGCCAGTATCCAAAGCCACTTTGGCTAGCTGGAGTTAGACTACTGTTCAAGAAGCATATCAGTTGCGTACATTGCAGGTTCCAGCTGCTTTAAAAAAAAAAATAATAATAATAATAATAATAATAATTCTACTCGTTCAGTTGGAGCATCCTGGGCCATTCGACTCCAGGCTTCCGCTGAGCAGGTGTACAAAGCGGTTATGTAACCAAGTATTCACACATTTGTGAAGCCCTACGGAGTACATACTAAGTCTTCAGCAGATGCTAACTTGGGTAGGCGTATCTTGCAGAAGGCGGAAGCCCACATGTAGGCTGCATATTCTGCATGGTCTTTATCAATAATCTGTACCCACCCAGGGACTGCTTTAGGACGTCCCACGGTCCTGTGTCCCCCAATGAGGCGATGGAGAAAAGGAGATTTTTGTGTGCTCGCCGTAAAATCCTTTTCTCTGAGCCTCTAATTGGGGGACCCAGCACCCTCCCTGTTGCCCTCTACGATAAGGATAAAGTGTATGCGGCGTTAAGGAGCGCTAGAGGGGAACACAAGGACTGGGACAATTGGGAATTTGATATACCAACCTAATATTCAAGTAAAGAAACAAGCTCTCTCTCGCGCCACAACACGTTTCGACAGCCGTCACCGTCTTCCTCAGGTGGGATAGATGTTGCCCTTTACGGGCTGTTTGTAATGTTTTTTTTACTGTTCCATAAGCTCTTGTATGGTTACCTTCTTACAGGCTTGTGTTCTATATCTCCTACTGTTTGTCACAAAACTGGTTCGGCTTGTACCAGCCAGGGTGTATATACTGCAGGGGAGGGGCTTCTCTGTATTTTTCAGATTCTGCTTAGTGTCGCCTCCTAGTGGACAGGAGCATAACGCCCACGGTCCTGTGTCCCCCAATTAGAGGCTCGGAGAACAGGATTTTACGGTGAGTACACAAAAATCTCCTTATTTATGTTTTCTGGTCATCATAATGGGAGACCCAGACAATGGGGTTTAGGGCACTGCCCTCCGGAGGTCACACTAGGTACTACAAGTTTGTAGACACCGCCCCCTCCGCTTATAAACCCCTACCGCAGGGAACATCCTCAGTTTTAAACTTAGTGTGCTCGGAGGATCACGCTTTGCTTGCACTTCACTGCATTCTCACAGCTTACGTGATGGCGTCTGAAGACAAGGTAAATTGGTTCCGGTCGGGAGGCCCGGACTGATACTGCTGAGTCAGCAGCTCCGGTGCTGTACCCTGAGGTGCAAGTGATCCCAGGGCCATGGGAGACTCAGAATAAGATCAATGAATCTCTGTTGTCCCAGCTGTCCTCCATGTCGCAATCCCTGGAGGCACTTAATAGGAGGCTGGATAGCCCAGTTACTCCGTCCAGTTACCCCCGGGCGTCTCCCTCTTCTGCTGTGAGACCCCTTAAGCGGGCTCGTCGTGAGGAGTCACCCGAGCTCCAGGCTCTCTCTGAGGAGGAGCGTTCCTCTGATGGTGAGGAGGATGATGGGGGTTCAACTTTCGGGTCTGTGTCTATATCTGAACCACCAGACGGGGTGGAGGATCTGGTGTCCTCTATCAACGAGACATTACGTCTCGTGACACCCCCTGAGGAGGTGACGGTGCACCCGAAGGAGGTCTATCAATGGCTGCGGCCAGAGGCTAGACCAAGTGGTTCCTTCATGGACCACACGAACTTTGGAAGGGTGGTTAGAGCTCCCAGGTTACATCCTGGGCGGCGTTATGTCCGTAAACCCAAGGACAATCGCTTCCCCTTCCCCCAGGAGGTGCTTCAGGAGTGGTCGCAGTCCCCGAAGGTGGATGCTTCCATGACCAGGATTGCTGCACGCTCCCTTTTCTCTGCCTCTGATAGCTCCTCGCTGAAGGATGCGACGGATAGACAGGTCGAGCAACTCGCCAAGTCTTCCTATGAGGCTGTGGGGTCTTCATTTGCCCCTAACTTTGCCACGGTCTGGACCTTACAAGCGATTACTACCTGCTTGGATGGTATCTCTGACCTGGCAAGGTCCAGTCCAGAGGTTCTAGCACTTACCGAGAGGGCAAGGGCCTATGCGGACTACGCCAGGACGGCGACTCTGGAAACTGCCACTCGCTCAGCTGTGGCTTCGGCCAATGCTATAGCGATCCGCAGGTTGTTGTGGCTGCGTCTTTGGGACTCAGATGCCACATCCAAGAAGATTTTGCAGAATCTTCCGTTTGCTGGTGACAGGCTTTTTGGCACCGAACTGGACAAGCTAATAAAGGATTCTGCTGAGTCTAAGATACCGCAGAATAAGCCTAAGCCACGGTATACCGTTAAAAGGAACCCAAAGCAGTGGTCCTTTCGTTCCAGCTCGCAGTCATCAGCACCGTCTGCTCGTGCGGACCGAGGGGGAAAACCCGCTTCTCAGTGGCGCTCTAAGAGTCGTCCGAAGAAGCCGTCGGGGGCGGCAGCTGCCACCCCCAAACCCGCCTCTACATGACTCGCTCTCCCTTCCTGCCTCCCCACAGGTGGGGGGCCGTTTGTCTCGCTTTCAGGACAAGTGGCTACTTCACGTTCAAGATCAGTGGGTTCGAGACGTGATCTCGCGAGGTTACAGGATAGAGCTGACGTCAAAGCCGATATCCCGATTCCATCGGTCGGTCCCATCACCAGAAAAGGCTCAGGCTTTTTACCTGGTGCTGGAGGGTCTCCGCAGGGACGGAGTGGTGGTCCCGGTGCCTTCCGGAGAGAGGTTCAGGGGTTTTTACTCCAACCTCTTTATCGTCCCGAAGAAGGACGGATCCTTCCGCCTGGTACTGGACCTGAAGTTGTTCAACCGTCACGTGTTGGTTCGGAAGTTCCGTATGGAATCACTGCGCTCCGTGATCGCAGCTGTGTCACAGGGGGACTTCCTAGCGTCCATAGATATCAGAGACGCTTACCTTCACGTGCCCATTGCATCGGCTCATCAGCGCTGGTTGAGATTCGCAGTGGGGGAAGAACACTTCCAATTTGTGGCGCTGCCGTTCGGGCTGGCGTCGGCACGGCGGGTGTTCACAAAAGTGATGGCCTCCATGATGGCTCTCCTGCACATGCAGGGACATGCCGTCATTCCCTATTTAGACGACCTGCTGGTCAGGGCGCCATCAGAACACCTCTGTCAAGAGAGCCTGGATGTGACCATGCGGTCCCTGGAACAGTTCGGTTGGCTCCTCAATATTCAGAAGTCAACGCTAGTTCCGACCCAGTCTTTGACATATTTGGGCATGGACTTCAACACAGCCTCAGCCCTGGTGTCTCTGCCACGAGTCAAACAGATGGCGATCCAATCAGGAGTGCAAGCAGTCCTCCTGGCACCACAATCATCCCTACGGGTGTTGATGAAGCTGGTGGGGCGCATGGTGGCGGCAATAGAGGCGGTACCGTTCGCACAATTTCGCCTCCGTCCTCTCCAGCTGGAGATTCTCCGCAGGTGGGACAAGAGGACGATCTCTCTGAATCGGCTGGTGACACTTACCCTACCGACCAGGGATTCCCTGCAGTGGTGGCTACAGCCGCATCACTTGTCTCGGGGCCGGTCCTTCATCAAACCGTCATGGTTAGTGGTGACCACCGATGCCAGTCTGAAGGTCTGGGGGGCGGTGTTCTTACACCACAGGGCCCAAGGCCTCTGGACTCAGTCGGAGTCGGCGTTGCAGATCAACGTGCTGGAGATCAAGGCGATCTATCTGGCACTCCTGGCGTTTCAGAGATTCCTCTCAGGACAACCCATTCGGGTTCAGTCCGACAATGCGACGGCCGTCGCTTATATAAATCATCAAGGAGGAACCAGGAGTGCAGAGGCTCTGGCCGAAGTTCACCGCATCCTATCCTGGGCGGAGGACAACAACTGCCTGATCTCCGCAGTTCACATCCCAGGGGTCGAAAACTGGGAGGCCGACTATCTGAGCCGGCAGGGGATGGACGCCGGAGAGTGGTCTCTTCATCCGGAGGTCTTCAGAGAAGTCTGCAGCAGATGGGGCACTCCGGACGTGGATCTGATGGCCTCACGGCTGAATCATCAGGTGCCGCAATACATGGCGAGGTCATGGGACCCCCAGTCTCTGGGAGCGGATGCTCTGGTCCTGACTTGGTCCAGATTCCATCTACCGTATGTGTTCCCGCCTCTGGCTCTGATTCCCAGGGTACTGTGGAAAATCAGGTCGGAATGCAGGATAGCCATTCTGGTGGCTCCAGACTGGCCCAGGAGGTCCTGGTATCCGGACCTGTGGCAACTGTCAGGCGGACTCAGGTGGGCTCTTCTAGACCGCGCAGATTTACTCGCGCAAGGCCCATTCTTCCACCTCAATTCCAGGGCCCTCAGATTGACTGCATGGCTCTTGAGGCCTGGCTGCTGACATCCAGGGGTTTCTCCCCTACGGTGGTTGCCACTATGAATCGGGCTAGGAAGCCAGTTTCCAGGAAGATGTACCACAGAACGTGGAAAATCTTTTTTACTTGGTGTGCCTCTGGCGGACGGTCTCCGTGGCCCTTATCCATCCCGACGTTGTTGGCTTTCCTACAGTCGGGTTTGGAATTGGGATTATCCCTTGGCTCTTTGAAAGGTCAAGTATCAGCACTTTCAGTGCTGTTTGACAGGCGATTGGCGCTCCTCCCGAAGGTCCGTCAATTTCTGCAGGGGGTGTCACGGATGGTTCCGCCCTACAAGAGACCTCTGGACCCTTGGAACCTTAACATGGTCCTGGCGGCATTACAGAGACCTCCGTTTGAGCCGCTGAGAGATGTTTCTCTATCGCGTCTGTCCCAGAAAGTGACCTTTCTGGTGGCAATTACGTCTCTGAGGAGGGTATCAGAATTGGCTGCACTATCGTGCAAGTCACCCTTTCTGGTGGTTCACCAAGACAAGGTGGTGTTGCGTCCACGGCCAGAATTCTTGCCGAAGGTGGTTTCAACTTTTCACCTGAACCAGGAGATTGTTCTCCCATCATTTTGCCCCGCTCCCGTTCATCAGGTTGAACGCGACCTCCATACTCTGGATCTCGTGAGAGCTATACGCATTTATGTGTCCAGGACCGCCTCCTTTAGGAGTTCGGATTCCTTATTTGTTCTTACGACAGGTCGCTGTAAGGGGGCCGCGGCATCAAAATCGACATTGGCCAGATGGATTAAGGCTTCCATTCAAGAGGCTTACCGGGCTTCTGGTTTGCCTCTCCCGGTGGGATTGAAGGCTCACTCTACCAGAGCCGTAGGTGCCTCCTGGGCTTTGCGACATCGAGCGTCTGCTCTACAGGTGTGTCAGGCGGCCACTTGGTCCAGCCTGCACACTTTCTCTAAGCACTATATGGTGCATGCCCATGCCTCTGTGGAGGCAAGTTTGGGCAGGCGGGTTCTCCAGGCGGCGGTTGCCCACCTTTAAAAGGGAACCATGTGTTATCCGTCTTGTTGAGGAACTCTTCCCGCCCTGGGGTATTGCTTTAGGACATCCCCATTGTCTGGGTCTCCCATTATGATGACCAGAAAAAAGAGAATTTTGTTTACGTACCGTAAATTCTTTTTTCTTTAATCATCAATGGGAGACCCAGCACCCACCCAGTTGTTCCGTTGCATGTTTTGCATTTGCTCTGTTCTCTGTTGAGACAGTGTTTGCCGGGTTGTTGAACCGTCTGTGCACGGCATTCTTCCCGATGTTTCGGGTGTGGTTTATTTCCTCCTCGCAGCTTGTGGACCAAACTGAGGATGTTCCCTGCGGTAGGGGTTTATAAGCGGAGGGGGCGGTGTCTACAAACTTGTAGTACCTAGTGTGACCTCCGGAGGGCAGTGCCCTAAACCCCATTGTCTGGGTCTCCCATTGATGATTAAAGAAAAAAGAATTTACGGTACGTAAACAAAATTCTCTTTATTTCTTTCATTTATATTTTCCCTCCTATCTTCTGTAAACTTCAAATAAAGAGATTCATTCCATCTGTCACTCACAGTGAGTGATCCACTTAGTTCTCTGCTGTCCTCTCCCCATAAGATTAATATGCATGTCCCATAATCACATCACATTACTGCACAGGACATCAGTGTGAAGGGGGGGCTGTATTCTCCTCTCTGCTCTCTGTGTGTGCAGCCAAGAAAGAGGTCAAATACAACACAGAAACCGTCACAGCAGGGATAACTGCTTACAGAAACAAATGGAATCTAGATAAGTCAGATCGGCAATAGCTCTCTCTGTGTCCTCACCAGAGCAGAAGCTCATATGGGAACTGAAATTACACTGCACTGAGACCAGAGGGAGGAGGGACCTGCTGAGAGGGAGTGCTTAATTACATGACCGTTTATACAGCAGCTGGACTATTCCTGTTTGCTTATAATGAAAGAAAAATAGAAAGGGAGCTCAATGAGGAGTAACTTGTGACGGTTAAATTTAGATAATCGGGGTCCGAGGGGCCGCTCACCTTAGAGGTTTGTGTGCCCCCGCACAACCTCGGAAGATCGCTTATATCTCCGTTCCTGTCCGCTCAAATCATAGACCGCTCCAGCCTCTAATCCCGGCTGCTCCTGCAGCATTTCTGGCTCAGGTCACGTGATGGTACAACCTGAGGAAGACAGCATACACACTGTTGAAACGCTTTGTGGCCTACAAGGGATTAATAAAAAGGTTTGGATAATATATTGAAAACCTCCCTTTTCTGGTCATCATAATGGGAGACCCAGACAATGGGGTTTAGGTCACACTAGGTACTACAAGTTTGTAGACACCGCCTCCTCCGCTTATAAACCCCTACCGCAGGGAACATCCTCAGTTTTAAACTTAGTGTGCTCGGAGGATCACGCTTTGCTTGCACTTCACTGCATTCTCACAGCTTACGTGATGGCGTCTGAAGACAAGGTAAAAAGGTTCCAGTCGGGACCTGCGACAGCCTCCCCGCTCACCCTTGTGGAACACGCAGGTGGAGGTACCGGAGGGCCTAGGGCCTGGACACTTTGTGTTCTCCCGGTACGCTGTTGCGCTCCTTTCCATCCCTCTCTGGGGGGGCTCTGGAGAGTGGGAGATGGGAGCCTTGCACAGCTCCGCTCCGTCCGAGGCCTCCCTAAATGGTGCTTACAGACCGGACTGGAGCCAGCCCAGTCCGAGGCCTCCCTAAATGGTGCTTACACTCCGGACTGGTGCTGCACCCCCGTCCGAGGCCTCCCTAAATGGTGCTTACAGACCGGACCGGCACTGAGGCACTCTGTGTCTCCTGTGTGCCTGGGGGTAGTGTCTGTCACTTTATGTGGCCTGACACTCAGACCGCGCGTTACCCTCGGGTCCGCGGTTCTGCGGGTGTACCCTGTGCTGGGGTCACCCTGGCTGACCGCCCTGTGTGTCACAGGGGCTGAGGCCGTGGGCTGCGGATGTTTGTTTGTACATGCAGTCTGTGTATAACTTTTTACACTTTTTCCCGCGCTGCGGGCTCCGGCTCCCTCATGCTGAGGCTGCTTGGAGGATGGGAAGCAGCCCGTGCGGTGACGTCATCGATGGGCGTGTGTGTGGGTTTCCCGCGTGTCTTCGGCGCCGCCCACAGTTTCACTGTCGGCGGCCATCTTTACCCTCACTTCCCGGTTGGGATTTGTAGGCAGCGTGCGCCTGCACTCCAAAGGGGAGACCGGAAACCGTCGCGGAGGTCACACACACACACCGCTTCCTCATACCGCTTTACTGCGGTCGGTAAGCCACCGGGACTCCCGGTTTTGTTGTCTGCATTTTGGCTTATCTTCCCCTACTGTGGCGATGTCCTCAGCCGGGAAGCGTGCTGCTAGGGCGGCAGAGACCACCATTACCTGTGCTACATGCAATGGAACACTGGTGGAGGGGTCCTGCAATAACTGCGGACGCCCAGAGGCCCGGGCTGGCACTGCTGAGTCAGCAGCTCCGGTGCTATACCCTGAGGTTCAGGTGATCTCAGGGCCATGGGAGACTCAGAATAAGATCAATGAATCTCTGTTGTCTCAGCTGTCCTCCATGTCGCAATCCCTGGAGGCACTTAATAGGAGGCTGGATAGCCCAGCTACTCCGTCCAGTTCCCCCCGGGTGTCTCCCTCTTCTGCTGTGAGGCCCCTTAAGCGGGCTCGTCGTGAGGAGTCACCCGAGCTCCAGGCTCTCTCTGAGGAGGAGCGTTCCTCTGATGGTGAGGACGATGATGGGGGTTCAAATTTCGGGTCTGTGTCTATTTCTGAACCACCAGACGGGGTGGAGGATCTGGTGTCCTCTATCAACGAGACCTTACGTCTCGTGACACCCCCTGAGGAGGTGACGGTGCACCCGAAGGAGGTCTATCAATGGCTGCGGCCAGAGGCTAGACCAAGTGGTTCCTTCATGGACCACACTAATTTTGGAAGGGTGGTTAGAGCTCCCAGGTTACATCCTGGGCGGCGCTATGTCCGTAAACCCAAGGACAATCGATTCCCCTTCCCCCAGGAGGTGCTTCAGGAGTGGTCGCAGTCCCCGAAGGTGGACGCTTCCATGACCAGGATTGCTGCACGCTCCCTTTTCTCTGCCTCTGATAGCTCCTCACTGAAGGATGCGACGGATAGACAGGTCGAGCAGCTCGCCAAGTCTTCCTATGAGGCTGTGGGGTCTTCATTTGCCCCTAATTTTGCCACGGTCTGGACCTTACAAGCGATTACTACCTGCTTGGATGGTATCTCTGACCTGGCAAGATCCAGTCCAGAGGTCCTAGCACTTACCGAAAGGGCAAGGGCCTATGCGGACTACGCCAGGACGCGACTCTGGAAACTGCCACTCGCTCAGCTGTGGCTTCGGCCAATGCTATAGCGATCCGCAGGTTGTTGTGGCTGCGTCTTTGGGACTCAGATGCCACATCCAAGAAGATTTTGCAGAATCTTCCGTTTGCTGGTGACAGGCTTTTTGGCACCGAACTGGACAAGCTGATAAAGGATTCTGCTGAGTCTAAGATACCGCAGAATAAGCCTAAGCCACGGTATACCGTTAAAAGGAACCCAAAACAGTGGTCCTTTCGTTCCAGCTCGCAGTCATCAGCACCGTCCGCTCGCACGGACCGAGGGGGAAAGCCCGCTTCCCAGTGGCGCTCTAAGAGTCGTCCAAAGAAGCCGGCGGGGGCGGCAGCTGCCACCCCCAAACCCGCCTCTACATGACTCGCTCTCTCATCCTGCCTCCCCACAGGTGGGGGGCCGCTTGTCTCGCTTTCAGGACAAGTGGCTACTTCACGTTCAAGATCAGTGGGTTCGAGACGTGATCTCGCGAGGGTACAGGATAGAGCTGACGTCAAAGCCGATATCCCGATTCCATCGGTCGGTCCCATCACCAGAAAAGGCTCAGGCTTTTTACCAGGTGTTGGAGGGTCTCCGCAGAGACGGAGTGGTGGTCCCGGTGCCTTCCGGAGAGAGGTTCAGGGGTTTTTACTCCAACCTCTTTATCGTCCCGAAGAAGGACGGATCCTTCCGCCTGGTACTGGACCTGAAGTTGTTCAACCATCACGTGTTGGTTCGGAAGTTCCGTATGGAATCACTGCGCTCCGTGATCGCAGCTGTGTCACAGGGGGACTTCCTAGCGTCCATAGATATCAGAGACGCTTACCTTCACGTACCCATTGCACCGGCTCATCAGCGCTGGTTGCGATTCGCAGTGGGGGAAGAACACTTCCAATTTGTGGCGCTGCCGTTCGGGTTGGCCTCGGCACCGCGGGTGTTCACAAAAGTGATGGCCTCCATGATGGCTCTCCTGCACATGCAGGGACATGCCGTCATTCCCTATTTAGACGACCTGCTGGTCAGGGCGCCATCAGAACACCTCTGTCAAGAGAGCCTGGATGTGACCATGCGGTCTCTGGAACAGTTCGGTTGGCTCCTCAATATTCAGAAGTCAACGCTAGTTCCGACCCAGTCTTTGACATATCTGGGCATGGACTTCAACACAGCCTCAGCCCTGGTGTCTCTGCCACGAGTCAAACAGATGGCGATCCAATCAGGAGTACAAGCAGTCCTCCTGTCACCACAATCATCCCTACGGGTGTTGATGAAGCTGGTGGGGCGCATGGTGGCAGCAATAGAGGCGGTGCCGTTCGCACAATTTCGCCTCCGTCCTCTTCAGCTGGAGATTCTCCGCAGGTGGGACAAGAGGACGATCTCTCTGAATCGGCTGGTGACCCTTTCCCTACCGACCAGGGATTCCTTGCAGTGGTGGCTACAGCCACATCACTTGTCTCGGGGCCGGTCCTTCATCAAACCGTCATGGTTAGTGGTGACCACCGACGCCAGTCTGAAGGGCTGGGGGGCGGTGTTCTTGCACCACAGGGCCCAAGGCCTCTGGACTCAGTCGGAGTCGGCGTTGCAGATCAACGTACTGGAGATCAAGGCGATCTATCTGGCACTCCTGGCTTTTCAGAGATTCCTCTCAGGACAACCCATTCGGGTTCAGTCCGACAATGCGACGGCCGTCGCTTATATAAATCATCAAGGAGGAACCAGGAGTGCAGAGGCTCTGGCCGAAGTCCACCGCATCCTATCCTGGACGGAGGACAACAACTGCTTGATCTCCGCAGTTCACATCCCAGGGGTCGAAAACTGGGAGGCCGACTATCTGAGCAGGCAGGGGATGGACGCCGGAGAGTGGTCTCTTCATCCAGACGTCTTCCAGGACATCTGCAGCAGATGGGGCACTCCGGACGTGGATCTGATGGCCTCACGGCTGAATCATCAGGTTCCGCAATACATGGCGAGGTCATGGGACCCCCAGTCTCTGGGAGCGGACGCCCTGATCTTGACTTGGTCCAGATTCCATCTACCATATGTGTTCCCGCCTCTGGCTCTGATTCCCAGGGTGCTGTGGAAAATCAGGTCGGAGTGCAGCGTAGCCATTCTAGTGGCTCCAGACTGGCCCAGGAGGTCCTGGTATCCGGACCTGTGGCAACTGTCAGGCGGACACAGGTGGGCTCTTCCAGAACGCGCAGATTTACTCGCGCAAGGCCCATTCTTCCACCTCAATTCCAGGGCCCTCAGATTGACTGCATGGCTCTTGAGGCCTGGCTGCTGACATCCAGGGGTTTCTCCCCTACGGTGGTTGCCACTATGAATCGGGCTAGGAAGCCAGTTTCCAGGAAGATGTACCACAGAACGTGGAAAATCTTTTTTTACTTGGTGTGCCTCTGGCGGACGGTCTCCGTGGCCCTTGTCCATCCCGACGTTGTTGGCTTTCCTACAGTCGGGTTTGGAATTGGGATTATCCCTTGGCTCTTTGAAAGGTCAAGTATCAGCACTTTCTGTGCTGTTTGACAGGCGATTGGCGCTCCTCCCGAAGGTCCGTCAATTTCTGCAGGGGGTGTCACGGATGGTTCCGCCCTACAAGAGACCTCTAGACCCTTGGGACCTTAACATGGTCCTGGCGGCATTGCAGAAACCGCCGTTTGAGCCTCTGAGGGAGGTTTCTCTATCTCGTCTATCCCAGAAAGTGACCTTTCTGGTGGCGATTACATCTCTGAGGAGGGTCTCAGAATTGGCTGCACTATCGTGCAAGTCACCCTTTCTGGTAGTTCACCAAGACAAGGTGGTGTTGCGTCCACGGCCAGAATTCTTGCCGAAGGTGGTTTCAACTTTCCACCTGAACCAGGAGATTGTTCTCCCATCATTTTGCCCCGCTCCCGTTCATCAGGTTGAACGCGACCTCCATACTCTGGATCTCGTGAGAGCTATACGCATTTATGTGTCTAGGACCGCCTCCTTTAGGAGTTCGGATTCCTTATTTGTTCTTACGACAGGTCGCTGTAAGGGGTCCGCGGCGTCGAAATCGACATTGGCCAGATGGATTAAGGCTTCCATCCAGGAGGCTTACCGGACTTCTGGTTTGCCTCTCCCGGTGGGATTGAAGGCTCACTCTAGCAGAGCCGTAGGTGCCTCCTGGGCTTTGCGACATAGAGCGTCTGCTCTACAGGTGTGTCAGGCGGCCACTTGGTCCAGCCTGCACACTTTCTCTAAGCACTATATGGTGCATGCCCATGCCTCTGCGGATGCAAGTTTGGGCAGGCGGGTTCTCCAGGCAGGCGGTTGCCCACCTTTAAAAGGGAACCATGTGTTATCCGTCTTGTTGAGGAACTCTTCCCGCCCTGGGGTATTGCTTTAGGACATCCCCATTGTCTGGGTCTCCCATTATGATGACCAGAAAAAAGAGAATTTTGTTTACGTACCGTAAATTCTTTTTTCTTTAATCATCAATGGGAGACCCAGCACCCACCCAGTTGTTCCTTTGCATGTTTTGCATTTGCTCTGTTCTCTGTTGAGACAGTGTTTGCCGGGTTGTTGAACCGTTTGTGCACGGCATTCTTCCCGATGTTTCGGGTGTGGTTTATTTCCTCCTCGCAGCTTGTAGACCAAACTGAGGATGTTCCCTGCGGTAGGGGTTTATAAGCGGAGGAGGCGGTGTCTACAAACTTGTAGTACCTAGTGTGACCTCCGGAGGGCAGTGCCCTAAACCCCATTGTCTGGGTCTCCCATTGATGATTAAAGAAAAAAGAATTTACGGTACGTAAACAAAATTCTCTTTTTTGTGTCCTTCATCCTAGCACTCCAACAGACCGACACTCATGTATTCTGTTGTTTGCTTATAATGGACAGGACTAATCCAGGAGCTACCTGCAGGGTCTGACAATGCTGATAACATGGAAACTACAAACGGTACAATAATGATTTTACATGTTTTTAAAAGGTCTGCCCAGGCACTATTCAAGGGTAATATTAGTATCGTACTGAAAAATGACCTGACAATGTCCCTTTAAGAAGTCTAGAGTGACTGCCTACTTTCATCTCAAAGCTGGAAAATCCCTTTAAGAAGTAGATGTTCAGTGATGTGCCAGAAACAAAAGAATGGATTACTGACATTAAGAAAGTGAAAACATAGAGCAAGTGTACAAGAGATGACAGATATTGAGGCAAGAAGGTGAAACTTTTTTTTTTCCCCCTCCAGTCTAAAACGGGAGGGTTGGACAGTAAAGCAAGGGCAAAAAGCGTTTATTATCTTGTATCTTTTAAAATAGGTGTGTAGAGTTTTTCTTTTTCTTTTCAGGATATTACACAGCAGCACTTGTGTGATAAAGTTACTGTGTCTCTGATGGAGAAGTGTATGCGTTTTCACATTCACTGTGCCTATCAGCTTTGTGAGGAGCCAATATCATCATTTGATCCAAAAATAAATAATGAGAATTTGACCAAGTGTTTGCAGAGCCTAAAGGAAATGTACCAGGACCTCCAAAACCGTGGAGAGACTTGTCCTTGTGAGCCTGAGTTTAGGGGCTACAGTGTTCTACTCAACCTCAACAAGGGAGATATTCTCAGGTAAGATCTTGCTTTCTTTTCTTTTATTCATTGAACGAGCAGAGTTCATTTTGATATTTCATTTTATTTTATTTTTAAGTTGCCATGAAAATAAGGACATAATAAAGTCCATACAAGAGTCATTAGAAGTTCAGGGAAGGAAGGTGTGTTCCGGTCCGCGCTGCCAGGTTCATTCACATCAAAGAAAAACCAATAAGCGATGTTTTGATCCAATCCTTCTTTTATTCTCCTCCTACGCGTTTCAGTGCCCACCTGGCACCTTCATCAGGGATACCATCATGGTATCCCTGATGAAGGTGCCAGGTGGGCACTGAAACGCGTAGGAGGAGAATAAAAGAAGGATTGGATCAAAACATCGCTTATTGGTTTTTCTTTGATGTGAATGAACCTGGCAGCGCGGACCGGAACACACCTTCCTTCCCTGAACTTCTTGGTACATCTCCACGTGAGTGGAGTCAGTGGAGGTCCAGCAGCAGCCACCAGGATATTATTCCATGAGCCTTCAAGCCAGTAGTGGGTCACACAACTGGAGTAGGTGAGTGAATTGTCTTTTTCACCACTATACGAACTAGTGTCTAGTGATAAGGGCACTATTGCGCCTCTTGTCCCCCTCCCCTCTCTCTTTTATACAAGAGTCATTGGTGCCTATGCTAGAATTTTTACTTTTTTAAAGTTGTCAGATCTTTAGACCCAAATGACTTTTGTAATTAGCTTTAATATACAATTCCCTACCATTCTCCTTTTGCAGCTAATTCTCAGATCTCCTACATTTTTTTATTTCTCTATCGCTTTATTGCGGGACACAGGATCATGGGTGTATGCTGCTGCCACTAGAGGGCGACAAATAGGCAAATAAAAAGTATTAGCTCCTCCCCTGCAGTATACACCTCTCCCGACGTGAAGAAAACTGATCAGCTTTTGCTTAGTGTCTAAGGCTGATTTCACATCAAGATTTTTTTTGCTGTCTGAGGTGATCCTTTTTTTTTTTCTCTTCAGGATCCCCCTGACAGCAACGAATGCCTGCAATCGGATTACAAATAGGCACCCGTTTCCGATTGTTTGCAGGATCCGTTTGGATCCAGCTCTCTCCCTCTTCTCCTCTCCCCCCCTCCCCGCTCCTCCATCTCTCCTGTCTTCCCGCTCCTCCCACCTCCGTCTCTCCTGTCTCTTCTCCTTCCCCTATCATCTCCCCTTTCCTCCGGTATGAAAAAAAAAAAAAATCCTCAGTGAGGATTCCTCACCCCTCCGCCTGCTCCCGGGATGCGACCGTCTCCACCTCCGATGGGCTGCCAGTCACCTGACTGACCCCAATCAGCTGATGTGTTTCATGACCGAAGTGGAGGAGGTCGCATCCTGGGAGCCGGAGGACGGGTGAGGAATCCTCACTTAGGATATATTTATTTTTTCATACCAGAGGAGAGGGGAGGGGAGGGGGGGGGAGAAGAGATAGGAGAGATGGAGGAGGAAGGAGCGGGGAGACGAGAAGAGGGAGAGACCAGATATGTACTGAGTACAGCTTCTGAGCATGCTCGGTACATAACAACAAAGCCGACATCGGATTCGATTTTTTGACGGATCTGCGGTCCATAGACTCCAATGTTAAAGAGTAGCGGACTGCGACGCTCCATTTGTATCCGATTTTTCTGACGGACAGGAGAAACACTGCAAGCAACAATTTTGTGACCGTCAGAAAAAATGATACCAATGGACGCTGTCAAGATCGGACGCCATTAGGGACAAATCCATGCAGATTCGTTGCCCATAGGGATACCTGGAGGCCAATATGCATCCGTGGCTGTCCGTTTTTACAACGGACAGCCACGGATGCAAAAAAATTTTGATGTATAACCAGCCTAGGGAGGCACCCACGGGCCTGTGGCCCGGTCTTTTCTCTTTCTTTCTTTTTTTTTCTTTCTTTCTTTCTTGGGCGCAAATTTAAAATTTTTGCTTAGTCACCCCTTCTGGGTTATTCCAGGAATTAGATCTTTGGCAAGGTCATTCTATACATCCAGATTTTACTTCTTCAACCTGTCCTCTTTAGGTCCAGTACCTCATAGGCGAGCATAGGTGCTCCCATTCCTTTTTGGGACCACATATGTCTAACCTGTGGAACGTCTGTTTCTGTTTTTTCCCTTCTGGTAGAGTCTTCTCTGTTCGGTTGATATAGGGCAGCCTGCTCTGTTGGTTCATGTCTGCGATACTGCTTTATGAACTGTGTGGTCATTGCAGGTTTTATTGGCAGTGGCCTTCTCTGGGGCAGGTTCAGGTCTCCAGAATTTCCTTGCCCGAGATAGGTCGAAAACTTAGTCTTGGGTCCTGGTTTAGTACCAAGTCAGTGTATTCATTTTTCATCAACTCCTGGCTCCCAAGAGGTCCTTCTCTTCCACTCAGTCATTTTCCTAATCTTTCTTAGAACGAGAGAGCTTCCTTCGTCATCCCTGGGTTTGGGGAATTTCCAAAGATTTTCAGCTTTCACTGTTAGTAAGGCTTCACACATCTGTCAAATACAGACCATGTTTAATTACTATCCTGGCAAGTCTGCTAGGTCTTGTGACCTGAGCTATCGGCCAAATATATGGGGATTGTGGATTTGCAAGGGTTGGATGTTGTCATGCTGATTTCTTATAAGACAGGAGTCCCCAACCTGTAGTTCAGGAGCCATATATAGTTTGTCGGCCCATGATGTGTGGCCCTTGTCTGTCTGTTAGCAGGGCCATATTTCCCACTAGGCACTGGAGGGCACATGTCGGCTCGGGCGGCAGTGTCCCGGTATTCACTGAATACTGAGACACTGCATTCAATCATCTTCTGTGCAGCCAACACTTCTGGGTTCAGTGGAACAGCGCAGCCCCTGACCCACGTGCTGTGTTAGCTTCTCTCATCAGCTGCCGGCTTCTGTTCAGGGGAGGAGGAGAGCAATGGAGTCTGCATCAGGTAACTGCTGGAGTGCAGGATATGGGGAGTAGCCTGGGAAGGGGGCAAAGTGTGAAACAGGGTTCACATGTGTGGGGGGGGGGGAGAGCACTGTAACAGGGGGCCACTTGTGTTGGGCAGCATAGCACTGTAAAAGGGGGCCACGTGTGTGGGGCAGCATAACACTGTAAAAGGGAGCCACGTATGGGGAGCAGAGAACTGTAACGAGGCCACGTGTGAGGGTGGGGAGAGCACTGTAATAGGAGGCCACGTGTGGGGGAGAGAGCACTGTAACGGGGTCACGTGTGTAGGGGCAGAGCACTCTAATGGGGCCACGTGTGGGGGGGGGCGAGAGCACTATAACAGGGGACAAAGTGTGTGGGGGAGGAGCACTCTGAAGCAAAGGGCCACATGTGGGGGTGGGAGCCAACTGTAATGGGGTGCCACATGTGTGAGGGTGAGAGCACTAACCGGGGGCCACATGTGTGGGGGGAGGAGCACTGTGAAACATGGTGCCACATGGGGGAGGTAAACAGTAGGAAAGAGGGGGGCACATGGAGGGGAAGAGGAGTATTGGCAGGTGGGGGTCACGTGGAGAGAGTAGTATGAAAAAGGGGGGCTGCATTGGGGGGAAGAGGAGTATGGAAAGGGGGAGCAGGGGGTCAAAGCTCCGCATACATAGTGCTGGCACAAAAGCAGGCTTTGCTAAAGCATGTTATGATGCCCACAGCAGAGTGACAACAAGCTAAGTGGGCCAACTAATCAGAACGTTAATTAGCATCTCATAAACAGTCTTTAGAAATACTTTTTCTAACGATCTGTTTATGGATGCTACTACGTGAAAGGTCTGTTAAGGCTATGTTCACACAGTGCATTTTTACAGGTTTTGCTGGGTTTGGAAAAGAATGAGCGTCAATTATTTTCTGTGATTTTGCTGCAGTCAATAGCCAAAACACAGAAAAAAAACGTAATAAAATGCAGCCAAACATGCAGCAAAAACTCCCTGTGTGCACATAGCCTTAGGCAGAGACAGATATATGCACAGAACTGCTGGTTGTTCTGGGGGTCATAGAGGATGTCTGTCACTCACCAGTGCCAAACTAATGGCACAAACATTTATTTAGATAATGTAGGATATATAAAAATCATGCCAGCCATATACAATTTATGCCTAATGATGAAAAAGCAGATTTCTCCTTCGCCTCATTGGGGGACACAGACCGTGGGTGTTATGCTGCTGTCCACTAGGAGGCGACACTAGGCAATCTCTGAAAAAAAAGAGTCATTGGCTCCTCCTCTGCAGCATACACCCCCTAGCAGGAGCCTTACCAAACCAGTTTTTGCTTAGTGCAGACCTCTTTTATTTTTTTCTCTTACTTTTTTCTTTATTTTTTACTTTTTACTTTCCTCTGAAGAGGACATAACATTCGGAGGAGTATGCAGCCTTCATACTCGCCTGGATGCGAGTCAAGGCTGTTGCTCCATACTCCTTCCTCATCTGCACATGGTCAGGGGACCATGCTGGATAGCTCATGTGAGAGCTAACCTCCCCGGTCGGGTCGAGGTTCCAGGTATGTGGCCACAGGTCCTCCGGAGGCTGCAGGGTTCTGGCCTGCCACAGAGTCCTCCGGAGGCTGCAGCAGGCTTCTGACCGGAGGGATCCGGTCACAGAAGGGAGTGCAGGACTCCGGATGGAGCGCACAGGGACCAAGAGGGCTCCTTGCTCATTTCCTCTCTTCCCTCCGCGCCGGCATGTTCCCCCTGCATTTCCCGGCCTGTGGATGCAAACGTATCCTGATGCATCCACAGCCCCCCTTATGGCCTCGTCGTCAGGGACCCCCTTTTGGGGTCCGTGCCTCTCCTTTGCTTCCTCCTGCGGGGACTTTTTAGTCCTCCGCGCCGGCCCCCACTGTTTTTCGGGGCCGAGAATTACTCCAGGCCCCGGCTTCGGCCTAGCGCTGGCCGGCACGCCCCCGCACGCCCCCAGGATTGCATCACGGTGCGCGTCATGCGGGAGGCGGGCCGTTGTTTCGCGCTTCTCGCTCCCCGCGAGGTTTCCTGCGTCTTTGGTCACGCCCCCTTATTCCCCTTCTCCGGTGGCTACAGCGCCGTCCGGAGCTGCTCCCCTCGGGCCGCAGCTGTAAAGGGGGCTCTTACTAGCAGCACCGCTCACGCAGGTGCTGAGCAGAGCAGGTTAAGGCCCCAGTCTTCCCACCTCATCCTAAGGGGAAGTCTGAGGACGCAGTCCAGTTGCTACAGGAGACCTACAAATAGGGCTCCTCTGGGAACTAGCTACTTGCTTAGCTACGTATTAATGCACAGTGGGTCTCACATTTACTCTTGTGAAGACTATTCGTGCATAGGTTACTGTGATATATATATTGTACTGTTTTCTCTCTCTGCAGCACGGCAGTATTTAGTCAGCAGTTCATTCTGCTGCTCCTCTCTCCACCCCCCCCCCCCCCCTCTGTCTGGGTATGCATACAATATTATGTCCTGCAGTCAGCTGGAGTTTAAGCTAGAAAGGCTTATTCCCATACAAGGGGGGTATTTCTAGTGGGGACTGCAGTTGAGAATACAGTGCCTATAGTATATGGCAATGAGGTTGGATCAGGAGACCTATGAAGTAATGTGGACAACTTGTCCATGTCTCATAAGGCTTGTGGCTTTGCCCCTATTACCATCTATCCCAGGGTATTCCCTGGTCGACCCGACACATGATGGTCCGACCTTCCTAGGCCATCCACAGTGGGGTACTCAGACTGACGCCCAGATACCTCTCAGTCGCCCAACATGCTTCTTCTAGGTTCTCCTCAAGTCAGGATGCTGGGTTGAAGCGGAGATTCTCCTACATCACCGTCACACTCACCCCTCAACCCCCTCGGTTGGGGGTGCTGTTGCAGTCGTCATATTTCAAGACTGCACGACTCTGTCACGTTCTTCCTTTGCCAACCACATTTGGACAGCTGCGTAGGAGTTGACTCTTCTCAGGACTGTCCAGCATCCTTCCTCAGAACCAACAGTTGGGCCTCTGTGTGACAACAACAACGCCGGGGCTCCAGGCCCGCTAGGCGGTTATATATGGGCCCCAGCTGCCCTCGTTAGCTCACCAGGATTCCTATTTAACAAAGGGATCACTCTCAGTGGCATTTGTTTCACGTTTTTTTTTTACCGTATGTAGGTCGACAGGATCTCGGTGTAGTTCCTTCACCATTGTATTTCCACGACTCCGGGTCAATCACCCCACCTACGAACACGACTGATCTTCCTGCAGGGACCTATACTCAGTTCCTGCAGGGAGCCAAGCGTTCACACAATGGTCGGTTCTGGATCCCTCCGGACTCCAGAGATGCAGGGTTGCGAGGATCACTATCCCCCCTCACACAGGTTTCAAGGACGGGTCTCTGACACAGGAGGCGCCTTGCATGCTCCTCCCTCAGCTCCCCTCTGTTGGGGTGCAGTTTTGAGAACTCCTAGTTATATCCATACTCCTTCCTCAGCTCCCCTCGGGCGGGGTGCTGGGTCAAGGTTACGAATACCGCATGTTTTTTCGTCTTCCTCCACTTCCTCTGGTGGAGTTTCTGGTCGGAGTTCAAACATCAGGAGTCTACCCGGCCTACCTCCCCAAGCTACAAAACATTAAGATGCTGGGTTGCTGGACGTGGAACAAGAGGTCCTGCGGCCACTCGCCACACCTGTCATGCAGGTGAATTGAGAAAACGTGCACGTGCTTGCAAGGTCCACCCTGAAGCAGGACCTACCAGTCTCCGTTGTCTACACGGACCCTACTCTGGTCGAATGAACCTCAGGTGGACCGTCTGGTACGCGGCATGGCCGTGAGTACGGTTCCCGTTTTTTTCCTTACTTGGAAGTTCCTTCAATAGCGACACAGCACAACTGGGTCGCTCTCCCCCTCAGCACGCCGCCCAGCGCAACCGAGGCCTGGTCCCAGATCTACATCCAGCACGCACGCCCTCATTCATGCAGTAAACATTGTACGGCCGTAATGGCTGCGAAAGCTTTACCTTCGGGATGGGCGCTTGGCATACATTTGGAAGGCAGAGCCTGTCCCTACGAAATCCCTCACGGGATTTTTTGGTTTGAAGGCAAACTAAGGCTTCAGAATGTAGGAGCTTCTCCCTTACACTGACTAACTGTCTATTCTCCATGTGGAACAGAAGGTTTAGGGCCTCTAACAACAGCTTTTTTCTCCCAGTTGTCTCGCCGTTCCCGGAAGTTGCGTCTACTGAGGGCGACGGTACCTTGGCGTACTGATTTCCCGCAAACTACAACAGGCAGAAACACGAAGTGTTTCCTCCGCGTTCCTCCTCCTGCCACAATGGATGAAGCCCTGGGCGACGGTTCCTATGCGTTTCGATCTCACCCTGCCGTGATGGATGCAGTCAAGGATGCAGTCATGGGCGACGGTTCCTATGCGTTCCGATCTCCCCCCTACCATGATGGATGCAGTCGTGGGCGACGGTTCCTATGCGTTCCGATCTCCCCCTGCCATGATGGATGCAGTCGAGGATGCATTCGTGGGCGACGGTTCCTATGCGTTCCGATCTCCCCCTGCCATGTTGGATGCAGTCGTGGGCGACGGTTCCTATGCGTTCCGATCTCCCCCTGCCATTATGGATGCAGTCATGGGCGACGGTTCCTATGCGTTCCGATCTCCCCCTGCCATGATGGATGCAGTCGTGGGCGACGGTTCCTATGCGTTCCGATCTCCCCTATGGACGGCTTGCCACAGACTTTTCAACATCAAGCTCCTCACAATGGATATCTGAGCTTGCTGCGGATGACATAGCTGCGGGCCAATTTTCAGACTCCCCAATCGCCTCCGGCTCCTGGATTGCAGCATGCTGATGGCCATTGCAACAGCTAAATCAATGCCACAGACTAAATGGCACAGTACTATACTACTGCAGTCTCCCCAGCCGCCAATGGTGGCCCCTGGGTTGTAGCGCACTAACTGTCGCCGAACTAGCTATATCACATCAGGCATCAGAGTATAGCTCTGCCACCCGGGACAAGAGCAGGATGTCGGCACGCCTCTCAGGACCAG
Source organism: Allobates femoralis (assembly GCA_033576535.1). Lineage (NCBI taxonomy): Eukaryota > Metazoa > Chordata > Amphibia > Anura > Aromobatidae > Allobates > Allobates femoralis. The sequence goes on along the minus strand of JARQOC010000011.1, from coordinate 58,361,971 downwards.
TTGTACTTCATATGCCTTAATCTACGCAGAGAGGCCCCCCTTCGTTCCAGATCGCTTGAAGAGCTTTTCACTTGAGCTCCGATGTTACGCTTGAAAACGGTACATAGGTGCTGTGACCTAGTGGTAAGAACAGCTGTCTACCACCGCAAAGTTGCCCGGTTCGTGCCCGGGTACAGGCATCTTGTTAATCTTCAAGTCATAGTCTCTCTCGCCTATGTTATTTCCCGGACTACGGATGGATCATCAGTTCCATTTGACGAAGCTGAATACATCTTAGTTGTCACATGTTAATCTCCAGGTAGACTACTTCAACAATCAGGTATTGCACTGGGCAGATCTTTTCCCCAGTGGGGCCGTTTTTATCCTGTCTGACTGTTATTAGTCAGAGGTTTTTTCTTTCAACTGCTCTTGGCTTCCTCGAGTTCTCTAGTCTGAGCACCGTTACGATAATCCGCTCCTGAATACAGTTCTTTCCCTGGAATGTTTCTATCTGCATACCCTTCTCGGATGTACGCACAATCATATCCATCGGAGTGCCCTCTCTCCTTTGGGCCCACATTCCATCCAGACAGTCCAGGGGTTTCATCTACCTCGACAGCAGTCGTCACCCGTTCTCTGTCTAGGTTTACTGTTCATGGTTCATTACTGCCAGACGTTTGATGTCCTGTCCTCACCGGCAGACCCCATAGGTTTGGGGGTTTTCTCCCTCACATTCTGTGGTTTTGGGCATCCATGGGCATGGATGTTTACGTATGTATGTATATAGGTATATATATATGTGTGTGTATTTATGACAAAAGGTCTATTTCTCACTTGCAGTGGTTTCCCACGCATCATGGCTTACCTTCCTGGGTATACCCTTGGGTTTTAGCCACCCTTGCCGGGACGTTCGCAGGTGTGTTTAGGTAAGGTCACTCTGGTCCTGTTACCAGAGATCTGAGTTTTTCTCCGGCTGCCATCGCTGTATGCACCTTAGATGCTGGTTCTGCGTCCTCTTGTGCTTCCGGCTTCAATCATCTCTTTTTTATTCTCAAGTACCTTGCTGGTTTCTCGAAGTTTCCATACGCTGTTCCCAGAACTATGTGTCTTCTGGAGACACTTCCATTACCACTACCGGTTCATACTGTACGGCTGTGGCATTTCCTAGTTGCAGCCTTTCCTCCACCTTTTAAGGGTGCTTTGACCTACGCGGTCACCCTTATGAAGGTGGTCTTTTCATCCCTCCTGCAAGCCTTTTTTCTTCCATCCCTGTGCTTCATACCAGGGCATTGAGTGATGTTGGGTACATTCTGTCTCTCTGCCACACCTTTGTGCCTGTTTGGACATTTCCACACATGCAGAGGCCGGACTCTCTAGGTCATTTTTTTCTTCAGAATGATACCAAGGGACTATGCCAGGTTCCCCGGTCACAGGTCTACTGCCTTAGAACTGCTGGCTAGAACTGCTGGCTAGATATGGTATAGTTTTTCGATCATTGAATACCAAGGTTCTCTACTCCTAGGAATGGAGTATCCTAGATCTTGGCGCCAGGGCTATGTACACACAGGTGTGCTCGCCAGCCGTCTGAGTTAGTCTTATTTTTAGTGATCATTTTGACGTCTATACTCAAGCGTTAAATAACGCAGATCCGGGTATACGTATTCCCCAGGTGGCAATATTCCACCTCGGTAGTGCGTTTTTTAGAAGAGTTTATAACAATATTCTCTCCCACCCAGGGACTGCTTTAGGACGTCCCACGGTCTGTGTCCCCCAATGAGGCGAAGGAGAAAAGGAGATTTTTGTGTACTCACCGTAAAATCCTTTTCTCTTAGCCTCTAATTGGGGGACACAGCTCCCACCCTGTTGTCCGTATCGGGCTTTTTGGTACTGTTTCCTTTTTAAGATGCTTTCCGGTATATGCGCCTTCTCCCTTAGGCTCTACGCTCGTTGAGCTTTATAGTATCTTCTGTTAAGCTCTACTCTCTATCGGGATCATTTATAGTCGCCTTGTTTTTTTGTGACGTGCTCCTTGTCACTGTCGTCTTCTCCTACTGCTTTAGCACAAACTGGTTTGGTAAGGCTCCTGCTAGGGGGTGTATGCTGCAGAGGAGGAGCCAATGACTCTTTTTTTTCAGAGATTGCCTAGTGTCGCCTCCTAGTGGACAGCAGCATAACACCCACGGTCTGTGTCCCCAATTAGAGGCTAAGAGAAAAGGATTTTATGGTGAGTACACAAAAATCTCCTTTTTTATGTCCTCCACTGTAAAATATCTTTCTCTGAGACATCATTGAGGGACACAGGATACTATGGTGTATGCTTGCTGCCACTAGGAGGTGATATAAGCCAATTAATGAAACAAAAGAGTTAGCTCCTCCCCAGCAGTATACACCCCCAGTCCGTAGAGACAGGCAGCCAGTTAGTGCAAAAGCAGTATGAGAAGCATTTGAGATAAACACAGACTGGTATAAAAAAAAAAAAAAAAATATACACATAAGAAGGGCGGGACCTGTGTCCCCCAATGATGGCTCAGAGAAAGAGATTTTACGGTGAGTACACAAAAATCAGCTTTTCTCTATCGCCTCATTGGGGGACACAGGATACCATGGGACGTCCTAAAGCAGTCCCCGAGGGTGGGGAAAAGCAGGACTATGAGAGGAAGGAGAACAGAAGCTGGAACCTCAAGAGAGGACGCATTATCATTGTCTAATACTAAGACAACCAGAGAAAAAAAGGTGTCAAGAGAGTAGTATAAGCGGGCCATGGGATAAGAGAGGGCCCGAAGTGAGACTATACTCGTAGGGAAACGTGGATAAGTATCCTTTCTGTCCTTGGATCTTGAGATGAAACTTGTCCACTCAGAGTAAATGAACAAAAGTGACTAGCAAAAAACATCTTGCTGTCGAAAATAGATCCGTGAAGGAAAAAAGAATTAATGAAAGAGAAAAGTAATCTGAAGACACGTACACTTTCACAAACCACCGCGGTACCATGATCCAGTATAAGTAGCAGGCCTATCCTGAATAGGACGGATCTGAGGAAGGAATTAAGGTGCTGAAGGCTCGCTTCAGACTGAGACAGGAAGAAGTATGCCCTACCTTAGAGGGGCAAGAACCTGTTGGACAGGAAGGTACGTTCCCACATAGTGTGTCACTAGAAACAAGGACAGGGGAGAAGTGGCACCAGGGGAAAGTCTGCCCCTGTGGATTCAAAAGATGTTCTCTGTCTGAGAGTGAAGAAGGGAAAAAAGCTCATGGATAGGCAAAAACGCTTTGGGGGTCAGGCAAAAAAACGGCCGAGAGAACCTGAGAAATACCTGGGCTCCCACCCACTCGAGCGGGTAGTTTACTAAAGTTGATATAGTTGTGAATGGTTGAACCAGGTGGAACTGAGCATCCGTCGTTCCTTCAGAGAAGCTGAAAAGCAGAGAGTAACTGCGAATGTTGCTGAACCATAGGACAGGGGGCTCGCTATGGTCCGACAGAGGGCAGTTTCATGTAGAGAGAGGGATAAAATTATAGTTCCCTGTAGACAGAGGGGTAAGCTGTCTATTCGAAGAAAAGAGAGGAACAGGATCCCTCCGAGATCCCTTGAGCTGGGTAGCTGAGCCGGTCACCAGGTAGGACAGGGAAAAAGGGGAAAACGTGCTACCACAGATGGGTGAATTATCTGAGCAAAAGAAGTGTGAGACAACATTCTCTGCCCAGAGACGCACCGAATATCTGAAGAACTGGCGTGAGCATGGGAGGGGTCTTGTAAAGGACCGGTAGTCTCTTGCTCGAGTGGGGGCGGAGAGTCCTAAGCAAACGGCCCCGTCTGAAGAAAGGGTGAGAAACTCCACAGGTGTCGGAGGACCCTGTCGATGACCCGAAAAAAACGTAGTAATTGAAGAAGGCGACGAGCTCTGTACGAACTCTGAGTCAACCATGCACGGGGGTCATGGTAGTTATCATTGTATGTCCCGGGAAAGGTATATGTGCTGCCGAAGTGTACAGTAAAGAAAAAATGGGCCCGCCTGGGAGACCAGGCGGGACGACTGGAGTGGAGCAGACAACTCCCGGAGAAAGGATCAGGTCCATGATCATAATCTTCAGCGCAACGGCTGACCCAAGGAGGAATGGCCAGGAAATAGTCGTAGGAAACAGAAACATCCAATGTTTGTACCGATCGGACAAAACCGTTGTAGTAAGGCTCCCTTAATCTGAAGGTACTGGAGAGACAGCCACCGACATGCTTGGCAGAACGGCAAAGTACAAAGGCTGATACTATGAATGAAAGGGGATGGCCTCACAAGGAGGTTCGTGTGTGTTGACATGGGCCCTAAGACCGTGACCTATGGCGATGTAGACCATTTGAATGGTAACACCTAGGATATGCAAGGAAGGAAACCATGCTTGACAGATGGAGAGGGCCTCCAGTTCTGATGAAAGGGACCTTGCGCAGAGTACTTGAAGTATAGCCTATAACGTAAATAACAGGAGCCAAGATCTGCTAGGGAAAGAAAAGGTAAGGACCGAGACTGTAACAGCCATAGCTATCACATGCATCGTGACCCGAGTAATTGCCCAGTAATTGTCAGGTAAAGAGCTAAGGCACCACTGGACAAAAGGTGCTATAGAGCCGTCCTGCAATTTATGAGTAATATTGCTCTGTCGTCTTTGGAGATAGGAGGAGGTCCAACTTACCAAGCAGCGCACGGAGGAGCTGGATCCAGGTAGGTTGGGGAAGGAAACTGGAAGAAATTAAGTTACCTTATGTGTGGGGATCAGAGACTTTGATTGAGCTGTGATTACATCTGCGTTGCAGCCCCCGAGAGAGCCTGCTGGCGATGGCGTCACATCTAGCTGTACGTGGAGTGATCTCCGGATGCGGAGGTTGGACTACTTGACCATGCTCTGTAAAAGTGCCGAAATGTTCTGGTCGGTTGGGCCAGTAAAATGGGAGAAGTATGAACCTAAACTACTGAGTGCTGTCCGGTTTTTGATGTTTATCTATGGAAGCAGCGGAACACTCCATAGGACACTGAAGTATAAATTTGTAGCTCTGTTTTTTACACATATATCTATATATAGAGGGCGATGGGAAGTACTGCAATATACGGCGTATGAGCAAGAAGTTCAACCTGCTGACTAAAGTAAGAAGTCTGCACCACTTCGCCTATTTAGGCTGCTTTCACACTGCAGTTTTTTCACTGATCAGTGTCCATCAGATTTGTGTGCCAAAACCCGGAGAGGAACCAGAAGAGGAACTTGCAGAGAAAAACTATAATTGAAAGATTGACACCTGTTCTGAGTTTTGGAGACACTCCTGGTTTTGGCACACAAATCTGATGGACACTGATCAGTGAAAAAACTGCAGTGTGAAAGCAGCCTTAGACGTTATGGTCGATAGGGTTCCGACCAGCTGGACAGTGGGCAGATCCGACTTACTGCATTATGTCAGATTGGCATCCGGCCCGGGACAGGGGACTGAGCCTCCACCACGGGGTGACAGTCAAATGTGATAGAAATTTATAAGATCGATCCCCGGTACTGCTGCGAACAAGATGTGGCATGTGGATTACAGGCCCACTGAGAAGCAAGTCGGAGCTCAGAAGCCGCCGAATAGATTACTATAGGGTACATGGTAGCTGGGAAACTAGTTCACTACAAGGTAGGGGCTAATGCAGGGCAGTTAGCTTGTGAAAGTGATATGTTGCTGGAGTGGTGCAGAACCTGTAGCCGTCATGGGAGGGGTACAGGAGGCCAGAAAGAAACAGACTACCAAATTCCTTTTTTTTTTATTATTTTTTTTTTTTATTATATAAAACATGCAGATTACGTCAGGTAAGCCTGCGAGCCGCTGTCGATGTAGGCAAGTATAAACATTAAACTTGCTGGCAATTAAGTAATACAGTTGTTCAAGTTCACCTTTTATGAGCTGTAGACAGATACTTTGAAGGAGACTGCCGCTGTCAGACAGGTTTCGTGGACATAGGTGCAGGCAAAGACCTAATACGTAATGATGTAAAGTCCAGGGACTGTCTGTAGTGGCTGGGTTGCATGGCCATAGTTGATTCCATTGTTGTGGAGGTGCTGAGCACTGGGTATTGAGTAGGTACCGTAGCCACAATTTGCAGGCAAGACATAGCATGTGATGTCTGGAGATGCTGCGCACTACATATTGAGCAGGTGCCGTGGTAATTATTGTAGGTAAGGACACACTATGTGAAGTCTGGAGATACTGTGCACTGAATAGTGGACAGGGCTCTTGGCCATAGTTGCAGAGGACATAATACGTGATGTCTGGAGACGCTGCGCACTAGATAGTCAGCAGGTGCCGTGGCCATTATTGTAAGTAAGGACACAATATGTGTAGTCTGGAGGTACTGTGCACTAAATAGTGGACAGGGCTCATAGTCAGAGTTGCAGGCAGAAGACGTAGTACATGATGTCCGGAGACTCTGGCTACTTGTAGTGGAGAACAATGCCGGTAGGGACATGTTATGCGTTGGTAAGAGGTTCTGTACTATATAGGGAACAGATGATGTCTGGAGACTCTGCTGTACGGTAAAAACTTTGGTGTGTACTGCAAAAACATACTGTGCCCATGGCGAGGTGTAGCTTACTGGACCTGATGTTATTGGTGAAGTGACAGTGAGGGTACTGTGGGAAAAATAAAATACTCAGTCACTGATGTGGAGTGAGCTGTTGGATTGCATGTTTCCAAGTGGTAGTGGGTCAGTGATGCAGCAGAGGAGCACCAAAGTGCAGCTGCAAGAGCAGTTAATACTATTGTCATAGTGCATGTGCAGCCTATACAGGATATCGGTGATAGTCCTGTATCCCATATACTGTGCCCACTTGCGGTCTGTTCCAGATGGAAAGTCTGCAGACAGTAATGGAAGCAGAGAATCAGCTAAGTGTAGCTGTACAGCCTGTATAAACCCACTGTTGTGTGTGGACCTGTGGGGGACCTGCCTTACCGGTGAGGTGGCAGAGGATGGTCCTGTGTCCCTCCCTTGAGTTAAGTTACACGTACCTCTGCAGTGCTGCAGGAGGGGGTAGAGCCCAGAAGAGCAGGCCGGAGAGAGAGCCTGCCTCCAGAGTGATATCCTGCCTCCTGTTTCCGAGGTGCGTGGGGTGACCCGGGCCGTGGTTCACGCCTTCATAACGTCATATGGGGTGTGGCTACCGCCCTTTCGATGGTGCTGCGTCATAGAGGGGGTGGGGCTTACCAGATTTTTCCTCTGTACAATTGGTGGTCCTGGCGCGGGCCAGCGGCCCAAGTGGGGGCTATATTTGCTAACCTGGCCGCAGGAGTGGCGGGAGCAGCAGGGAGACCGGCGGGAACCAGAGCATTGCGCCACCCGGTTAGTGCCCTCCCACCTATTAAATAGGTAGAGTGAAGGGGTCCAGTGTCTGATTAATAAGGAGGGAGGGGGCCCTCTGTCTATTTTGCCAGTGCAGTTCACTGCCTGTCAGCAGGGATGTGAGCAGCCTCAGGGATGGAGCAATCTCATCTTGTAAAAACTGTGGAGTCCGGTGTAATACACCTCAACCCAGGCTGCCCATGGGAAGCTGGGGAGTCCAGTGTAGCTGATGCTGTAGGTGCCGGCTGCTGCTGCATGAATCCTATTGTGGTTCCTATGAGGGAAGCCGTGTGGAGCCGTTCATAAGTCTTTGTCACTGGTGTCTACGCCAGGTGCGGAAGGGGGTACGGGGAGGTGACACTCCGCGTGCCCATCCGTTGGTGGTTGTGGGAAATTGGTTCCCGAGGGGACCGTCGCCCTGAAATCTCAAAGGCAGGCGCAGCCCTGATGGATCCAACGTCACAGGAGGGGGTATGTGTAGGCGACACTCCATGTTCCCGCCTGTTGGTGGTTGTGGGAAAGTGATGCCCAAGGGAGCAGTCTCCCATCTAGGATCTTCATCTGTATCCAGAAAATCCAGTAAAAATGAAAAATGATAAAGAAAAAGGCATGTGGGTCTGTAGATCGCATGTGCCTCCTATGGACACTAAGCTAAAACTGGCTGCTTGTCTCTCCAGAATGGGGGTGTATACTGCTGGGGAGGAGAGGAGCTTGTTTCATTAATTGGCTTAGTGTCGCCTCCTAGTGGCAGCAAACATAAACCATGGTATCCTGTGTCCCCAATGAGGTGATAGAGAATTAATTTTTTTTTTTTTTTTTTGCAAATGAGGGTGCTTTGTTGCACTTTTGATGGTTCCTATGCCTTGGTACAACATTACGCCCTATTTTACATATTAATGTCAGTCCACTGTCTTGATTGGCAGAGCTCCATTGGTGTGAGTGACCACTCCCTAAAATTGGTACGCTGTAAGTGTCAGTGTGGTCATGTACCAGTGTGCGGTGGCTGTGATGTCGGTGTTCCTGCAGGTGCGTTCTGAATCCTGGTTCCTGCCTGTCTTTGGCCATCACTCGAGTGGTTTCAATGAGGAGGAGAAAAGATTGTTTAAATGAACAGAAAGCGTGTGCACGTCATATGGTGCTCTCCCTCCCTGAACTCGCTCACTTCACTGCTTGGTGCATCGAGCAAAGACCATGGACAGGTAGGATCTATGCATCAAAGGGTGCCCGTAGCCACATTTTGTGCACATTTACACTGTCACTGGGAGCACTATCTGTTTTCAGCATACAGCTGTCAATCAAGACAAGGAACTTGCTTTAAAATGCAAATATTAGGGTACAACAGTGATCAAAGCTCTGAAGCGCCCTAATTTGCATATCAAATAAATGTGGATTTTTCAGCAAATGCTAAGTTAAACTTTATACACCTGATATGATTCTTGTATGGCTGCATTCCCTATTCTGAATGTTTGTGCAGTTACAAGTGGCAGTCGCCTGAAGAATGGTCGGGTCACTTCATTCAACCGCTTCACATCTTTGGAAACCTGAAGCTAAATAGACTGAACAGCAAGTCCTTCTATACTGCAGGATATACATCCAATCTTTTTAGGCCGGCTTCACATCACGTTGATTTGCTGTCAGGTTCTGTCTGGTGTTTTGCAGGAAGCACCGGACAGAACCTGACAGCCCCGGACAAAACAGAATCGGAGGGCATTCCTGTTTTCAGCCGGCTGCTCTTTTAGCAGCGCTGTCCAGTTGCTGAACTAGCGCGGCTTGAATTTTAAAGCCACCGCTTGTTCACCACCCGACGTCTGGAAATCAGTCCATTTTTGATGCATCCGGGGCGATCCAGTGCCCGTAGACACACATGTTTTTGGGCGCCAGATCTGGGAGGATCCGATTTTGTCCGATTTCTGCCCCGGACACACAAAATGCGTCCAGGGCAAAAAGAACCAAAATCTGCCGTATCCTCCCGGACAACACAAAACCGGATGGCAAATCACTGCCATCCGGCCCTAAAAAATCGGATCCGGGGATGTCTGGTGTGATCCCAAAAATCGTGGTGTGAAACTGGCCTTAGAGTTCATCACTTTTTCATGCAGGTAATGGAGCAGATCCGCCTGAAAGAGATGTTGTGTGCACATACCCGTAGTCTGCTTTACCAATAGGGGGTGGCACAGCTAAAAGTTCTGTGAACCCCAAGTATGGCGCTGTCTGTTAGCTTGGTGCATTAGCATCAGGTCTAGTAAACTGTTATGAAGAGCAGGTCTCCAGTTGATGACTTTTTTGAGTTGTTGCACATAAGAGGAGCAGATCTGGATTGGGTAATGTAGGAGCCCCTGGATCTTTGTATACGGCCTGTGTGATTTCTGTGGAAAAGCTTTGGCTGTCATTACACCAGTAATGAGGTATTCTATGGGGGCTGGATATGGCTCGAGACCATCTCTCAGAGCTGAATGTGGTTCTCAAAGTCAGAGGTTCGTATCTCTGCTATAATCCATAGGAATCAATGGGTAGGGCATAGCCCTTGGGGCCACTGTGTGGTGCAAAGGTTCATTGTGATGTGTAAAACTGAACAATACATGTTAACCATTAAGATGCACTGGATGGAGGAGTCGCCGCTGTGGCCTGTAGGAAAGTTGAAGCTCGCTGAAACGCACAAATATAATTTTATGACCAACCTTTCTACTACAACTTTACTGTTTCATTGAAATCAGTAATTCTCTGACGCAATACAGCCTCATTCTCCTCCTTGGGTAAAATGGAGAACTATTTTAGTTATCCATGGTATAATATATGTAGTGACTTCTGATGATAAGTGTAAAGATCCGATAAGAGATGGAATTGAACTTGAGAGCTCATCTCTTCAGGAAAGCTTACAGGCTGCCACCTCACCCCCATTGGATCTGTCATAACCAACCCCCAACATACTGTCTCCCCCACCGTCCTGTAAAACTGTAAGCCTGTGAGGGCAGGGCCATCTCCCCTCTATACCAGGCTGTCATTGTTAATTTGTCTAATGTAATTTATATATGTATTTTGTTTGTAACCCCTTCATGTACGTGTACAGCACCATGGAATAAATGGTGCTATATAAATAATATTAGTCCACACAAAGGCTTGTCTCAACAACTTAAGGCCCCGTTACACCTGGCCACATCGCCGCCGATTACATAGGCGACGTAGGGGCGCGGCCTATCGGCGGCAACATCGCCGCTGCGTCGCCTAATGTAAAGGGGCGATGTCGGCGGCTCTGACAGCTCGCCTGGTTTGACATAAGTGATGTGAAACCAGGCGGCCGATCTGGGGCGATGTGCACACATCGCCCCATGTAAACGGCCGCTGGCGAGCTGACAGGCGATGGGAGCCACAGGCCGCCTCTCAGCTCGCCAGCCCATCACCGGAGATGTCTCCCCGTGTAAACGGGGGGCGGCGACGCTGGCGGGGCACCAAAAAGGTGCGCGCACCCGCCAGTCGCCGCCGACATCTCCGGCAGTGTCAGCAGGTGTAACGGGGCCTTTAGGCTACTTTCATACCCGTGTTTCTTGGCAATCGCAGCAGATCTGGCAGTTTTGCTGGATGCCGGAACACTTGCGACAGGGCTACGTTGGACCTAATGCATTCCCTATGGGACTTGCGTACATGTGCAGCATTTGCAGTTTTGCCACGATGTGGAACGGAAAAGACTGCTGGAGCATATTTTTTTGACTCACCGCAAGTGCAAAACTGTAAGTGCCACACGTCCGCAAGTCCCATAGGGAAAGAATTAGACCGAATTTAGTCTTGCCACAAGTGATCTATTAGGCGGCAGATCTGGCAAAATTACGGATATGCCACGAATGATGAAAAAAACTGATGTGATGGCAGCCTAAAATGGGTATAATTGTAAAGTGCTTGTGAAAACCATTACCTTTGAAATTTCTCCTTCGCTTCATTGGGGACACAGACCGTGGGTGTTATGCTGCTGTCCACTAGGAGGCGACACTAGGCAAATCTGCAAAAGAGTTCAGAAACTCCTCCTCTGTAGCATATACACCCTGGAGCAGGAAGTGATTCTCCAGTTTTTGCTTAGTGTCGATAGGAGGTAGACATGGTCCATAGGACCACTCCAAATTACATAGTTAATATTTTTTACTTAGATTTTTATTCTTTTTTACCAAGGATATGAGAGGGCGACGGTATCTCCGCATACCGATCTCCCACAACCAGCAACAGGCGGGAACGCGGGTGTTACCTCCACGTATCCCCTCCTGCTACGATGGATAGGGAGCAAGGCGACGGTTCCATTGCGTTCCGATCTCCTTGTCTTTCTCCCATGGCCGGCGCTTCCACATTTTCCCCTGTCCCCACTGGAACCTCAGGGTGACTTCTGCAGGTTTGCAGAGAATTCACAGCAGAAAAGAGCTGATCCTGCGGGCACATCAGGACGCCAGGCCAGGCACAGACTTCCCCATCTCCCTTCTGGGTTATGGGTCGAGCAAGCCCAAGATGCCCTCCCCATTCCCTGCCAGGTCTGGTTGAGGAGCCTACTCAGGTAATCAGGGCTCCCCTGGGACCCTGCATGTTTTCTTTCCTTTTCCCCCTGAGCCGACCAGCTGCAGCGTCTGTAAGCTGCAGAACTACAAGCCCTACTGTGAGGGTCTCTGAAGCAGGCTCTCCCACCTCGGGTCCCCCCTCCTCCTTACTATTCATGCTGTGCCCGCTACCCTGGAAGGGAGCACAGCAGCGGCGGCTCATAGCGGGCCCTGGGGCGCCGATGGGGCGCTGCCCCACCGTGGTCGCAGCCTCCGGTGCCAGGCGCCGGGTTCCCAGTTCCGGCCCCGGACCTCCGCGCCAGCCCCCCGCCATTCCCCCCGGGCCCGCGTTTTACGCGAGGCCCCGGCTTCGGCCTAGCCGCACGTCACCGTCCCGCCCACCGGCTCGCCCCATTGGACGGGAGCCTTTTCAGCGTCAGCACGGGGGCGGGACAGGCTGAAAAGGGCGCCATTCGGCCTCTCTGCGCGCTCTCGCGCTGGCTCCGCCCCCTTCTTCCTGGCACCGCCGCCATTGCAGCCCCGGCGCTGTCGCCGCTGTATAACAGCGGCGAACAGCGCTTGGGGCATCAGGGGACTCAGGCTGACCAGGCCATCTGTGGCTGGAGGTCAGATGGTCGGATAACACGACCACTGGGGTTGCGCATAGGTCTCTGCTCTGGGCAGAGACCTTGCAGGGGCACCCACTAATGGGGCAGATGGCAGCAGGCTCAGGCTGACCAGGCCATCTGTGGCTGGAGGTCAGATGTTTTCAATAAGCCACTACAACCACTGGGGTTGCACCTAGGACTCTGCTCTGGGCAGAATCCCTGCAGGGGCACCCACTAATGGGGCAGATGGCAGCAGGCTCATGCTTGCCTCTGCTGAGGCATCCCTTGGTCCCTATCCTCCCAGGTGGAGATAATAGGGATACACAGATCAGCTCCGACTCTTGTGCCACATTACAGCAAGTCTCGCAGCATCCCCTGTACGGGGTATGCAGGGACCCAACAACAACTAACACGGCTTCGCGGTGCGCCAGTCTCTGATAGTTACTGACGGGCAGTCAGCAGTGGCGTACCTGCACCAGGTGCAGAAGTTGCAATCGCACCCGGGCCCTGCAGCCTAGGGGGCCCCAAAAAAAGTGCTTTGTCATATAGAAAAAGACATACTGTTAAACATTTGCAATAATTGGGGGCCCATTGGAGCATTCGCATCGGGGTCCCGGGGCCTGATGTTACGCCACTGGCAGCCACCATAGTACAGCCTGCCTCAACTTGTACTCCCCCCCCCCCCTCCCTGTACACCAAGCGTGTGACAGTAATGCTACCCCTGTACTCTGTGACACAGTAACATCACGTTACTAGGAATACTGCTAATTCACAGAGCGGTACAGCCAGAGTCCCTCTGTCCAGCACACGGACCAATTATAATTGTTCCTACCACCGTGCCAGAGGCAGGTTCCTGTGGTACACCTTCCCGATCTGATAGCCCTACCCGGGAGGGTAGCTACGTTTAAGTGATATACCGACATGCCCTCCTCCTCGGTTCCCCTCAACGTTGGGAACCCTGTTGATATTCAGACATAAAATACTCATTCATCCCTTCCCAGGCCCCTACACAGTTGAGAGAACTAGGTTGCGGTGGAATTACGGCGAGTCGAACTCACAGGTTTCTTCCTGGGTCCTCCATTGTCGGAGAGTCCAGTTGAAGTTGACGTAACCTACAATTATCTGATAACTGCAAGGGTCCTAGGACTGTTACCAATTTTTTCCAATCCCACAGCTAGAGTTCCGGTCAAGTCCATCAAAACACAGGATGAACTCCATGATCAGCCCTGCTCGAGTGGTTTAGCTCGGGTCTCTGGAACTGAAGACCCATAACATACTTCCTCCTCAGCTCCCCACATTCGGAGGCGCTGGGTTGTAGCCGATATTGTTATATGCCAAGCTTCTTCCTCGACTCTCCATTGGGGATTCGGGTTGAAGCTGCGAAGGCATGAGGCCTGGCCGGCCTTCGTCACCTGACTACAAAGACGTAACTCGAGGTAGCACTACGTGGTATACGAATTCTGTTGCCAATCTCCTCACTAGACCTATATGGATATTTGGCTTAAGAGGACACGTGCGAGTACTCTGCACAGCCTGCCTCGAGACGGGACCTTACGGCCCCCTGACCGCATGATCCAATGAATGGGCCCTTCTTGCCCCCGTAAGACCATGGCCCGAGCCTTCTTCCACCACTCTGTCCCTTCTCGATTCAGGAGTCTCCAGTGGGATAGTGCTCGCGGTGTGCAGCACAGGACACCAGCGACCGAACGGTCGTGATCACAGCCTCCGGTTCTTTTTCTGCCAGCACTGCTCTTGTCTTCCGGTTTTCTCCGGACCTCCGCGACGGGCCTCTGCGGTTCCCGAGCCCCGCGTCTTTTAGCAGGGCCCGGCTTCGGCCTAGCCGTGACATCTCTGGCTTCCCGCCCGTTCTCAGCCCGCCTTCTGCCCGCCCTCCACCTGCCGTCGGAGCTCCCGAACCTTCAGCTCGGGGTGGGGCGACGCTGAAGGGACTGAAGCGAAAAGATTACATAGTTTTTTTCCCCCGCCTGAAAATGGCAACGTATATACTGCTTTTCAGCAGTCTTCCGTCTCCGGATGGCTCTTTTATCAATCCATGATTTTCAGAGACTGCGAACACAGTGACATTTGCACCGTGCTCGTTAAACAGACTCATTGGGATCGACCTTCTCCAGGTCTACCCAAACTCCAAGGCGCGTGCTGCAACACAGCACATATATCCAGGAGCCCCAGCTCCGCTGCGTGCCCTTAACGCCCCATGCTGCAGCGTCACGTATAGAGTCTCAGCCATATGGGACGCACAGCATCGCATGATCATGGCTGCCGTTAGTTGCAACGCATTTACAGCTCTAGTCAGTTTCCCAGACAAAGCACAGATTCTTCATCTTGGACTCCGCAGCTTCTGGCAGGGATTTCCTCAATCCTTCACAGCGGATATAAGAGTCCTGGTCAGCATAGCAGCCAGTTCCATGGCCTCAGCGGAATCGCCGGCCTTTGCAATTATCCATGCTCAGGCGTTGCACGCATACTGCATGGGGGCGATGTACCCCCTTCACAATGCTCAGGGCAGTGGTCTTGCCCTGTCTCGAACATACCCCTAAATCTACAGTAGTATCTCTAGGACTGTAATCGTTCAGTCACCTTCTGGCATTCAGACAAGTCAGAATGCAGTCAGACAATGCCACAGCCGTGGCATAGGTCAACCACCAGTGTGAAACCCGCAGTCTCTAAGCGTTGACAAGTTCGCCACATTCTTCACTAGGTGGAATCCTACAACACGGTACTGCCAGCTGTTCTCATACCAGGTGTATTCTTCTGGGTGGCGTTATCTTTTTTCCTAATTCGCCAAGGCATGGACTCAGGGTGACCAGCCCCTTCCCCTACACGTCCTCCGTCGAAACGCCGACGCCAGGTACCCACAGATATGGAGCTGGCGGAGTCACACCTCAATGCCTCGGTCCCGGCCTTCCTGGCCTGGTCTCAGGATCCGCAGTCAGTGGGACAGACTCACTAGTCCAAGCCTGGACCGGTACCCGCCTCTCCTACATTTCTTCCCCTCTAATAGTCGGGATTATCACAACGAGAATGTCGCCGGGGCTTCTTTCTGGTCTCAGACTGATCCACTCGCCCTTGGCGCGCACGCTTGTCCAATTTATAGCGCAGTACCAGGACCTCTAACGGTCAGTTCAGACCTGTTCGCTCACGGCCAGTTCTTCCTCAGAACTCTTCTCATCTGAGGTTGATACCGTAGCCGTTCAGACCTAGAATTTAACCCAAGAGGTTTTTTTCCCAGGATATTGTAATGAGCGTAGTCACAGAGGAGGACACCAGCTTTATCAGCGATATCCCATCACACACGTGTACTCATTTTGGTTTTTTTGCTGGGACTCCTTTAGCAGTTATTCCCCTTGGCCCTACTTCGTCCTAGGGACTCTCCGTCTTCCACCCAGACCTCGACTCAGGGCTATCCTTGGGTCTCTCACACACCAGGTTTTTCACCCTCTTACAAACACGTCTTGCCACCAGACTTCTATGAAACCTTTCCTCGAAGGGTCTGCTATTTCTGGTCCCCATACAACAAGACTAGATCCGTGGGGAACTGACCTTGATACTCGCGGCCGCCAAGAATCCCGTTTTCAGCCATGATGGAATACTACCTATAGCATCCTCATTCACATAGCGCCTTTCATCGGAACAAGACTTTCCTATGGCTGTTTCCTTTTTTTTTTTCTTTCAGGATAGGTTTACTCTTTCCACCTACATGACGACGTCTCTCTGCCATCGCTACGCCCGACTTCAGTCCGTCCGGTCGCGAGGGACGTACATGTGCGGGACCTGGTCTGGGCCCTACGCATCTAGATGTCAGTGCCCTCCTGAGAGGTCGGATTCTCTTTTCTCATTCTTCCAATGGGCAGAACTAAGAACACGTCATGGGCAGAACTAAGAACACGTCAGCCTCTAAGGCTCCTCTACCCTTCCAGGACGCTTATTCCATCGATGAATCATCCCTTCCAGAGGGTCATGGTACATTCTACTCGGCCAGGAAGGCCTCCTGGACAGTTCGGTAACAGTCATTGGCGCAACAGGTGTATAGGCAGCCAATAGGCCAGCCTACACCCATACCCAAGCCGCTATAGAGCTTGCACTCAGTCCGCAACGAACGCAGGTCTGGGTACACGTGTCCTCCAGGCGGCAACTCGCCTGTTGGCTCATTCTTCTTCACTGATCATGCTCAGTGTCACTAGTTCCTGGGGCATGGTTCTTCTCTGACCTTGCTCAGTATATCTAGTTCCTTTGTTCTTTCCCGCCCAGGGACTGCTTTGGGACGTCCCACGGTCTGTGTCCCCCAATGAGGCGAAGGAGAAAAGGAGATTTTTGTGTACTCACCGTAAAATCCTTTTCTCTTAGCCTCTAATTGGGGGACACAGCACCCACCCTATGGCTCTTATGGGCCTTTTCTTCAGTTCTCACATTTCATGGTTAACACGTTTACCGTGTTTGCCTATTATCTCTCTGTTAGTTGTTGGCTGTTTAAACTTGTGCCTGTTTAGCTCAGGCCTTGTAGTACTATGAGCCTGTTTAATTTCAGGTCTTGTTATACGATCATATGCTTCGTTCACTCTTCACTATTTTCCACATGCGCCTGCTTAGCTACAGGCCCTGTGGTACTAATATACTCTGCTAATTATTCACTATTTACACACATGCCTGTTCGGTTTCAAGCCGTGTTCCACGATTATTACCTTGTTAACTATATTGTTTACACGGGTTGACTGTGTGTACTTCCTGTGTCACTGTTATTTGTTGACTCTCCTACTGCTTTAGCACAAAACTGGAGAATCACTTCCTGCTCCAGGGTGTATATGCTACAGAGGAGGAGTTTCTGAACTCTTTTGCAGATTTGCCTAGTGTCGCCTCCTAGTGGACAGCAGCATAACACCCACGGTCTGTGTCCCCCAATTAGAGGCTAAGAGAAAAGGATTTTACGGTGAGTACACAAAAATCTCCTTTTTTCTTATTAAAAATCCTGTCCGTTCTGAAGAACATAGGGATTTTAAAATTCCATTGTGTAGAGCTTGTTGCCTTGGTTACCGACCACCGATGCAGCCTGTCAGAGATGGATGGTTTCCTAGGCAATGTGTATGGTGCTTATAACCTGGATTCCTGGATCAGGCAGGCTTTACTGTCCCTGCACTCAATGGTGCAGACGTAGAACTACCTCTGATGCAGCATTGTGAATGTTCCAAAAATGACCTAATGTTACCTAGGTTTTTTATTTCACATTATTTTATCTTGTGCTACATATCTTATTTAGAAATAATGTGGCATTGTTTAAAGTGAATAATGTTTTTTTATTTTTTTCAGAGAAGTGCAACAGTTTCCAGAGTCTGTTCGTAACGCAGCAGAAGTGAAGTATGCTGTCCAAGTGTTCGCTGCACTAAATAGCACAAACTTCATCCGATTCTTCAAGCTGGTCCGTTCTGCATCTTACCTTAACAGTTGCATATTACATTGCTATTTCCCCCAGGTAATACATTTATTCTGGTTTTGGTCAAAGCTTTGAGTGTTTATTTTTTTTCTTTGTGCCATTTAATGCCTTGCCTATGTCTCTTGCAGATACGAAGAGATGCATTGCGTGTCTTGAATGTAGCATACACAATCAGTATTCAGAGACCCACAATGTTTCCCGTAGAAAACATAGTTCGTCTCCTCTTTTTCCCTGATATTGAGGAAGCTACAGATTTTCTTACATCCTATGGCTTAAGTGTTAGTGAAGGGTAAGTGTGCCTTTAAAGGGGTTGTCCAGTCTAAATAATTCCGCAGTTACTCTATGTGACTACAGACTTATCAATCCTCACAACGCCCGCACTGTGCCCCTTGAGGATTTGCCAGTTTGAAAGCCAAGAACAGACTGCAATTATACAGTAAGCATGTTCTCAGAAACACGAGTAGTAGGTGAGGCCTCGTTCAATACCACTGTATGGAGTGGGTGTGTCCATCTAGTAGGCTTGGTCATCCAGTGGGCATGGCCTTGCTCACTAGTCGGTTCTGGTTGGGAACATGTATATTGCATAATTGTGGTCTGTTCCCAGCTTAATAACGGCAAATCCTCTCAGCGCACAGTTCGGACGCTGCAAGGATTTATACGTCTGCAATATTTTAGAGAGATTGCACAGTTATCATTTTAGACATGACAACCCCTTTAAAATTGGTAATCTCTGGGATATACAGTTCTAATTGTCCTTGATACTTAATAATTGTTTTTTCTTGCTAGTTTTGTAGAGCTGAATCGTGCAGCATTTGCTGAACCTGTGGTTCCTGTTCAGCCAAAGAGAAGCTCATATATCAGTTGTAAGAAGCAGAACTCTATAGGGGAGGTTGTGAATGGAGCTCCACTCCCACAGTTTTTTTCGCATATGCCTATTTGCAGTTTTGATGCCCAGAATAAATATACTGGAAATATCAGCACTTATGAACCAGCGATACCAATAGGCAAGTAAAAAGAAAAATCTCAAGTAGAATTAACTTTTCTAAGTGCATTAACAAAGTTGGTGTTTCTCATTACTAACATTTTGGGGACATACTACCTGCTACTGGGAGGCTGACACTAGGTAGAAAAAAAGTGTCGGCTCTGACAAGTGTGTCCTACCGTCTCCCCAGACATTAGGCAGCTCAGTTTTAGCCCAGTGTCATTGGAGACAGATATGACCTGTATTGCGTTTGCTGCATTTTTTACATGTTTTGGTATGTTTATAATTATTTTTTAGGACTTTCTTTGTAGGTGGAGTGAATGTCGACCACAATTTTCTCAAAAGTGTACTTGAAAACGCTTTTTCTCCCAGAACTGGATGCTCTCTTTGTTTTCCTAGCTCGCACCCTTTGCATATCACTTAACTTTGCTGGTCTCTGGTCCAACGACCAGGTGGGTATTCTGTGGCTGATGTTGCGAGCCTTGCCAAACACCATCTACCTGATGGCATCCATGGCTCCTCCTCCTGTTAGCCGGACTAGTGTGATATCGTGTGTACATCATGTCTCAGCAGTGATGTCATACCAGGCGAGCAAATCAAAAGAGGAGTCAGGATGACGGCAGGTAGGAGGCAGTTTGTAGGGCGCCCGCCCAGCAGCCACCAGGGTTCTGCAAATTAATTTGCTTATCTCTACTGGCCTGCCATCTGGCTTCCATTCCCTGGTTTTGCAAGCTAACCACCTAAGCTGCCATTTGTATCCTTGCCAAGTTCTTCTAGGCTCTTATCATAACCTTGAGTTCTAAGGTTCTGCGAGCCACCGTGCAATTGGTGATCCACATGGTCAGTTTTTTGCTATTGCCCACTTCAGGGACTGTTCTTTGATGTCACATGGTGCAGTGTCCCCCATTACTGTTAACGAGAAAATCTGATTTTCTCTATCGCTTCATTGGGGGACACAGGATACCATGGGTGTATGCTTTTCTGTCACTAGGTGGCGACACTAAGTTAATTAAAAAAGTTAGCTCCTCCTAGCTGTATACCCCCATGTAGGAGTGAACAGTCAGTTTTTTGCTTAGTGTCGTAGGAGGCAGACGTGCCCTAATCCAGGCCACATCTATAGCCTGACTAACTAGATAAATCAGATTTTTGTATTGCATGTAAAATGTTTTTCATTAAATACATTGAAGGATGCGTCCCTCGCAGTCTTTTCCTTCCATTGTTGTTTCTAGTTGTTTATGGGCATTGTTCTCTTTCCTTAGTCATGTTGGTTCCTATTGCTTTTGACTGCCTAGTGCCTGAAAAAGTATAGCAGAGGCCAACACTTTTTTTCTACCTAGTGTAGTGTCCGTCTCCTAGTGGCAGAGTCAATACCCTCGGTGCTGTGTCCTCTAAAAAACGGGACTTCTCTATCGCCTCATTGGGGGACACAGGACCATGGGGCTATGCTGCTTATCCCTAGGAGGCTGACACTAAGTGAAAGTGGAAACAAGTTAGCTCCTCCTCTATAATATACACCCCCTGGCTGGGCCAGGCTACACCAGTATTAGCTTACTGTCTGTAGGAGGCACATCTCTATTCTAAATTATCTTTTTTTTTCCTGGAATTTTTCCTTTTTTCCTCAAAATCTTAGACGGGCGACTGCTCCCTAAAGGGCACCGAACTCGCAAAAACACCAACAGGCGGAAACGCGGAGTGTCGCCTCTTTGTACCCCCTCCTGCGCCATTGGATTCATCAGGGCTGTGCCAAAATATATATTTTTTGTGGACTTTATGGGTGACGGTTCCCTTAAGGGCTCTGATTTCCCGCAGCCAACAACAGATGGGCACTCTGAGTGTCGCCTCCCCGTATCCCCTTCCGCACCTGGCACAGACCGCCAGTATCTCAATTGTCACGAACTGAGACCGGGTCTCCTCAGCCTCTTTTACAGGTTCTGAGTGGTAGACATACAAGCCTGCACCATCCTGCTTCTCAACTGGACCCTCACTGCAGCATCCCAAAGCACCAAGGGTTTTCATGAAGGTCATGGCAGCCGCCATGAGTATTCTTCATTCCAGAAGAGTAGTTGTCCTGCCTTATCTGGACGACTTCTTTATCAAAGCCCCCTTCTTCCAGGCCTGCACGGAAAGTGTCCAGATATCCTTAGACACCTTGTCACGTTTGGCTTGGCTGGTGAATCTGGCAAAGTCTTCACCGATCCCTGCCCAGTCAATCACTTTCCTAGGCATGACTTTCAACACATACCAAGGCTTGATCTTCCTCCCTCGGGACAAGGCGACAGCACTGCAACGGGAAGTGTGCACTCTCCTTCGCCCTTCCCCACATTTCATGCGTTTCGGAATGAGAGTCCTGGGGAAAATGGTGGCGGCAATGGAAGCTGTTCCATTTGCCCAATTTCACCTTTGACCACTGCAGCTGGGCCTCCTGACAGCCTGGGACAGGAACCACTTTTCTGTGGACAAGGCCCTTCTCCCTTACCAGCAGGAAGGACAACGCCACAGGCATGGGTAGTGATGAAAAATAAACTTCTTTATTCCATGGTCGTGCAGCAACATTTCGACCAATCACATGTGGTCTTTATCAAGCTCACAATGCAAGACAAATGACCCCCTTAAATAGCGATAAACTCCACCCCCTTACATAAAACACTAATCACCATGTGTAAAACCTAGACTAATACTTAGAACAAACTACATTAAAAGTATACCTGGTTATAGTTTCCAAATGTCCACCTATACCGTATACAAATCGTTATCAATATAATATTTTTAATACCTTATGATGAGCTAGACTGATTTTTATAACATTGTTTACTATAGGTATAGTGCCTCCAATCAAAAAGTAGCATTCCAGGTAGTCATAGTGATGTAAACTCCCCTTACCCTGCACGTGATATACTCAGGCTAATGGTAGACTTGCATCATCGGTTACTATGATAACAATGCCACCCACCAGTGTAATATACCAATCGTCAATCAATGGATGATGGCGCTGCACGATTGGAATTTTGATAAAGATCTCCCTTTTGACATTGCGGTAACAAGATCCGCTCTGTATAATGCTCTGTATTATGCTCTGTATCTGTATAACGCTCTGTATAATATTCTGACCGATTGGTAACATACATCTATGATGGACATTAACATGGACAATGGTGCTACACAAGTGGACTTTTGATAAAGGATCTCCCTTTTTGACATTGTGGTGATAAGATCTGCTCTATATGTGGATATTGAACGCTGCTTTACCCTGTAGTGGGGTGTAGGCGGGGTTTAATTACCCGTTAGCCAATCCGGAGGATGCAGGATGTGATACAATATAATGGACTTTCTAACGAATCACAGCATGAAGTGCTGATTTGACCATACATGGACCTACAAGGCACATCCCGGAAGTGACACATATCGGGGTATGTACACTAATCAGGAGAATGTGGACGTGTGCATAGATCCTACAATGATGGAGAAAAGCCCTGCAGTTGCGCAGGGATAACTGAGTGACGATTGGTATATTACACTGGTGGGTGGCATTGTTATCATAGTAACCGATGATGCAAGTCTGCCATTAGCCTGACTATATCACGTGCAGGGTAAGGGGCGTTTACATCACAATGACTACCTGGAATACTTGGATACTATAACCAGGTATACTTTTAATGTAGTTTGTTCTATGTATTAGTCTAATTAGGCTTTACACATGGTGATTGGTGTTTTATGTTAGTGGGTGGAGTTTATCACTATTTAAGGGGGTCATTTGTCTTGCATTGTGAGCTTGATAAAGACCACGTGTGGTTGGTCGAAACGTTGTTGTGGTTGGTCGAAACGTTGCTGCACAACCATGGAGTAAAGAAGTTTATTTTTCATCACTACCCATGCCTATGGTGCTGTCCTTCCTGCTGGTTTGTGACATTATCTAGATAAGGACTCTCTAGACTGGACGTGCGTCCGGGGACGGGCTGGAAAGGATATATATAGAGCCCGTGAGTTCACCTGGTGCGGTGACCATTTTTGCCTATGATAAGGCTCTTCCCCCTGACACCCTCAGTCAGGATAGCTCTTCTCTGGTGGATTCGACCACCCTCCCTCTCCAGGAGCCGGTCCTTCCTCCCGGTGGATTGGTTAGTCCTCACTACAGATGCCAGTCTACTCGGTTGGGGTGCAGTATACCGACAATATACTGCCCACGGTCGCTGGCCCACGCGGGAATCGTCCTTGCCGATCAATTTGCTGGAGATCCGCGCTATAGCACTGGCTCTCAAGTCCTTTCACAGCCTTCTGGCAGGACGCCATATCCACGTCCAATCAGACAAAGTCACGGCGGTGACATACATCAATTGCCAGGCTGGCATTCACAGCAAAGCGGCGCTATGCGAGGTAGAGTGCATTATCCACTGGGCCGAGTCGACAGACTCTGTCATTTCAGCAGTACACATTCAAGGGGTGGAGAATTGGGTTGCGGACTTCCTGAGTCGACAGGGTCTTACCGCTGGAGAATGGTCGCCATCCTGATGTGTTCCACCAAATCTGCTGTCACTTGGGAAATCCGGACATCGGCATCTTGGCTGAATGCCAAGGTTCCAGCATTCATAGCCCAGTCACACGACCCCAAAGTCTCTCGGAGAAGACGCTCTAGTACACTCCTGGCGTCCGTTCCGCTTGCCATACACCTTTACCCCTCTCCCCTTACTTTCAAGAGTAGTCAGGTTGAAAGTGGTGCTGGTCATACTCCTAGCCCCAGACTGGCCCAGGCGCGCCTGGTACGCCAACCTGGTACAGCTTGGCGGCCCGGGCGCGCCTGGTACGCCAACCTGGTACAGCTTGTCGCAGACGCCCCCTGGCATCTTCCAGATTGCCCAGATCTACTGATGCAGAGTCCCATCAGCCACCAGAATTCAACGGTCCTAAATTTGACAGCGTGGCCGTTGAGACCTGGGTCTTGAACGCGCGCCGGATATTCCCCGGACGTCATCGGCACCATGATCAGAGCCCGTAAACTGGCTTCGTCACGCATTTACCACCGTAAGTGAAAACAATTTTTATCATGGTGCAAAAACCAAGCTCATCCGCCCTTTCCTCTCTCTATTCCCGTGGTTCTAAGCTTTCTTCAATCAGGCTTACAATCGGGTATGGCTCTGAGCTCTTTGAAAGGTCAGGTATCTGTCCTCTTGTTGTTTTTTTTTTTTTTTTTACCAACACCGCCTTGCCACAAAACCTCAAGTTAGAACCTTTCTCCAGGGAGTATCCCGGTTGGCTCCTCCTTATCAGAGGCCTCTGGAATCATGGGACCTTAATTGGTCTTGGACAGACTTTAAAGATCACCTTTCGAGCCTATGAGAGAGGTTTCTCTCCTCCTCTTGTCCTGGAAAGTCATTTTCCTAGTGGCAGTTAAGGCTTCTTCACACGCTAGGATATAGGTTAACAATATCGCTAGGTATGTCACGTGACCGCGATCCTTCCGACATCGTTAGTGCGTTATCACACGCGAGGATATTGTTAACTATCTTAAATTTGGCAACGCTCCAGCTATTTGGAGAAGATCTTTTGAACGATTTTACAAAGCAGCAGGAATAGGAGAAATATGAACGACATCGTTCAAAAAGGTATCACACTGAACGATGTTGGTTCGTACCATGACGTTAATTTGAAGAAGAACAATAGATTTGAGGTCAGGATCCCAAATTTTTGATGACCTTTCTAACGATTTTTCCTTCCTACATCATTCGTTTACACGCAGCGGCGCACTAACGATATCGTTTGAATGATCACAAATCCGTGACGTTTCAACAATACCGTTAACGATATCCTAGCATGTGAAGCGGCCTTTACGTCCATCAGACGCGTTTCATTGTTGGCGGCACTCTCTTGCCGAGAGCCTTTTCTTGCTTTTCATCAAGACAAGGTGGTACTACGCCCAGTCCCTTCCTTCCTTCCAAAGGTGACTTCTTCCTTTCACCTCAATGAGGACATCTTCCTGCCGTCCTTCTGTCCGGCCCAGGTGGAGAAGGCACGGTACTACATTTCAAGGACCGCATCCTTCAGTAAGACGGACACTCTGTTCGTTCTTCCGGAGGGTCCTCGAAAAGGACAGGCAGCTTCAAAGGCTACTCTAGCCCGATGGATACGTTCTGCCATACAGGAAGCCTATCTACTACGGAATGTACCCATTTCCAGCAGACTTCGGGCTCAATCTCACTTCGGCTCCACTGAGCTCACTTCGGGCTCCACTCGCACGGTCAGGGCATCCTGGGCCATTCGTCATCTAGCCTCAGCGGAACAGGTGTGCAAGGCCGCTACATTGTCTAGTCTGCACACATTCACAAAACGCTACAAGGTCCATACCCAGGCCTCAGCTGATGCTAGCCTGGTTAGACAGGTCCTTCAGGTGGCGGTGGCTCAGGAAGTCTAGGACTGTTCCTGGCTTTTTGGGTTGTGTTTTTTTTCACACCCAGGGACTGCTTTAGGACATCCCATGGTCCTGTGTCCCCTAATGAGGCGATTGAGAAAAACATATTTTTGTGTTCTCACCGTAAAATTGTTTTCTCTGAGCCATCATTGGGGGAAGACACAGCACCCACCCTGTTGCCCATTTCGGGAATTTGCTCTCTTTCGATTTTTTTTGAGTTTTGCATGTCATCACTTGGTTGAACTGCCTGTTTTCTCTTGTTCTCCTACTGGATGTTCTCTAAAACTGGTGGAGCCTGGACCAGCCAGGGAGTGTATACTGCAGAGGTGGAGCTAACTTGCGTTCACTCTCACTTCGTGTCAGCCTACTATGGATAAGCAGCCTAACACTCATGGTCCTGTGTCCCCCAATGATGGCTCAGAGAAAACGGTGAGTACACAAAAATCTGTTTTTATGGCATATACAAAAATCCAATGATTTGTATGTTATAAGATCTAGATTTTCCTTGACTGTAGATTTTAAGTTAAATCTTCCTTAACTTGCTTGTGTATCTACAGAAAAACCTGCTCCTGAAGAAATTAAGCGTACTGCTGTCCTTTCAGTGCCTGATGCTAAGGAGCCCAGTTCTGCACCTGATCCGGCCGTGTTTCAGCCCATCCTGCCTCCTGAGCCACCGCCATCTCCTCCCAAGCCAAAATTCAGTGAAGAGGTACTAAAAAAGACAAACAAATGCTGTCCTATACTGGTATTAAGATCATTTCACATGTGGTCTTCTGTAGTCAGAATAAATTATGAGTTCACATATTTCTTGGGGCTCTCGTAACCACCAGTTACAGGCCACTGCATCCATGCGCAGCTATATTAAAACCAATGAATATTTGTGTTGGCTTATCTGCACAGGCACTTAAACAGAGACTTCTGTAGCATTATCTTTTTTTGTTTTTTTTATGCAGGATGTGGCTCATGTCCTGGAAAATATTTTGGACGATGCTGTGAAAGAATTGAGCGTACCTGTCATCCAAAGTGTGTTAGAATACGTCTCAGCTGCACTTGGGTATAACTGTGTTTGTTTTTCTCCTTAATGTTTTATAGGACATCTTATCAGGAGCACGCAAAAGAAAATTAGTACATTTTGTTTACTAGATGACATTGTGAAATACATTCTAAGTGCAGTTGAAAATGCTTAAGTGTCAATGACAAAAGGTGGTCAGGATGTAATCCTTATTTCAAGATTATAGGACACACGTTACTATTAAAAGCATTCAGTAATACACACACCGCTTTGCTACATAAATGCACACATGCACACCTCTGCTGCATACATACGCCTCTGCTGCATACATACGCCTCTGCTACATACATACGCCTCTGCTGCATACATACGCCTCTGATGCATACATACGCCCTGATGCATACATATGCCCCTGATGCATACATATGCCCCTGATGCATACATATGCCCCTGATGCATACATATGCCCCTGATGCATACATATGCCCCTGATGCATACATATGCCCCTGATGCATACATATGCCCCTGATGCATACATATGCCCCTGATGCATATATACGCCCCAGATGCATATATTTCTCTATCACCTCGTTGTGGGACACAGGATACCATGGGTGTATGCTCGGGTGCCACTGGGAGGCGGGACACTATGCTAAGTAAAAAAGAGTTAGCTCCTCCTCAGCAAGTATACACCCCCCACACTGGAGTGAACTTGATCAGTTTTAGTGTCAGTAGGAGATAGATGTGGTCTACTGATCCACACATCCCTTCTTATTTTATTTTATTTTTCTTATCTATTTTTGCCATTATTTTCCCTCTGAATGAAGAATAGACGGGCGACGGTGCATTCGCGTACCAATTTCCCAAAACCACCAACAGACGGGAACGTGGAGTGTTACCTCCACCCTCTTCTGCACCAAGGGGCGAGATTTCTAATTCTATTTTTATTTTTTATTTTTATTCATTCTTATTTTTTTTACATGATGGAGACGGTTTATTAGCGTTCCCATCTCCAGACGGCCACGTGGAGTGTTACCTCCCTGTATCCCCCTCTGCACAGTCTGCTCCAGCAAGCAAATTAAGATGTTTTATGGGTTAAGGAGCACACAGCTCTCCCCAGATCCCACAGTTGGGACACTGATGCGCAGGAGCTCGGTGACATACATGGACTCTCTGGCTCTCCCCAGCCTCCTTTACCAGGACACTGAGTCGCAGGAGCCATTCATCATCACCACGATGCCCTCCCCATCCTCCCCGCAAGGGGACTTTGGGTCGCAGAGCCAGCACCAGGTAATGCCTTCTAGGCTACCCTTATCCTGCCTGCACCATGGATTACATCCGGGGACCCCCCTGGAGATCCCCTACCAGTGCCTCCAAACATCTAGGCATGTAGCCCTTACATCCTGGGACCTCTCCCCTCTACCGGTGGACAGGTGATTCACAACTAGTGCAGCGGCCGGTACCCCTACATGACTTGCAGGAGCCAGCACCGGGACAGGCTACACGGCTCTCCCCCTTTTCCCCATTGGACCCGAGGTTGAGTTGCCGGCAGAGCGGACCAGTATGGCGCGGGCAGACGGCGCTTCCACAGTGGTGACAATGCACATGTATTTAACCCCTCCCCCCGCCAGCATGTTATTTTTCCGAGGGCCACCATTATTTTATTTCCCGCCTCCGGCCAGTTACAGAGCGGTGCCGCCTCCTCCCGGCCATCTCCCCGCCAACCCGGGCAATGTAACTGGCAGCCGGAGCGTCTTGCGACTGCTTCCATTCCCACTGAGGGCGGTCTAATCATCCTCGGTGCACTTTTTTCTCTTCTACAGCTGCGGTCTTTGCAGTGGGCAAGGCCCTTTCCCCCCCCCCCCCCCCCCCCCCGGTATATAGGCCCGTGCCAATCGCGGTCCCTAGGCGGCTTAGCCGTTAATTTACTCCCAGGCTGCAAACAGGTCTACCCCCAGCTGCCATACCACGCCCCCAAACGTTTTCCCCTGCACTTTAGTTTTCAAATGTTTTCTTTATTTTAACCCTTCGGTCTCCGCACCTGAAATAGCACCACAGCTGCACAAGAGCAGGCTCTGCCTGGCACTCCAGAAAACCACTTTAGCATCTGGAGATCCCCATCTTAATGTGTCCCATCCTCATCCCGGCAAATTAAAACCTGTTTTATTCCTCAAAGGCACCGGTACCAGTATGGTCGTCATCTGTCTGTGTGCACAGATGGGTCATGGATCCTGCCACTACCTCGGTGTGCAGGAATCCCGGTTGACAAGCATCCTACACCAAAGGCAACAGCCTCCCCTCCAGGGAAGTGCGCCTTTTATGTTAAAGCAGGTCACAGCATCTGCTACATCACCCAAGACCTGCCTGCAAGATTAATCATGATATTTGCCACCCCATTAGGCAGGACACTCCTGTCAGTTCAAGCAAGTCGCAAAAGCTCTGTCAATATCTAATGCCTATATCCGCTACATCATAGTCGCAGAAACAGTCTATGCATTGTCGATAACCAACAATCAGACTGCCATATGGCCTATGTCTGCCTGATTTAGCAGGTCGAAGGGCCTGCACACTACCTGTTGTACTTAACTGTCGCCAAGAATGGTTTGACAATCGACCACAGCTCTGTGACCAAGACACCCGGCTGCCCTCCATCCTATAGCTCTGCTACAGCAGGTTTTCAGGTTCTGCAGCCCAATCCACCACAATACACGCCTGTGTCACATAGACACCTGCCCAATTAGGTCACAGTACCTGTTACCTTTTTGATCAGCGGGTTTTCTCTGAGGTCATGATTCCTATAACCCTTACACTACGGTACCTTATAGGATATGCTCTGCTCCCCAGTGCACATAGCTGCTGATGATTCTGTATTTTTAGTATTACTCATATATATGGAGCAGGGCTACCCTACAGGGTCTATCGCCTGACAACAAACATACATATGGCTATGCACCCTACTTTTTCAGCTCCAGCACGTTGAGGTCCACAACATTACCTAGACACATACCTGCCCGCCTGCTGTATTGCCTTTTGCATTATTCCAGTGGACCGGCCTTTTTTGTTTACTAATGGCCAGTAACCTTGCCCTCCCCCCCAAACCTCCCATACATCAGTCAGTAAGCCGGGGGACTGGCACCACTGCCTAGTACCCTTATCTACCTGCAGGATCGGTCTATCCGTTTGCAGATATTGTCTGAACGTTCCCGCTTTCGCGAACATAGGGTCCAGCTATCATGTGCTGCATAGCCCCTCTACCCAGGAGCTTTACAGTTCTACCTCGGCTCAGGTACCACTGTTTTCACATAACATATCATTCTCTACAGCAATATCCAGGTGATGCCAGCTAGGCTTAGTGCCTGACACCACGTAAATGAAGAACACAGGCTACACCCCCTCCTGTACTGAGGATCACCCTATGATGCCAGGCATCGGCTCATTTTTCAGAGGTCACAATTCCTGTCTACTATATTATGTGAATAAATATATATATACATATACGATGTTGCCTAACACGCACTTTTACATTGTACATGGTATGCCACACATTCTTGGTGTACCTCAATCGCTACAAAGATATATCTGTATTATAGGCCTGATATTTCTCCATGGGAGACCGGTGACTTGGCCTCATCTCATTAACACTAATTATGACGGTAGTCCACCGTCCCTATCAATGCGCCATATCTGCAGTCTCAGGCACCACTCATCTGCCATCCAGCCCACAAACTCCCCATCCTCTACCCAGTGTGTTAGACTCACTGATCCATCAGTCCCACGAGATAGTCTACAGAACCTCTGCACCTGCGTCCAGATTTGCTTGTGGTCTCTTCCCTTTTTCAGGGGATCATCATACAGATGACCTTCTCGCAAGACTCAGGTCATCTACAGCCAGATGAGTAGCCCCTTCAAGTGGGTCCCTTTGAAAGCTGCTACAGAGGTATGGTACCAGCTCCAGCGAATTCTCCAGTGTCCACATATGAGGTAATCGAGTTTACTCACCTTTTCTTCCCCCAGTCGAGCTGCATCCAAAGATTTTTTTTGTCCGACCATTTGGTCAGTCAGGCCTTGTTACTCGCTCCTGTCTCTCAGCTCCAAGGACGACCGAGCCCCCTACCCAGCTCAGGTAGAACAGCTCTATAGCCACCTACACCTCAGCCTAGGTTCAGAGCACGAACTTAGATCTCGATCTATCATAGGCTGGATGCTTGCTCCCCTCCCAACCGCTATTGTGAGGGTTGCCAGAGCCTCAGCTTTCTGACTTTTCAATTGCCACTCACCTTTTTGTATCTTGCAGATCCTACATGATGATATTTCCGAGGGCACTACTTTCAAGATTTCGGACCTAGTTCACATTCATCAGATCTGGGATGTCCTTCTGTTAGCAAGTGTGGTCTCCCTTCCGCATTTATCTCTAGGTGTTACCAACCAAGCGGCCTATGCAGACATAGGTTACTGCCCTTTGGCCTTATATGACAACACAGTGTCCTCCGGTGGGGATACTTGTAACATGCATAGTCGCAGTCTTCCTGCCAGGATTTTCTGGCTGACGGTCCAGTCTAGGTTCCGGACCTGGGATCCTGAGTGTTCTTCCACATCAGGAGTCCTCACAGAACCAGATCTCTGATATGCAGATTTATCAATATTCTGATTTTTTCTATACTTCCTTCCTAGCCATCATTCTCCTCACAGTCATCGCACTCAGGATTATAATCTGTCTTGGTCCTTCTCTTGCAGGACTACCCAACAGTTCCATCTGAGGGTCCTCCTGGTGTTTTTCGCTATCCTTCGTCCTCAATGTGCTTAACCCCACATTGCGTGTCACGCGGCAGCAAATAATAGCTCAACCCCCTCGCACTGTTACCAAGGTTTCATCAGGACCTCGACAGCTTGACAGCTACTATAATTTTTTCTTCCCCGACAACACCGTTCGATTCTTCCGGACTTCCTCTAACTCTGGGCCTAGAAGCCTCTGCAGTACCATACTGCTAGACATTTACTGTCCCACATGGATCGGTCCTTATATTGGCCAGGTCATGGGCTCCCGGTTTGCTTTAGCACAGAGCACTGCTCTCAGACTTCTTCGGTTCAACCAAACTATCTGACGTAGCACATTCTTATCTTCGGCTGCCACCTCCTCTTGCGACCTGGCAGCCTGACTGTGCCTTGTCCCTCAGGTACCTCTCTGTCCACAGAGAATAACCCTCTGTCGGGCCACAGCCAAGACACTGTTCTAGGTACTGGCGAAACAGCCGATTACCCTGTTCGATCCTGTGTTTCCCAGACGTCTGACTCACCTAGGCTGAGCGGACCGCTGGCTTGTCTAGTGGTCTTCGGCTACATCTGTTGAGTAGGTTACACACTGAGTCATGTGGGCACGAGGAA
Organism: Allobates femoralis; assembly: GCA_033576535.1. NCBI lineage: Eukaryota > Metazoa > Chordata > Amphibia > Anura > Aromobatidae > Allobates > Allobates femoralis. The sequence goes on along the minus strand of JARQOC010000011.1, from coordinate 58,330,301 downwards.
GCTCCTCGGTCTCCCTCGTTCCTTTTCTTCTGCCCTCGCGACGTCCAGGATTGCTCACGAATTTCCCTCCTTCCACAAGAGGACATTTTAGATTTCACAAAGGAAGCCCCTCCCCTTGCGGAGCTGGCTTCTCCGCTCTATAGTTGCAGACGTTTCCATAAATGTTTTCTCTTTTACCTTCCACTACCCTGCAGAGTTCCTTTCCTATGTTGTATTCCCTCTTCCCGCTAGGGAAAACTATTGCCTTTCTGTCTCGGCTCTGCCGACAGCCTTCGTACCTGCATCTCTGCACAAATTTTTTTTCTCATATTCTCTAGATAAAGGACCTCGAGGGGTTTCGCATGTAGCCATGCTATTTTCTTGTACCTTCTGCTCCTACTCTTCTCTTCTGCTGTTGGGTATAGTCCTCTCACTTGTAGAGTTTGTGTAAGCAAACGGAAAGTCACAGGTTATCCGTTTAGGAAAAATCCTATCTAGAATCATGTTTCCTCCTCCTTTGTGTCATTACACCTTTCGTCTGTCCCTGTTACGGGCGTCACTGGGTCCTATGTTTTCCTATCTTTCCTTCCTTTCGGGTCCAAGTCAACATGTGTTGAAATGTTTTCACAGCCACTTCAACCCCTAAGGCCGGCTCCTAGTCTTATTCTCTGGTCCTTCTCTTCCCAACCTTGGGGACTGCTTTAGGACATCCCATGGTATCCTGTGTCCCCCAATGAGGCGATAGAGAAAAGAAGATTTTTGTGTACTCACCGTAAAATCTCTTTCTTTGAGCCATCATTGGGGGACACAGCACCCGCCCTTCTTTCACATTGCCTTGAGAGCCGGTGCCTCGGGGTCTCAAATCGCTTCTCCAACTGCTTTTTGCACAAACTGATCAAGTTCACTCCAGTGTGGGGGTGTATACTTGCTGAGGAGGAGAGAACTCTTTTTTTTTTTTTACTTAGCATAGTGTGACGCCTCCTAGTAACAGCCAAGCATACACCCATGGTATCGTGTGTCCCCCAGTGATGGCTCAGAGAAAGAGATTTTACGGTGATTTTATGATGACTACACAAAAAATCTTCGTTAATGCCCCTGATGCATATATACACCCCTGATGCATATACAACCCCTGGCAAAAATTATGGAATCACCTGGCTCAGAGGATGTCCATTCAGCAGATCACAGACATGGCACAATTACTAAAGTCATTTCAAATGGCAACTCTCTGCCTTGAAGAAACACTAAAAGAAAGCTTGGAAAAAAAAAGTGCTAGCCAGTATCAGTTGCTTTTGTAAACCAAGCAGGGGGAAAAAATTATGGAATCACCCTGTTTATTTTCATTCCCAAAACTAACACCTGCATCAAATAAGATCTACTCGTTAGTCTGCATATAAAAAGGAGTTATCACAACTTGGAGAGCTGTTGCACCAAATCGACTGACATGAATCATGGCTCCAACACGAGAGATGTCAATTGAAACATAGAAGAGGATTATCAAACTCTTAAAAGAGGGTAAATGAACACGTAATGTTGCAAAAGATATTGGTTGTTCACAGTCAGCTGTGTCTAAAATCTGGTCTAAATACAAACAACATGGGAAAGTTGTTAAAGGTAAACATACTGGTAGACCAAGGAAGACATCAAAGCGTCAAGACCGGAAACTTAAAGCAATATGTTTCCAAAGTAGGAAATGCACAACAAAACAAATGAACGAATGGGAGGAAACTGGAGTCCATGTCTGTGACCGATCTGTAAGAAACCGCGTAAAGGAAATGGGATTTACCTACAGAAAAGCTAAACAAAAGCCATCATTAACACCTAAACAGAAAAAAACACGGTTACAATAGGCCAAAGAAAAGCAATCGTGGACTGTGGATGACTGGATGAAAGTCATATTCAGTGATGAATTGCAAATCTGCATTGGGCAAGGTGATGATGCTGGAACTTTTGTTTGGTGTCGTTCAAATGAGATTTATAAAGATGACTGAATGAAGAGAACATGCAAATTTCCACAATCATTGATGATATGGGGTTGCATGTCAGGCAAAGGCACTGGGGAGATGGCTGGCATTACATCTTCAATAAATGCCCAAGTTTACATTGGGGTTTTGGACACTTTTCTTATCCCATCAATTGAAAGGATGTTTGGGGATGATGAAATCATTTATCAAGATGATAATACATCCTGCCATGGAGCAAAAACTGCAAAAACATTCCTTGAAAGAAGACACATAAGGTCAATGTGTCATGGCCTGCAAATAATCCTGATCTCAATCCAATTGAAAATCTTTGGAAGTTGAAGAAAACAGTCCATGACAAGGCTCCAACCTGCAAAGCTGATCTGGCAACAGCAATGACAGAAAGTTGAAGCCAAATTGATGATGACTACTGTTTGTCACTCATTAAGTCCATGCCTCAGAGACTGCAAGCTGTTGTAAAAGCCAGAGTTGGTGCCACAAAATACTAGTTATGTATTTGACTGTTGTTTTGTTTGTGTGACATGATTCCATAATTTACCGGAAAATCTGCAGATCGGCAGTACATACCGGTACGGCGTACCGGAAAATCTAAAGAGCAGCACTGACCTGCTGTGTTACAGGCTGTGTGTAGTACTAGTAGCACAGTTTTCCTCAGAGCCGGAGGACCTGCGATGATGTCACATACATGTGACTCGGGTGGGCGGAGTTTTGCCCAGAGGGAAAGAAGATGGAGGAGGACGACTAATGCTGTGCAGGCTGCAGTGCAGGGTATGTGACAACAGCACTGACAGACTGTCAGTGACAGTGACAGTGACTGATGAGTGCAGAGGGCGGCAGGCTGTGCAGGAGGAGAGGATGCTGGGGGATAGAGATCAGGACAGGCAGGGTATGGAGAAATTGAGACAAGAGGGATGGAGGATGGAGAGATCAGAGGGATCGAGGATGGAAGGAGCAGGGGATGGAGGTTGAATTGAAGGGACTCGGAGCAGGGGGATGGAGAGACCAGGGGGATGAAGAATGGAGGGAGCAGGAGGATGGAGGGAACAGGGGGATGAAGAATGAAAGGAGCAGGGGAATAGAGGATGGAAGGAGCAGGGGGATTGAGGGAACAGAGGGATGAAGGATGAAAGGAGCAGGGGAATAGAGGATGGAAGGAGCAGGGGGATGGAGGATGAAAGGAGCAGGGGGATGGAAAATGGAGGGTGCAGGAGGATGGGAGGGAACAGGGGGATGGAGAGATTAGAGGGATTGAGGATGGAGGGTGCAGAGGGATGGAGAGATCAGGTGGATGGAGGATGGAGAGACCAGGGGGATGGAGGATGGAGCTAGCAGTGGGGAGCGAAGGACCCAGACGGGGAAGCCGGCGGTGAAAAGTGTTAACCGGCGGCTTTCTCCTTCTGTTCTGCACTCCCCGCTCCCTCCTGCCCCTACCCGCTCCCTGCCCGGTCCTAATTTAGGATCAGGTGGGGAGGCGGCGGGGGGAGCGGAGGATCGGGTTGTCATGCAGCGGGGAGCAAATCCTCCCCCCCCCTTCTCCGCTCTCGCCTCGGGTATGCGTACCAGGAAATATTTTTTTTACAAAAAAAGCACTAGTGATTCTATAATTTTTCGCCCTGCTTGGTCTACAAAAGTAACCATTACTGGCTGGCACATTTTTTTTTTCAAGATTTCTTTTAGTGTTTCTTCAAGGCAGAGAGTTGCCATTTGAAATGACTTTAGTTTTGTGCCATGTCCGTGATCTGTTTTTTTTTCTACAAAATTAAACAACTGAATGGATATCCTCCGAGCCAGATGATTCCGTAGTTTTTGCCAGGTGTTGTATACACCCCTGATGCATACATACACCCCTGATCCATACATACACCATTCATGCATACATACACCCCTGATGCATACATACACTTCTGCTACATACACGCACCCACACCTTTGCTGCATACCCACACCTCTGCTGCGCATTCACACACCCGTACCTCTGCTGCACATTCACACACCCGCACTTCTGCTGCGCATATGATTCACCCCAGGGCCGTGGGGTACTTGGATCCCGGGCGTTGATTAATGCAACTGTCACTGGTGACCGATACCCGGGGCCGTGGCCCTGGTGGTTGCTGAAAAATGTTTAAAATAAAAGAAATAAAATAAAGATCATGACGCCACCCAAGGTACCTGGTAATGTTACCAGTGCTGCTTTCAGACCTCCGGGGATGATGATGCTGCAGCCAGATGGTGTTGCTCCCCATAGGTGAAGCAGGATCCCTGGGGTAGAGATGGATGAATGGATTTCTCACTGGAAGGCGGCTCTGCAGGTGGAGGGTTGATGCAGTCTCTGCTGATGAGTCTGGAATGCAGTTTACCCGGCATGATGGAAATGAGACACAAGACACAGTTCAAGCGCTGCACGGGTTTTACTGGTAGCTTTCATGCAGCTTTCAAATGGTACACAGTCATGGGTAGCTGGCCTGGGTAGTCACCAGGGTATAAGACGTCTCTTTGAGGCCCTTAGTGGTGTTCCTGCCGGTTTCTCCCTCTGTCCTCACACTGCGCTGTTTCTCCTTTCCTTCCTAGCGCGGCCCTGCACAGAGCCCTTCGCCGCTCCCCATGGGTTGCTGTAGAGGTAGTCTTTTACTAAGGACCTCATGACCCTATATGGGGCCCTGTTTGGGATTTATGCCAGGGCTTGGTAGCGACTCTCTGAGGAGCTTGCGTCCCTCCGGTTTGGCGGCCCAGGGCTGAACTCCTGCACCGCTCTCGGAGCTGGTCCTCTGTTGGTGGACTGGGTCCCTCCGGGCCAGGTGCCGTTCCAGTTGATATTAGGGTGTTAACTGACACCCGAGGATCCCCTTCAGCCTGGGTCACCATCCTTTCAGGTGCCCTCCTCTGCGTCACTCACATGGTCCACTCTTCTTCAACTCCCCTCACTATCTGGCTAACTTCTTTCCCGCTCTTCACTACCCACCTAAGACTCCGCCCACCGGGATCGATTTTCCTAGCAACGAATAACCAATTGATCCCCTGGCTCTAGGTGTGTGAATGCATATGATGAGGGCCCCAGATTAACATCCCAGTCCCCTTGTCAGGGATACTACACACTCTGGTCTGGGTGCAGTACCCCTCCGTGGCGCACCGACTAGTGGGGCGTCACAAATACACACACCCACATTTATGCTGCGCATACACACACCGATACCTATGCTGCTCATATGCTACCGTGTTTCCCTGAAAGAAAAACCCTGTCTTACATTTTTTTGGGGGCCAAAAGTGGCCCCCGGTCTTACTTTCGGGGGGAGTCTTACATTGGGTGCCCCAGCAGTGTGGCCTACAGGCCCCCTCCTGCTGGGACACTGCGGGAGCGGGTCGCACGTCACGTGCTCCCGCTCATTACATATGCACTGCATCCCCCTGTCAATCAGCGACAGGGGGAGCAGTGCATTATACGGTATATATGGACCCCTCCTGCTGGCACACTACCCCCCTGTTCTGAGGCCCCCACCACTGCTGCTGCAGACATCTTACCCTCCAGGGTCTTTTTGCAGCAGCCAGCGCGTCGGTCCTCTGTCCTCGGCTGTCTCCCGGATCATGTGACCGGCCAGTCGCAGTCGCGATGACGTCATGCGCTGCGACGGGTCACATGATCCGGGAGACAGCCGAGGACAGAGGACCGACGCGCTGGCTGCTGCAAGAAGACCCTGGAGGGTAAGATGTCTGCAGCAGCAGCGGTGGGGGCCTCAGAACAGGGGGGTAGTGTGCCAGCAGGAGGGGGCCCATATATACCGTATAATGCACTGATCCCCCTGTCGCTGATTGACAGGGGGATGCAGTGCATATGTAATGAGCGGGCGCACGTGACGTGCGACCCGCTCCCGCCTCCCCCCCCCCTCCGCTAGGGGCCTTACATTGGCCCCCCCGGTTGTAAGGTCTTATAATCGGGGGAGGCCTTACATTAGCAGGCCCCCCCTTTACCCCCAGGCGGCCTTACAATCGGGGGGGCCTTACTTTCGGGGAAACACGGTAATACACACACCTCTGCTATATACAGTTGTGGCCAAAAGTATTGACACCCCTGCAATTCTGTCAGATAATACTCAGTTTCTTCCTGAAAATGATTGCAATCACAAATTCTTTGGTATTATTATCTTCATTTAATTTGTCTTCAATGAAAAAACACAAAAAGATTCATCCTAAAGCCAAATTGGATATAATTCCACACCAAACATAAAAAAGGGGGTGGACAAAAGTATTGACACTGTTATAAAAATCATGTGATGCTTCTCTAATTTGTGTAATTAACAGCACCTGTAACTTACCTGTGGCACCCAGGGGTGGATTAAGGGTAGCCAGGGCCCGGGGCTGTTCAGACTCTGTGGGCCCCCCCCGGGTCATGTGATGGGGGTCATGTGACGGGGTCACGGGGGTCATGTGACGGGGTCGCGGGAGTCATGTGACGGAGGTTATCATATACCTGAAATAGATTATTCCAGAAAAATAGTTGTTGAGTGAAACTCTATCCTGTCAAACATCCATTGATCCTAGTCAATTTACCCTTCAGTTAGGAGGAAGAAAAAAAAACACTTTGAGCCATAGTATTGAGCAGTCCATTAGAAGGAGGCCATTATGCCCTGACTGCCCCTGTACTCAGAATAAATAACTTATAACAATCTCGAACAGTGTGCACCCTGTATGATAATCACCTGTTACTAGTCCAATAGACTTGCTTGCAGATTGGTCCGTCCCGCCTCCTCGCGGTCCGACAGCGTCTTCTTCTGAATGATGTAGATAACGCCTCTAGCCACCTGTGTTATCCAAGAGACTACGTCCAATTTTTCCATTGCCTACGCTACGCCCATACCTCTCCGGCTTGTGCAGGTGCAATGTGCTCCATCATGGGATTATCCTACAAGTTTAAACTCAGTGATGTCACCATACATTACACGCAGCAGACTGGGAGCCTGGAGCCATGTGCAGAGACCCCTGCGGTTCGCGCATGAGTAGATGAGTTTTACATTGTAGCTGCAGTAGGGCAGAGCACAGTGCGTTTGCGCAAGCTGGAGAGGCATCTGCACAGACGTGAGATGGGAAAGTGAGACGTGGATAACAAAGGCGTGATCCATATCATTCAGAAGAAGAGGCTGTCAGACGGCGAAGAGAGGCTGAATGGACCAATCTGCAAGCAAGAATTTTGGACTGGTAATAGGTTAGAATACAGGGTGCTAGATTTTTATGTTATTTATTCTTTGTACAGGGGTATTCAGGGCATAATAGCCTGTTTCTTATAATGCAGTATCAGCGTGTGCACGAGGCCTTACAAATACTGAGGTAAAAACTCCCCAAATACTCAGCGTGTGCACGAGGCCTTACAGATACTGAGGTAAAATCTCACCAAATACTCAGCATGTGCACGAGGCCTTACAGATACTGAGGTAAAAACTCCCCAAATACTCAGCGTGTGCACGAGGCCTTACAGATACTGAGGTAAAAACTCACCAAATACTCAGCGTTGTGCGCGAGACCTTACAGATACTGAGGTAAAAACTCACCAAATACTCAGCGTGTGCACAAGGTCTTACAGATACTGAGGTAAAAACTCACCAAATACTCAGTGTGTGCACGAGGCCTTACAGATACTGAGATAAAAACTCGCCAAATACTCAGCGTGTGCACGAGGCCTTACAATTACTAGGTAAAAACTCACCAAATACTCAGCGTGTGCACGAGGCCTTACATATACTGAGGTAACAACTCACCAAATACTCAGTGTGTGCACGAGGTCTTACAAATACTGAGGTAAAAACTCACCAAATACTCAGCGTGTGCACGAGGCCTTACAGATACTGAGGTAAAAACTCACCAAATACTCAGCGTGTGCACGAGGTCTTACAAATACTGAGGTAAAAACTCACCAAATACTCAGCGTGTGCACGAGGCCTTACGGATACTGAGGTAAAAACCCACCAAATGCTCAGCATGTGCAATAGGCTTTACAGATACTGAGGAAAAAACTGACCAAATACTCAGCGTGTGCACGAGGCCTTACAAATACTGAGGTAAAAACTCACAAAATACACAATGTGCGCACCCACTACCCCTCCACCTTGGATAGACATGTGAAATACCTCTACATGTTGTATGTGCCCCTCTATGTGGATATTTTTCTTGAATCATTAATGCATGGACTCCATACGTACATGATCCAAGCAAGATAGCCACTTAGAGGGGCACATGATACACCATGTATAGCCATTTCACATGTTTCTGTATTATCCAAGATGGTGGGGCACACCACTCCAGTGATTAAGGGGCCTTTCACATCAGCGGTTTTGCTGATGTGCGGCCGATTCGGCAGGTGGCGCCGAATCAGCCGCCTAATGGCCGACTTGCGGTCCAGATGCGGCAAGCCCTATGCATTGTCTATGGGGCTTGCGGTCCGGTGCGGCAAGTGCGGTTCTGCCGTGTGCGGCAGATTCGACACTTGCGGCCGCGAAAAAAAAACACCACTTGTAGAGTTTTTTTTTCGCGGCCACAAGTGCCTGATCTGCCGCACTCAGCAGAACCGCACTTGTGATAGACAATGCATTGGGCTTGCCGCATCCGGCCCGCAAGTCGGCTGTTAGGCGGATGATCCGGCACATGCGGCGCCACCTGCTGGAACGGCCCAAACATCAGCTAAACACTGATGTGAAAGCAGCGTTCGTTAGGCCCCTTTCACATCACCGTGTCTTTCAAATTGCGGCAGATCCAGCAGATTTACCACATGTGCTGCCTAACAGCCGTTGCGACGATGGATGACAACGCTGTCAGCGGCTTTTTTTTTTCCACCGCCGCAAATGCCGGACTTGCCGCACCTAGCAGAATTGCACTTGCCGCACCAAACCGCAAGCCCCATAAACAATGCATGGGGCTTGCCGCAAGGGTGCCGCAAGTGCGGCCGTTAGTCGGCAGATGCGGTAAATCTGCCGGATCTGCCACAATCTGAAAAAAAGCAGATGTGAAAGGGGCCTTAGTACACAAATCATTTAATTACTGCTTACATTCTTTCTTTACACTGACTGAGTCCTCCCTGCCATGCAGCAGCCACCAGGTCTGGCTGGCAGTGCACACACAGAGCACAGCCACAGGCAGCAGCTGCAGCAGCAGGGCAGGAGTCAGGAGTGGACATATCACTCACCTCTCTGTCACACAGGCACGTCCTCTCTGTGCTCTGTGTCGGCATTAGGTGACAGTCCCTCTCCTCAAACTCCCTCTCTTCATGCAGGCGGCGACCCAGGAGGTGGTGGACTGCGGTCGGCGGGTGAGACACAGACTCAGTCAGGAGGAGGAAAGGAGTCTGCTCAGCCTCAGTCGAGATCAGCTGCCTGCCTGGGTCTGGGTCCTCCTAGAGTAGGAGGATTCAGCAAAGCCCGATCGGGCCCGGCAGAATCAGCATAGCAGGGCGGACAGCAGCAGCCGGGACTCGGGAGAACAATGCTGCCAGCAGAGGCCGCTGGGACTATAGGAGCAACATCCGCAAGCAGCTACCACCGGTACGCACACCTTGTAAGCACACAGCTCCACATGCTCCATACATACATGGCTCCGTTCTGTACACCTAGTACACACTCAACTCTGCTCCATACACCTCGTACACATGGCTCAGCTCTGTACACCTCGTACACACTTGGCTTTGCTCTGTACACCTTGTACGCATGCGGCTCTGCTCCATACACCTCATACACACTCGGCTCCGCTCCATACACCTCATACACACTCGGCTTCGCTCCGTACACCTCTTACGCACTCGGCTCTGCTCCGAACACTTCGTACACGCTTGGCTCCATACACATGCGGCTCCGCTCCATACACCTAGTACACACGCGGCTCCGCTCCATACACCTCGTACACACCGGCTCCGCTCCATACACCTTGTACACATGCGGCTCGTCTCCGTACACCTCGTACACACGCGGCTCTGCTCTGTACACCTCGTTCACATGCAACTCCACTCCGTACACCTTGTACACACACGGCTCTGCTCCGTACAAACGCGGCTCTGCTCCGTACACCTCATACACATCTGGCTCCACTCCGTACACCTCATACACACACGGCTCTGCTCCGAACACACTCGGCTCCGCTCCGTACACCTTGTACACACGCGGCTCTGCTCTGTACACCACATACACATGTGGCTCCACTCCGTACACCTTGTACACATGCGGCTCTGCTCCATACACCCTGTACACACTCGGCTCAGCTCCATACACCTCGTACACACGCGGCTCTGCTCTGTACACCTCATACACATGTGGCTCCACTCCGTACACCTTGTACACATGCGGCTCTGCTCCGTACACCCTGTACACATTCGGCTCAGCTCCATACACCTCGTACACACGCGGCTCTGCTCGGTGCACCTCGTACACACACGACTCCGCTCCACACACCTTGTACACACATGGCTCCGCTCCATACACCGTGTACACACATAGCTCTGCTCCATACACTTCCTACACATGCGGCTTGGCTCTGTACACCCTGTACACACTTGGCTCCGCTCTGCGCTCCGTACACCTTGTACACACTCGGCTCTGCTCCGTACACCTCGTACACGTGGCTCTGCTCCGTACACACTCAGCTCTGCTCCATACACCTCATACACATGTGGCTCCGCTCCGTACACCTCGTTTACATGCGGCTCCGCTCCGTACACCTCGTACACACGCGGCTCTGCTCTGTACAACTCGTACACATGCGGCTCCGCTCCTTACACCTCGTACACACTCAGCTCTGTACACCTCGTACACACTCAGCTCTGTACACCTCGTACACAGACGGCTCCGCTCCATACACCTCGCACACACTCAGCTCTGTACACCTCGTACACACACGGCTCCGCTCCATACACCTCGCACACACTCAGCTCCATACACCTCGTACTCACACGGCTCCGCTCCATACACCTCGCACACACTCAGCTCTGTACACCTCGTACACAGACGGCTCCGCCTCCATACACCTCGCACACACTCAGCTCTGTACACCTCGTACACACACGGCTCAGCTCCATACACCTCGTACACACACGGCTCCACTCCATACACCTTGCACACACTCAGCTCTGTACACCTCGTACACACACGGCTCCGCTCCATACACCTCGCACACACTCAGCTCTGTACACCTCGTACAAACACGGCTCCGCTCCGTATACCTAGTACACACTCGGCTCTGCTACATCCACACTGTAAATCCCTCCTGAGTCCTGACCCCACACATAACCTTCATCTCATCCTCTTCTTCACCTCTCCAGCACCATGACAACCATCACAGAGTGGAGGCCTGCATAACGAGGAGCTGATCATGTGACCCCTGACTCCTCCCCTCCATTCACATCATCACAGGTCCTCCTGTGCGTCTCTACAGGTGGGCTCACACGGAGGGGAGGGGGAGTGTAACACAGCGGTGGCGGCAGCGGCTGGGACTATAGGAGAGAAAGCGGCATTAGCAGGGGCCGCGCCACCATCAGGCCCCCTGCGGTTGCCGCTCCCTGTCAACTAGCAGGGCTCATCACCTCATGGATGCTGTGCCTGCGTGCACAGTGCTGTGTGGTGGCGCCGTGGCGGATTATAATGGGGCAATTTACACCCTGGACTGTGGGCCCCTAGACACCATTGGGCCCGGGGCAAAAGCCCATATTGACCTCATTATAATCCGCCACTGGTGGCACCTAACCGGTGTTGGCAATAACTAAATCACACTTTCAGCCTGTTGACATGGATTAAAGTTGACTCAACCTCTGTCCTGTGTCCTTGTGTGTACCACATTGAGCATGGAGAAAAGAAGAAAGACCAAAGAACTGTCTGAGGACTTGAGAAACCAAATTGTGAGGAAGCATGAGGAATCTCAAGGCTGCAAGTCCATCTCCAAAGACCTGAATGTTCCTGTGTCTACCGTGCGCAGTGTCATCAAGAAGTTTAAAGCCCATGGCACTGTGGCTAACCTCCCTAGATGTGGACGGAAAAGAAAAATTGAGAGATTTCAACGCAAGATTGTGCGGATGGTGGATGAAGAACCTCGACTAACATCCAAACAAGTTCAAGCTGCCCTGCAGTCCGAGGGTACAACAGTGTCAACCCGTACTATCCGTTGGCGTCTGAATGAAAAGGGACTGTATGGTAGGATACCCATGAAGACCCCACTTCTTACCCCGAGACATAAAAAAGTCAGGCTGGAGTTTGCAAAACTTACCTGAGAAAGCTTAAAACGTTTTGGAAGAATGTTCTCTGGTCAGATGAGACAAAAGTAGAGCTTTTTGGGCAAAGGCATCAACATACAGTTTACAGGAGAAAAAAAGAGGCATTCAAAGAAAAGAACACGGTCCCTACAGTCAAACATGGCGGAGGTTCCCTGATGTTTTGGGGTTGCTTTGCGGTCTCTGGCACTGGACTGTTTGACCGTGTGCATGGCATTACGAAGTCTGAAGACTACCAACAAATTTTGCAGCATAATGTAGGGCCCAGTGTGAGAAAGCTGGGTCTCCCTCAGAGGTCATGGGTCTTCCAGCAGGACAATGACCCAAAACACACTTCAAAAAGCACTAGAAAATGGTTTGAGAGAAAGCACTGGAGACTTCTAAGGTGGCCAGCAATGAGTCCAGACCTGAATCCCATAGAACACCTGTGGAGAGATCTAAAAATGGCAGTTTGGAGAAGGCACCCTTCAAATATCAGGGACCTGGAGCAGTTTGCAAAAGAAGAATGGTCTAAAATTCCAGCAGAGCATTGTAAGAAACTCATTGATGGTTACCTGAAGCGGTTGATCGCAGTTATTTTGGCTAAAGGTTGTGCAACCAAGTATTAGGCTGAGGGTGCCAATACTTTTGTCTGGCCCATTTTTGGAGTTTTGTGTGAAATGATCAATGTTTTGCTTTTTGCTTCATTCTCTTTTGTGTTTTTTCATTGAAGACAAATTAAATGAAGATAATAATACCAAAGAATTTGTGATTGCAATCATTTTCAGGAAGAAACTGCGTATTATCTGACAGAATTGCAGGGATGTCAATACTTTTGGCCACAACTGTATATACACACCTCTGCTATATATACACACACCTGTGCTGTATATATATACACACACTTCTGCTGTATATACACACACTTTATTATTATTTTTATTATTATTATTTATTTATATAGCGCCATTATATTCCATGGCGCTTTACATGCTAAAAGGGACAGACTAGGACAAGTAACATTGTAACAATACACTTCTGCTGTATACACACACACTTCTGCATATACACACACGTCTGCTGTATATACACACTTCTGTATATACACACACTTCTGAATATACAAACACACACTTCAGCTGTGTGTGTCTATATATATATATATATATATATATATATATATATATATATATATATATATATATATACTTCTGCTGTGTATACACATGCACCACTGCTGCAGTTACACATACCTCTACTGAAGGGGCCATATCTCGGCATGGTCAGATGCAGGAGCAAAAGATGAGCAATGATAAATTGAGTAGAACAGCAACATTTACACCAGGTAAAACATATATGTTTATGGCATGTAGCAGATCCTATTTCATTTCAGACACTATTACTATGAATGTATTTAAAGGTATTTTTATTTATTTGCATAATTATCACACTCATGAAAAGCATTCTCATCTTTTTCTTGTGTTGCTTAAGTGAGTCAACTATAGTTGCTGATCAGCTGCTGGAAGATCTCGTAATGAATCTTTTGAGAAATCTTGCAGAAGAAGAAATAAAGGCAGAGATTGAAAGAGTGAAAGAGGAAAAACGACGGAAGGCAGAAGAAGCCAGGTAATATGTGGCATTTTCACATTCTTTTTACATCATGTGACAGTGTTTGAGCATTTAAGAAATGACAATATCTGATCTTAAATTTTACAACAGGAGGATTCAAGAACGAGAGAGACTTCTTTCTTTGGAGGCTCAGTCCCTATGTGTTAACGTCATTAATGATGTTGTTCAAGAGAATGTCCAGAAAATATGCAAGAGAGAGCTTCAGTGAGTTTTTCAAAAATCATTTTTGTCATCAGCCTTTTTAAAGGGATCCTGTCACCCCCAAAATGCCTCATAAGCTATTAAAAGATGTCCCTAGAGCATATTAACACTTATTCTACACTCCTTTTTGCTCCTAAATGCATCTAGTGAAAATGTAGAAAAACGTTATTAAACTCACTCATTAGGTATGTTAATGAGAGGCTACTGTATTCATAGTCACCCAGGCAGGCTCTCCCTCTTCATAATAACACGCCTCAATAGGCGTGATCTTGAACGCAGATTTAAATGCGCGCCTCCCCGCTCTCCTCTGTGTCGGCGGGGCTGCAGTGCGGCTGTATGACGCGAATCGCGTCATTTCCGGCTTCGGGTGATGTATGTACACCCGCGCCGCTCTGTTAGCTTCAAGCCCCGCACTGCGCATGCGTGCTGGAGGCATAACAGAGCGGCAATGAAGAGGGAGAGCCTGCCTGGGTGACTATGAATACAGTAGCCACTCATTAACATCACTAATGAGTGAGTCTAATAACGTTTATCTACATTTTCACTAGATGCATTTAGGAGCAAAAAGGAGTGTAGAATAAGTGTTAATATGCTCTAAGGACATCTGTTAATGGCTTATGAGGCGTTTTGGGGGTGACAGGATCCCATTAAGAACCCTAATATATGAGCCCCCAAGGCAAAATGTGTTCTATAATGTGTTCACAACCAATTTCAAAAGCTCAATTCTACTGTAGGAGCCTACATGAAATGTGTGCATAATTAGGTGTATTTATCAAAATGTATTTTTTCATATCTGTTTTTATTTTGCTGTGTCTTTTTAAAGAATCCTTTATTTTAACTTGAGTTTAGATTCCTTAGAGGGGTTGTCTTGCTGTCATAATTGGGTAAAATTGCAAATTGCTTTTTAAAAACAAGTAACTTTGCACTTTATAGCTCATTAAAAATCCTCTCCGTTCTCAAGAGCAGAGGTATTTTTAGCTTCATAGTGTACAGCTCCTAGCTTGGACAGCAAGGTGGTCGGTAATCCAAGTGGCTGGTTACCTAGGCAAAGAGCGTGTGGCATTAACATGCTCTATGCTTTTCAGCTTTCAAAAGCTGCTCAGAAGCTACCCTGAATCTGACTAGCCTCTGTTCTCCTGGAAGAGATCACAGTTCAGATCATCAATGGGATCATAGTCCTTTTCTCCTTCGCCTCATTGGGGGACACAGACCGAGGGTGTTATGCTGCTGTCCACTAGGAGGCGACACTAGGCAGAATCTGCAAAAGAGTTAAATGTTTCCTCCTCTGCAGCATTACACCCCCGAACAGGAAGTGATTCTCCAGTTTTTGCTTAGTGTCTAGGAGGCACACACAGATTTTTTAGTGCTCCTAAAATACTTCCTTTTTTGAATTTTTTCCTTCAAGAAGAAGAAAAGTGGGTCTCTGACGAGACTCCCGGCATGGTCCCTCCTCGGCCCCCCACTGTTGGGGGCGCCTGGTTGAGGTCGACATTTTTCCCCCACATGCCGCTCCCTCCTCGGCCCACCACTGTTGGGGGTGCCCGGTTGAGGTCGAGAAGATGGCCCCCCTTCCCCAGCTCCCCACTGTTGGAGACCCTGGGTTGAAGTAGAGGCTCCACAGGAGCCCCCTGACGGTGGACGGCAGCATCCCTCCCTAATCGCCCCTCCGGGGCTTTTTAGGCTGAGACACCGCAGGTAGGGCACAACCATACTGCAGGGTCACTGCAGCACGATCCAGAAACCTCAGCTCTGCTGAGTGTTTCTGAGGGCCACGGGCCCCAGCAAAGCCTCAACCTGCCAAATGCTAATTGGCACAGGCTCCAGGACACCCAGCTTGCTGTGTGCTCCTCATGGGGCTGGGGGAACGCATTTTGAGGCATCGGTAGCCATTGCCAGGACCACAGATCCTGTGCTCCTGCAAGCAGCGAGCACATTCACAGGCTGCAGCATACTCTATACTGCAGCACACTCCTGGAGCCCCGGGCCTCAGTTGCACACCAACAGTCACTCCCCACTCTCTGTACCTGGGTTGTGGCTGCTTCGCTGCCGGTCACGGTGCCCCACTACGAGGGTCTCTAGGAAGCGGGCACCCCCGTACCCCGGGCTCCATACTATCCCGGCTGCACCCGTTTGAGCACAGCAGCGGTGGATCACTCAGCGTGCTCTGGATGCCAACGGGGCATCTGCCCTTTCGTTGGCGCAGCCTCCGGTGCCTGCCAGCGTTGCCTCCGGTTCCGGCCGCGGACCTCCGCGCCGGACCTCCGCCCGCGATTCACGCGAGGCCCCAGCTTCGGCCTAGCCAGACATCACCGCCCCTTTTCCCCGCCCAACTGCCCGCCCCCCGCCTGACGTCAGAGCCTCGCAGCGTCAGCACGGGAGGCGGAACAGGGCTGAAAAAGGCGCCCTCAGCTTCTCTGTGCGCTCTCGTGCTGGCTCCGCCCCCTTTACATCGCCGCCATTACAGCCCCGGCGCTGACACCGCTGTATAACAGCGGCGAACAGCGCTGAGGCATTAGGGGGCACGGGCCAACCAAGCCATCGTTGCAGGCATGGCTAAGAAGTCCGATGTGGGGAAAAAACCCTAAAAACACTAGGGTTGCTCCTAGGGCTCAGTACTGGGCGGAATATTTGCAGGGGCACCCACTAAGAGGCAGATGGCAGCAGGCTCATGCTTGCCACCACTGCGGCATCCCTTTGTTCCTATCCTGCCTGCAGGAGATAAGAGGAACATAGGGATTCATCTCAGGATCTTTGTCCAACATTACAGCCAGTGCGGTGTACACAGGGACCCATTGGCACAAAGCTGTGCTGCGGCCTCCGACGGTTACTGAAGGGCAGCTAGCATGATACAGTCTGCTGCGACCTGTCCTCCTTCCCCCCCCCCCCTCCCCTTACACCATGCATGGAACATGTAATGCTACCCCCTGTACACCGGGTATAGAGTAATATCATACTACGAGGAATACTGACTATCCCCAGAGCAGTACAGACAGAGTCCCTCTGCCCAGCGCACGGACCAATAGCAGTTGTTCCTACCACCGTGCCAGATACAGGTACATGTGGTTACACCTATTCGACCTGATAGCTTACCCGGGGGCAGCTAGGTTTAAGGAATATACCGACATGCCTTTTTTAATCGATCCACCAACGTTGGCGGAGCCCTGTTGATCTTCAAACCTCAAATACTCGCCATCATACCCTTCCCAGGCCCCCACACAGTTGAGAGAACTAGTTTGTGGTGGAATTACTACTACTTTAACTCGCAGGTTTCTTCCTCGGCCCTCCATTGTTGGAGAGCACAGTTGAAGTTGATGTAATCTACAATTACCTGACAACCGCAAGGATCCCAGGACCGTTGCCAATCCTCTCCAAATCTCACAGCTGGAGTTCTGGTTGGCGGTGATGACAGTCAAGTTTCACAAGACGCAGGCTTATATACCTCGGATCCGCAACTGCACGAGTAATTTTGCTACGGGTCTCTGGGACCTAAGACCCATAGCATACTCCCTCCTCAGCGCCCCACTGTTGGAGGCGCTGGGTTGTAGCCGAGATTGCTATACACCATACTTCTTCCTCGACTCCCCACTGTTGGGGGCTCGGGTTGAAGTTGCGACGGTACAAGGCCTGGCTGGCCTCCGTCCCCAAACTACATCATCGAAACTCTGGGTCGCAGAAAGTGGAATGCGAGCCCTGTTGCCAATCCTCACCATACCTATATTAGGTACTTGGGTTGAGATGACACGTGCGAGCGCTCTGAACAGCCCGCTTCAAAGCAGGCCCTCGCAGACCCCCGACTGCGTTATCCCAATGGATGGGCCCTTCTGGACCCCGTATGAACGTGGCCCGAGCATTCTTCACGCACTCTGTCCTTTCTCGACTCAGGAGTCAAAAAGAGAATACTCAGGTGGGATAGCGCTCGCTGTGTGCAGCGCAGCACACTGGTGATGCACTATTGTGGGCGCAGCCTCCGGTTTCGGCCAGCGCTGCTCCTGACTTCCGGCTCCCTCCGGACCTCCGCGCCGGGCCTCTGCCGTTCCTGGGCCCCGCGATTTTCGCGAGGCCCTGGCTTCGGCCTAGCCGTGACATCACTGGCTCAACCGCCCGCCCTCTGCCCGCTTGACATCGGAGCCCCCGAAGCGTCAGCACAGGGAGTTGGCGCGAGGCTAAAAAGGGCCTGAAGCGAAAACACTACAAAGCTTTTTCCCAGCCTGAAGTTGGCAATGTCTATACTACAATTCAGCAGTCTCCCATTTCTGGAGGACCCTTTTATCAATGCATGACTTTCAAGGTCTGCGAACAGTGGCATTTGCACCGTGCTCGTTAAGAAGACTCTGTAGGATCAACCTCCACAGGTCTACCGCAATTGCAAGGCACATGCTGCAGCACAGCATACACATTCCAGGAGTCCCTGCTCCGCTGCGTACTCCTGACGGCCACATACTGCAGCATCATGTATGGAGTCTCAGCCGTATTGGACGCACATCATCGCATGAAAATAGCGGCCTTTAGTTGCAACACCTCCACAGCTCTAGCCAAAATTCCCCAGACAAGGCACGGATTCTTCGGCTTGGAATCAGCAACCTCCGTCAGAGGTCTCCTCAATTCTTCACAACTGCTATAAGAGTCCTAGACAGCATAGTGGCAGCTTGGAAGTCAGTTCCATTGGCTCGGCTGAGTCGCCGGCCTTTGCAATTATCCATGCTCAGGCGTTGCACGAAAACAGGATGGAGTGCGATGTGCCCCCATCACCATGCACAGGGCAGTAGTCTTGCCCTGTCTCGAAGATGCCCCTCAATCTACGAACATTCGTGCAGTATCTCTAGTACTGAAATCTTTCAGTTACCTTCTGGCATTTGAACATGTCAGGATACAGTCAGACAATGCCACATCTGTGGCATATGTCAACCACCAGGGTGGAACCCGCAGTCTAAGCGATGACAAGTTCGCCACATCCTTTACTAGGTGGAAACCTTGGAACACTGTAATGCCAGCTGTTCTCCTACCAGGTGTACACATCTAGGAGGCGGATTTCCTAATCCACCAAGGGATGGACTCAGGGGACTGGCCCCTTCATCTAGAAGTCCTCCGTCGAAACGCCAACGCCAGGAAACCACAGATATGGACCTGACGGAGTCACGCCTCAATGCCACGGTCCCGGCCTTCCTGGCCTGGTCTCAGGATCCACAGTCAGTGGCACAGACGCATTAGTCCAAGCCTGGACCGGTATCCGTCTCTCCTATATTTTTTCACCACTAACGGATAGTCTGGAATATCAAACGAGGACATTGTGGAATCATCTTTGCGGTCTCAGACTGACCCACACGCGCTTGGTGCGTAGACTCGTCCAAGTTATAGCAGCAGTACCAGGACGTCTCACAGACAGTCCAGACCTGCTCGATCACGGCCAGTTCTCCCTCAGAATTCCTCACGTCCGAGGTTAATGGCTTAGCCTTTGACACCTAGAATTTAACCAAGGGTTTTTGTTTTTTCCAGGATATTGTAACGACCGTAGTCACAGAACGGACACCAGCTTTATCAGCAAGATCCCATCACACATGGGTAATCGTTTTGTTTTTAGTCTCAGAACGGACACCAGCTTTATCAGCAAGATCCCATCACACATGGGTAATCGTTTTGTTTTTTTGCTTGGGGCACCTCTAGAGGTAATTCCCCTTGGCCTTACTTCATACCAGGGACTCTCCTTTTCTTTCACTCAGACCTAGACCAGGTCTGTCCTTAGGGTCTCTTACACAGCGGGTTTTCAGCTGTTTGTCACCCTCTTACAAACACGTCTTGCCACCAGACTTCTATGACATCCTTCTTTCGAAGGGTCTGCTATTTAAGGTGTCCATACAACAAGATTACACCCGGGGGGACCTGAACTTGGTCCTCACGGCACTACAAGAACCATCTTTTCAGCCTCGATGGGATGTTACCTTTAGCATCCTCATCCAAATAGTAGTATGGTTCGGTAGCATTTATTGTCTCTGCAGAAGTAACAGTACTTGCAGCGGTCTCATGTAATCCATCTTTTTCTAGTCTTCCATCTGGATAAGATTTTCCTATGGCTGGTTCCATTCTTCTTTGAAGGTAGGTTTACTCCTTCCACCTACATGAAGACATCTCTGTGCCATCGCTGCGCCCGACTCCAGTCCATCCGGTCGTGAAGGACCTACATATGTGGGACCTTGACAGGGCCTTACGCGTCTAGGCATCCAAGACAGCGCCCATCTAAGAGGTCGGATTCCCCTTTATCCTTCTTCCAATGGGCAGACATAAAGACACGTCAGCCTCTAAGGCTTCCCTAACCAGGTGGATCCCTCTAACCATCCAAGACGCTTATACCTTCAAGAACTCTTCCCTTCCGGCAGGTCACGGCACATTCTAGTACGGCCGTGGAAGCTTCCTGGACAGTTCGGTAAGAGGTATCGGCGCAACAAGTGTATCGGCAGCCAAAAGCTCAGCCTACACCCAAACTTAAGCCCCTATAGTGCTTACACTCAGTCCTCGACAAACGCAGGTCTGGGTACATGTGCCATCCAGACGGCAGCAGCTCGCCTGTCGGTGCATAGTTCTTCACTGACCATGCTCAGTGTCACTAGTTCCATTGTTCTTCCCACCCAGGGACTGCTTTGGGAAGTCCCACGGTCTGTGTCCCCCAATGAGGCGAAGGAGAAAAGGAGATTTTTGTGTACTCACCGTAAAATCCTTTTCTCTTAGCCTCTAATTGGGGGACACAGCACCCACCCCTTGCCCTTGTGGGCCTTTTCTACAGTTCACATAGCTTCTCAGCTGTTACATGGTTAACATGTTTGCCTATCACTCGGTTGACTGTTTAACCTTGTGCCTGTTTATTTCCAGGCCTTGTAGTACTGTGAGCCTGTTTAGTTACAGGCCTTGTTATACGATTATTACTTTGTTAACTCTTCACTGTTTTCCACATGCGCCTGCCTAGTTACAGGCCTTGTGGTAATAGTATTACTCTGCAAACTCTTAACTGTTTACTAACGTGCCTGTTTGTTTTCAGGCCTTGTTACACTGTTGTTACCTTGTTAAGTATATTTGTTTACACAGGAGCCTGCGTAGACTTCCTGTGTCAATGTTATTATCTGTTAACTCTCCTCCTGCTTTAGCACAAAACTGGAGAATCACTTCCTGTTCGGGGGTGTAATGCTGCAGAGGAGGAAACATTTAACTCTTTTGCAGATTCTGCCTAGTGTCGCCTCCTAGTGGACAGCAGCATAACACCCACGGTCTGTGTCCCCCAATTAGAGGCTAAGAGAAAAGGATTTTACGGTGAGTACACAAAAATCTCCTTTTTCAGGCGTGCTGCCTCTGGTAAAGCAGGACTGGTGCACTGTTGAAGATTCATCTTTAGACACCCCCTTTAAGGGCTCCATATGCATTATAGTTAGCCAATTCCCCATTATTGGCTGAACAGGTCAATCCAATGTGTCTTCCCTCTTTACTTATGATTTTTTTGTTTCAGGAAAGCCGTGCAACTTGATCACAATAAGCGTGTTTCACGCTGCTCTCAGATTGTCTGTGACCTGCATGTTAGGCAATTTGTGGATGAGGAGATATTCCATATAGCCAGAGAAACCCTTCATGAGATGCAGTGTTGTAGCAAATATATCCAGAGGTTTGTTGAGTCTTTTTCTTTTGCAAACTTAATTTGCAAACCTTTCCTGCAATGTCTCACAACGAATGTTAACTTGGGTTTTCAGATGGCGGGAAGTTTTAGCTGAACGTAAGAAATTAAGACGACAAATGCGTGCGTTCCCAGCAGCACCCGGTTCTGTAGGATGTGGTGGTAAACTAAAAGCTTTGATTCCCAGTGCGGAGACCCATGATGTGCAGAACTTGTCTAAAGGAATTGTTAACCTGGGTCATGCTGGAAAATTAAGCGTTTCCTTAACCAGGTAGGCTCAGGGGCCTTTTAGAATATAAAAAAAAAAAAAACACATTATGACATTACTAATATAATATATTACTGATAAAAGACATCGTAGAAAACTCTACCTTGTTATGGATGTAATTTAACCACAGTATATTCAGATAGCTCATAGATCTTATGGCAGTATATGTTACATATTGTATAACTTTTGACTTTACTCTCAACCCCCCTCTTCTCATTTCCCAGGTGTCAAGAAGTCAGAGAACAGATGTTTCACCAGATGAAGGTTCAGCACTATTTCCAAGAGCTACTATGGTTTGTACATGACTTATATTGACTGAAAGAGTTAATGTATCAATTAAAAGAATTGTACACCATGTGATAAGTAACTTTGTAAGCTATCTTATTACAGAAAAATGCTTTTTTTTTTTTTTTTTCTCCACATGTCAGATTCTTCTCATTGTTACCCCTGCCTCCAGCACAGATCACTCACTCCGAAATAAGTGATAAAATTAATTTCTCTTTTGCCTCATTGTGGGACACAGGACCATGGGTGTTTTGCTGCTTATCCCTAGGAGGCGACACCAAGCAAATGTGAAAACTAAGTACCGTATATACTCGTGTATAAGCCGACCCGTGTATAAGCCGACCCCCCTACTTTTGCCCCAAAAATCTGGAAAAACCTATTGACTCGTGTATAAGCCGAGGGTGGACCTCAGCAGAGGTATACAGCCCCCAGCAGTGTGGTATACAGGCCCCCCCAGTGGTATACAGGCCTCCCCAGTGGTAGTATACAGCAGCCCCAGTGGTCGTATACAGCAGCAGCCCCAGTGCTGTATACAGCAGCAGCCCCAGTAGTATATACAGCCCCAGTGGTAGTATACAGGCAGCCCCAGTAGTATATGCAGCCCCAGTGGTAGTATACAGGCAGCCCCAGTAGTATATACAGCAACCCCAGTGGTATACAGCAGCCTCCTCAGTGGTATATACAGACCCCACCAGTATATACAGCAGCCCCAGTGGTATATACAGAAGCCCCAGTGGTATATACAGCAGCCCCAGTGGTATATACAGCAGCCCCAGTGGTATATACAGCAGCCCCAGTGGTATATACAGCAGCCCCAGTGGTATATACAGCAGCCCCAGTGGTATATACAGCAGCCCAGTGGTATACAGGCCTCAGCAGTATATACAGCAGCCCCCAGGGGTTATACAGCGGCCCCCAGGGGGTACCCAGCAGCCCCCTGGGGGTACCAACAGCCCCCAGGGGGTACCCAGCAGCCCCCTGGGGGTACCAACAGCCCCAGGGGGTACCAGCAGCCCCCTGGGAGTACCAACAGCCCCCTGGAGTACCACAGCCCCAGGGGGTACCCAGGCCCCCTGGGGGTACCAACAGCCCCCTGGGGTACCAAAAGCCCCCAGGGGGTACCCAGCAGCCCCAGGGGGTACCCAGCAGCCCCCAGGGGGTACCAACAGCCCCCAGGGGGTACTAACAGCCCCAGGGGGTACCCAGCAGTCCCCTGGGGGTACCAACAGCCCCCTGGGGTACCAAGCAGCCCCCAGGGGGTACCCAGCAGCCCCCTGGGGGTACCAACAGCCCCCAAATGCTGGCACTCAGCCCCCTTGTAAGGCCCCCCCCGCTGCTTATACATTACCATTCCGGTGTTCTGATCCGCGCCGCTCCTCGCTGCTTCTTCATGCTCCGTCCTCGCTGACTGCATCCGGGATCTCCATTCTCCGGCCGTCGCGCGATGACGTCACATCGCTGCGACAGCCGGAGATCCCCGGATGCAGCCAGCGAGGACGGAGCATGAAGAAGCACCGAGGAGCGGCGCGGATCAGAACACCGGAATGGTAATGTATAAGCAGCGATGGGGGGGGCCTTACAAGGGGGGGTGAGTGCCAGCTTTTGGGGGGAATATATGAACTGCTTCCCCCTGCGCTGATTGACAGGGGGAAGCAGTGCATATATAATGAGCGGCCCCACGTGATGGGGCCGCTCATACAGCAGCCTCCCCCCGCCTCCTCCAGCCTCCACAGCCCCGGCCCCACAGCCCTTACCACACGGGTCTACCGTATAGACCCGTGTATAAGCCGAGGGGGGGACTTTTCAGCCCAAATTTTGGGCTGAAAAACTCGGCTTATACACGAGTATATACGGTAGCTCCTCCTCTGCATTATACACCCCCTGGCTGGCCTAGGTTACATCAGTTTTAGCTTAGTGTCCGTAGGAGGCACATCTTTATTCCTTTTCTTTTTTTCTGGATAAGTTTTTGCTGATACCAAGACCTTGAGACCAGCGACGGCACCTTAGGGCACCGCTCTCCCACAACCACCAACAGGTGGGAACGTGGAGTGTCGCCTTCACGTACCCCCTCCTGCGACGATGAATCTTGCAGGGCTGCACTTAATTATTTTTTTATGGACTTATCAAGGGTGACGGTTTCCCCCCTAAAAAAGGGGTCCGATTTCCCACAACCACCAACGGATGGAAACGAGGAGTGTCGCTTCCCCGTATCCCCTTCCACACCGGGCACAGACCCCACGGCTCCCCCCTATTTTTTTTTTTTTTTTTTATATCAGGAACATGAATGATTGCCTCCCCAGTCTCTATACGAGTACCTGGGTCACAGACATGCAAGATGACACCAGAGCCCCACAGCAAGAGAGCCCCCGAGAAGCAGCTTTGATCATGGCTCACTAACACTATGGATCTCTGCATGAGTGACAAGGGCTAATGTGGTGCCTCACTGGTTGGGACGCCACGTTGGGGTACTGCACCCATATAACAGTATGTAATATCCTTGTGACTAGGGAATTGGGATATCGCATAATGGACCCTCACAACACTCATTCACACACTCCCTAGAGTAGGGGACCGTGGGTGGACCCACTGCAGGGAGGACCCAGTCCCATGGGAGGAGCTTACAGGGGTAGAAAAGTGTGTGGGTGGGAAAACAGAAAGGAGAGTGAGAATGGGAAGAGTGAACGGAGAGCTCCGTTGTTGAGCTAGGAGTGCAGGACGGCGGAGAAGCCTTCTGGACAGGAGAGAGATCCTAGGGGCACCAGGTAGTACAGTGCACCCGAATCCGGTACGACTACCGACCAGAGGGATCTGGTCCTGGAACAGAGGACCGGCTCTGAACACGGTGCGGGCGTTTATCCCCAAGCTGTTACACCGGAGGCCCGAGCTTCTAGAGGAAGTCGCGGCTGAACACCCGACGCATCCTTAAAAAGGCACCGAATAGGGTTAGGGGTACCCAGAGAACAGTCCTCCATAGAGAGCCGACTTGAAGCTCTGCGCGTTCGGAGAGTTTCAAGGGAGACAGGAGAAGACTGTAAAGGAACGTCGGGCACACCACCGAGGGTCCTATAAGTGAGTCATCCCAGTTCCCTGGTAACTACCCAGGCCACAAAGACCCAATAGACTGTATCATCTGTGACCTGTCTGAATTACTGCCAGTAAACCCGCGCAGAGTTAAAAATTGTGTGTCCTACTAAATTTGCATGCGCCTGAGTAGCCGCACACTTGCTGCACTGAAAAGACTGGTAACAAGGCTGTGTGGTAAGCTGCCTCCCTGTTTAAAAACTGTTCACAACTGCCCCGGGAATACCGCTCCACCTACGGGGAGTGTAACCATCTTGCTGCTTCACCATCACCCCGGAGGACTGTCCCGCAGTGCCGGTAACCTTACCAGAACCATAGGTGGTTTCACAAAACACTTTTGTGTTATATTCATTGACTGTTTTTCCCCTTTTTAAGTTTCCATCAGGGTCACAGGACCGGGCAACAGGCCCCAGTGACATCTCCCATGAACTAAATGCCCGAGACAGAGTAGCCCACGGCCCTGGGACGGGTCACTCTCAGTGCACCATCCTCCCCAGGCTCCCACCAGGACGCTGGGTTGACTCACAAGGGCTCTGACTGGGCACCGCTCCTAAAGTGAGATCCCCTCATTCAGCTGGCCCCCTGCACCAGGGGCCCAGCAGTAACCCCGGCGGAGGGCTCCCCATCACACCTGTTTATGCCCCCAGCGCTTCGCCCCTCATTGCTGCCTCGCTCACTGGCCGTGTCCAAAAATTTGGTCCCCAGCTGTGGCCTTCCATTCTTATCTGTTCCCCAGGCTGCCCATTCCTATGACGCGACGTCACCCTTCGGGCGACAAACGCCCCCTGGTGATCTCGCCTCAAGACATGCCCCCTTGTGACGTCGCTCGGGCGCGAACCCGGCCCCCTGGCCGCATCCCGATGTTCGCATCATGGCTTTCCTTCCCACCCCCCTCGGTCCCGCCTTCTTCCTCCTTGCTTCTCCAACAGCGAGGGAACCTGGTGTTTTTCGGCGCCATTCAATCAGCAGCACACGTGGGGCCTATCCTGGGGGCACAGGATCATCGGTCCACAACCCTGCTTTTATCTGCCACCGGTAAGGCTGCATTCTTTCAGGCAGGCTGACACCGTAGGGTGGTTCACCCTTTTCACTTTGCACATCCACAGTGCAGGTTACAACTGCTGCTGTTCTTTGCTGCCCCTCTGCTTAATGCTTATACCCTTTTTTGCTTCCTCTGATCTCCTCTATTGTTTTTAATCAGACATGCAGGCCTCAAGGGCTTCAAAGAAGCCAAAAGCCCACACAGTCTACTATACTTCCTGTGTCACCTGTTACTCAAGCCTCCCACGCAGCCATACTACCTCTCCCTGCCAGGCATGCAATCCCGCAGACAGCCTGGAACCTTCCGCCAGCACAAGTGACCTGAGCCCGCGCGACTACTGCTTTCCCAGTCGATGAAAAAGCTGTCCCAAAATTTGGTACAAGCTATGCAGTACCGACCTTCGAGCAGCACAGACTGCCATGGCAGGACACAGGTGGATGATCCCTCACCAGAGGATACGTCATACGGGAGCAGATCACGTGTCACTACCGTAGTCAAAACACGAAAGAGACCGAACAGAAACTTAGATTTTTCACAAGGCTCTCATGCCTCCCCCCACACGAGATTCAGGTTACAACCCTCCACTATCTAATGAGCCCCACCATGGTGACTGTGACCTAGACCTGGACGACTCTTGACGTTAACTTCTCGGACGATCAGGCGATGGTTGACGATCTCATCGCGGCAGTCAACCACACCCTAAACGTTGACGACATCCTTACCACCACTCCGGACTATGCAATGTCCCTTAAAAGAGCCAAAAGACCACAAAAGGTCTTCGCAGATCACCCTGAATTTCAGGCTATCCTGACCAAACAAAGAGAAAAGCCCGACAGGCGTTTTACTGGTCGCAAACCTATCGAGACTAGATACCCTTTCACTTCTGCACTCCCCAAAAGCTGGGCGGACTCTCCCGCAGTCGACCCTCCAGTTTCCTGTCTCGCCTCAAAAATGTTGCTGTCCCTGCCGGACGGGTCTTCCATTAAAGATCCAATCGACAGGCAAGTTGAGCAACTTGCCCACTTCGCCTTTGAAGCTGCGGGTTCCTCCGTGTCACCCTCCTTTGCTTCGGTATGGGTGGCCAAAGCTCCTATGCTATGGACTGGGAGCCTGCAGAAATCAGTACAAGAAACTGATCTCCCACAACAACTGATAGACCTCACCACCCAAATTATCATGGCAGCAGATTATCTCATCCAGGTGTCCCTGGATTCAGCCACCTGCGCAGCCTTCGCTGCCTCAAACGCAATCGCTATTCGCAGAGCTTTTTGGCTCAGACAATGACGCGCCGACTCTGCCTCTAAAAAGTCCGTGACCGGAGTACTTCACCACACAGGTCGGCTTTTTGGTGAATAACTGGATAAACTTATATCTGACCACACTGGGGGTAAAAGCACCTCACTCCCCCAACACAAGGCCAGACGTCCATTTATCAGATGCCACAACATTTACTTTCGTTCCTTTCGGAACTCCTTCGGCCGGTCGGTTTCCAGACCGTCCACCTTTACTAACCGCCCTCCCCGAAGAGACAGGCCCACACAACCGTCCTATAAGCCGAACTCTGCCTGGTAATCCAGACCTAGGCAGTCTAGATCCAAGGAGTCACGATCCCACCGGTTCTCCGCCTCATGACTCCCAACTACCTCCGGAAGACACCCCTTTCATCAGCGACCGCCTACGCCTCTTTAGTCGCGTCTGGCTGGCATTCACAGATGGGTGCAAGATCTGGTGTCTTTCGGTTATCACATAGAGCTCGCATCACGACTGCCAAGCAGATTTTTCCCCTCCAAATCCCCAAAATCTTCAAAGAAAAATTACGCCTTCATACACGCAATCTCTTTGCTCCAGCAGCAGGGGGTCATTATTCCAGTGCCGGCCTCCAAACGATTCAGAGGTTTCTTTTTCAACCTCTTCGTAGTCCCCAAAAAGCACAGATCGGTTCGCCCCATTCTCAACCTCAAACACTTAAATAAATTTGTCCGTGTTCACCATTGCCGGATGGAATCTTTGCACTCCATTATCGCGTCTATGGAGGAAGGAGAATTCCTCGCTTCCATAGACATAAGAGACGCCTATCTTCACGTGCCTATTGCCCATGCTCGCCAGCAGTTCCTGCGGCTTGCAGTCGGCGATTGCCATTTTCAGTTTGTGGTCCTACTCTTTGGGCTTGCTACAGATCCAAGGGTATTCACCAAAGTCATGGCAGCCGCCATGAGCATAGCATCCTTCACTCCAGAGGAGTCGTCGTCCTGCGTTATCTGGACGACCTCCTGATAAAGGTGCCATCCTTCCCGGCTTGCACAGGGAGTGTCCAGATCACTATAGACACCCTATCACATTTAGGGTGGCTCGTGAATCTCAAAAAGTCCTCGCCAATCCCGGCCCAGTTGATCACCTTCCTGGGTATGACATTCAATACTAAATAAGGCCTAGTATCCCTCCCTTGGGACAAGGCACAAGCCATACGCCGGGGAGTACGCACTCTTCTCCGGCTCATTCCACATTCTATCCGATTCGGGATGAGGGTCCTGGGCAAGATGGTGGCAGCAATTGAGGCTGTCCATTCGCCCAGTTTCATCACCTCCGACCACTGCAGATGGCTCTACTCACAACATGGGACAAGAGACCCTTTTCCCTAAACAGAATGTTCTTTCTGTCACCATCGGTCAGGCGAGCTCTTCTCTGGTGGACTCGTCCAACATCCCTCTCCAGGGAACGATCGTTCCTCCCCGCCAATTGGGCAGTCCTCCCTACCAATGCCCACCATATTCGCAGTCAGTCGGACAATGCCACGGCAGTAGCCTACATCAATCGCCCGGGCGGCACTCGCAGCAGAGTGGCACTTCTCGAAGTGGAGCACATTCTCCATTGGGCCGAGTCGATGAGATCGGTAATCTTGGCACTCCACATTCCGGGGGTGGATAACTGGGCTGCGGATTTCCTTAGCCAGCCATTTCTGCGGGGGAATGGTCCCTGCACCCGGACGTATTTCACCAAATCTGCTGCAGCTGGGGTACTCAGAACGTGGATCTAATGGTGCCGCGCCTGAATTCCAAGGTCCTGACGTTCGTAGCTTGCTCACACGACCCAGTCTCCATCGGGGCGGATTCACTAGTCCAATCCTAACGTCAATTCCAACTGTCATACATTTTTCCCCCACTGCCTTTAATTCCAAGAGTGATCAGAAAAATTATGTCGTAGGGAATACCAGTCATTCTAATTGCCCCAGACTGGCCCAGACACTCCTGGAATGCAGACTTGGTGCAATTAGTCGCAGACACCCCCTCGTGCCTACCAGACCAATCAGACCTCCTGATGCAGGGTCCCATATACCACCAGAGTTTGAAGGCCCTGAATTTGACGGCGTGGCCATTGAGACCTGGGTCTTAGCGTGCAGGCTTCTCACCCGACGTTATTGACACCATGATTAGGGCTCGAAAACCGACCTCTTCCCGGATTTGCCATCATACATGGAAAATATTCTTTTCATGGTGCAAAGACTAAGTGCACTTTCCTCTTCCTCTGTCTATTCCCTTGATCCTCGTTTTTATCCAGTCAGGTTTACAAGCTGGCTTAGCCTTAAGCTCCTTGAAGGGGCAAGTCTCTGCCCATTCCATTTTTTACCAACGCTGCCTTGCATCTCGTTCCCAAGTCAGAACCTTCCTACAGGGAGTATCTCAATTAGCCCCTCCTTACCGGAGGCCACTGGAATCATGGGACCTGGATTTGGTCTTGCAAACAAAAAGTGAGGAGAGCAGTGGCACTCAGGAGATCTGCCGGTATGTAAAAAAGATCTCCTGAGTGCCGCTGCTGTCCTCACTTTTTGTTTGCAAGATTAACCTTTCAGCTGAGCAACAGGATTTCACTAACGCCGCTGTACGACACGAGAGACTCTAAGCAGGTCAGTGCCCGGTTCCTTCTCCACATACCATATTTGAATTTGGTCTTGGATGTTCTTCAAAGACCACCATTCAAAGCTCTTAGGGAGGACTCTCTACTCCTTTTGTACTGGAATGTCGTATTCCTGGTGGCAATAACGTCCATCCGACGCATTTCAGAATTAGCAGCTCTTTGCACAAAAAAGACATTGCACAAAAAAGATTATTTCTCCTTCGCCTCATTGGGGGACACAGACCGTGGGTGTTATGCTGCTGTCCACTAGGAGGCGACACTAGGCAGAATCTGAAAAAGATTAACAGTGACTCCTCCTCTGCAGCATTACACCCCTGGAAGAGGAAATGCTTCTCCAGTTTTTGCTTAGTGTCTTGTAGGAGGCACACACACATTTTATTGCTCCTAAAATTTTTCATTTTTGATGTTTTACCTCAAGAAGAAGAAAAGTGGGTCTCTAACGAGACTCCCGGCATGGTCCCTCCTCGGCCACCCACTGTTGGGGCGCCTGGTTGAGGTAGACTTTTCCCCCTAACATGCCGCTCCTTCCTCGGCCCCCCAATGTTGGGGGCGCTGGGTTGAAGTTGAGACAACGGTCTTCCTTCCCCAATTCCCCACTGTTGGGGTCATTGGGTTGAAGTCGAGGTGACGGACGAGGCCTCTGATGGTGGAGCAGCATCCCTCCCTAAATTCCCCTTTGGGGTTCATTTAGGTTGAGACACCACAGGTAGAGCCAGCAGGTGCAGCACTCAGAGCACCCCAGGAGTCCTCAGCCCTGCTGAGCCACTCCATGGACTTCAGCGGCAGCGTGTTCGCCGCAGTACACCCAGGACTCACAGCCTCGCTGTGTACTCCTGAGGGTGCCAAGGGACCAGCAGCGGGGCAGCCAGCATCCCTCCCTAATCACCCCTGTGGGACCATTAGGTTGAGGCACCACAGGTCACAGGCCGGCTGCAGTGTAATCCAGAAGCCTCAGCCACGCTGAGTGCTTCTGATGGGCTGACATCCCAAGACTGCACATCCCAGGGCTGCAGCATATCCCAGGAGCCCCAGCCCTGCTGTGTGCTCCTGGTGGGGCCGGAGGACATCATGTCCGGCAGTACAGGCACCTATTACACGGAGCACAGACTCCCTATGTCCCTGCAGGCCAGCACCATGCCCCTGGAAGCCGGCACCTGCATATATACCAGATCCCAGGAGACCCTGAATAGGGTCCTCCGGCGGGAACCGCCACCACAATGGCGCCATAATGGCCGGGGGTCCAGCAGCTGCCTCTGTCTGCGGGCAGCTGTGTCAGGCCGAGCTCCAGGAGACCCAGTTCCTGGGTTCTCCTGTGAGGGACAGCGCCGCACTATACCTGGGAACCGCGGGGCTCCGGGGCTGTTCCGGTCCCTCCGCGGGTCTCCGCGCCGGCCGGGCACCATCTGCGGCATGAGTACATTACTAGAGGCCGCGCTTCGGCCTAGAGAACGAGGCCGCCGCCTCTTTGCCCGCCCCCGGCCCGCCCCCGGATGACGCGATCAGCATCATGGAGGGGGCGGAACGGAGCGTGCAGGCCACTGTGGAGCAGAGTTTCATTTCCCTGCACGCTCCGCCCCCCTCCTGGTTTCTTCTACAGACCTCTCCTGCAGACATGCTGGGGACATCTGTTGTACTCATGGCAAAGCCATATAATAAAGCAATATTAGGGCACCTGGTAATCCCTGCATCTAGCAAGGAATACCTTGATCCCTGCACTTCAGATATAAGTGCAGGGTACTCTGTACAGCCCCTCACAATGCTCGAAGCCCCACTATTGTGGCCCGTATGCACTGGGAGCCCCACAGGACCTCTTCCCTGCCGCAACATGCAGGAACACAGAGGAAAGGGGGCTGTACAGTAGCCCGCCCGAGGGGTACCAGTCTGCGGTGTCCGCAGTGCCCTCATCGATGTCATGGGAACTGACATGCTTCATCCCCGACTCCCACTGTAGGGTGGCACGGTTGAGGTCGCGACTCCATGTCATATGCCGCCCCCCTTCACCAGATTTCCCTGGGAATACTGGGTTGAGGAGTCCTCCCCGAATCCTCCAGCCATGTTGTTCAGCAGTACTGGCAGCGCAGGATCTCGCACTGCACACTCTCTGCAATGAAGTCAAGCAGGGCTCCCTCCCTGCTGCGGCTCTGCATGCTTTTTCCCCTGCAGCACAAAGCATTGTAGCCTGGAGGATAGTGATCTGGACCTTGCACCTGCGGGTTGCCAAGTTCAAATCCCCTACACCCGTGTGTCTATATATTATATATGGATACATATATATGTATTTCTGGATGTATGTAAAGTGCTATGGAATTAATAGCACTATATAAATGGATAAATATTATTATAAGTATTATCGGAGCCTCGGCATACTTCCTCCCGACTGTGGCTCCACACAGGACATAGGACGTGACGTGGACAATAATACCACAGTAAAGGCGCTACAGGCAGCAGACCAGTCCTGCCCTCCGAAGGCCAATTTAACCACGACTCAGATCTCAATACGTCCTTAGTCCTAGAGTCGCCAGACTGTCGCTCTATTGGAAGATCTAAGATATACTGTAGCCTCAATCTCTCACAGGCCTCCCATATCCAGGGACGTCTGTCCAGATGACAACTGGTCACATTGCATTCAGATGCCATGGGAGACCAAAGCATTTCCCTCCCTCAGCGCACAGCCAGGCGGTCCTTCAAGCGCCGTCAGCAAACTGCATTCCAACCGGAATTCATTCGGCCAGTTCACATCTAGACTGACACGGACACGATTCGCTTCAGTCAGGGCAGCGACAGCCATCACAGCATTAGCAGGTCAACCAATATTGCATGCCTCGTCCGCCGCCCTACTCTGACGACCCAAACAACTCGAGTCGCCACCTCAGCTGACTACCTAATGTGCGCAGCCCTGCACGTTGCCAGTTGCTCAGCAATAGCAGCTCACAATGCCATTCCCTTAGATGTGCCCTCTGGGTACGGGAAGGGAAGAATGGACGTGGTCTCCAAGAAGCCCCTCACAGTTTTTTCCATTCCTCAGAGGTCACCTGTTCGAAGAACAGCTGGGCAAGTTAACTTCAGATGCTACGAGACGCAAGGGCACTTCCCTCCCTCAGTGCAAACCTGGACGACCGATCCTTTCAGAATTTATTAAGGTCGGTCAAGACTTAGACCGACGCTGACGAGTACTCGGTCGCCACGCAGGTACCTGTCCCAGGATACCCAGAAGGGTAGCTCATCCTGACAGTCAGTCTCACCAATCCGAGACCAAATCGTCTCCACTGCGTAAAGGCTCAAGTACCTTTCCATGCTGTAAAGCCTCTCCTCATTTCAGGAGTCGCTGTGACCGTATCACGCAAAGAGCGTTTTCCAACCTATCTGTGGTCCAATCAGGAAGATACATTACGATCCGTACTGGACCTGAAACAACTAAACTAACATGTCCGGATAACTTATCCCACATGGTATCGCCACTCTAAGTTGCTTCCAAAGAACGATTAATATTCCTTGCGCCCATAGATATACAGGACGCCTACCCGTATATTCTTATGCAGCTACTGACCGAAAGTTTCATCAGATTTGCATTCAAACAGGAACACTTAATTAGTGGCTCCCCCGTTTCGATTCAACTACAGCTCCTTCAGTGCTCACAAAGGTCAGGGCAGACGTCATGACTACCCCTCACTCCAGGGGTGTCATCATCCTTCCGTCCTTGGACGTTCTGCCTATCCAAAACTCTGATCCTCGTGGACTGCGAACATAGTGTCTCAATGCTGTAGACACTATAACAACCTCCACAATTATACTCCGGTTCCAACAGTTTAATATTTCACAGCTGCATCTCAGACCGCCTTCACACTCTCTATTCTCAATTCAAGGAACAAGAACCTCAATCACTCGACAGGAGTTTTTCACCTGTCCTCTGAAAGTAGGCGGTCTCCCCCCACCCCCCCCGGTGGCTCTGACCACTCTTTCTATCATACGGGGAAGGTTTTTCGTTCCACCACGCTGAACAGTTTAACCACTATCACGAGCCTGACGCGATGGGGTGCAGCGTCCCACATCACAGTACACAAGGCGAGTGATCCCGCCCGGAGTCAAAAATGCCCATGAATATACGGAAGATTCCGGAAATAGTCCTAGCACTGAAGTCCTTTAGCCAATGCCACGGCTGTGACATATGTCAGTCACTAGGGCGGAACCCAGAAGTCTCCAGGCATCGGATGAAGTTCATCATGTACTTCACTGGGTGGAATCCACAAACTCGGCACTATAAGCCGGTCACACGCTGGCTGTAGATGACCGGGAAGTGGTTTTTCTTCGCCCGCAAGGGGACTACCTCAAGGGAGTGTTTCCCACACCCTCACGTTGTCCCATGAATCTACCGATGCTAGGAAACCCCGGATGAGGAACTCATGACGCCAGCCTTCATGACCAGGTCTTATGACCCACAGTCATTGGGACCACACACACCAGTCCAGGGATGGATCCGTTTCCGTCTCTCACTCATAGCAGCCGTACCATGGCGCTTGCCGGACTGTCCAACCAGACAGTCCAGACTCACTCTCTCAAGACAGGTTATACCGTTAGAATTCCTCAACTCTGTATTGACGGCATGTCTGTTGAGACCTGGGTCTTAACCTAGCTGGTTTTTCTTAGGATATTGTGGCGAACATTATCAGAGCGAGGAAACCAGTCTCCTCAAACATTTACCGTCGCACATGAACATTTGTTTTTGGTTGCTTGGTGCACCTCTAGAAGCCATTCACTTTGGCCCTATCCCTGCCAAGAATTCTCAGTTTTCTCAATTCGGGCCTGGATTCAGGCCTGTCCTTGGGTTCTTTCAAGGGGCAGTTTTCAGCCCCTTCCACCTTCTTCCACAAACGTTTTACTCCCAGACCTCAAGGAACTCCGTCCTTCGAGGGGTTTGCCATTTGATTTCCCCATTCAACAGGCCGCTACACCCGTGGGACCTAAACCTTCTCCTCACGGCTGTACAAGAACCATCCCTTAAGCCTCTATGGGTCACTCCCCTGAGCATTCTCATACTAACAGTGGTGTTTTTTGGTGGAAATTACTTTTTCCTGCAGAGTATCGGAACTTACAGCACTCTCAGGTAAATCTCCTTGTCTGGTCTTCCACCAAGACAATGTTGCCCTTCGCCGATCCCATCCTTTCTTCCACTGGCGGGGTACTTCTTCCGACTAAATGAAGACCTCTCTCTGCCAGCTCTGTGCCTGGTTCCAGGCCATTGGGTCGTGAAGGCTTTACATTGTAGGACCTCGTCAGGGCCCTACGCATCTATGTGTCCAGGACAGCACCTTTTTAGGAAGTTGGATTCTCTCTTCCTTCCTCCAGAGGTCCGATATAAAGACACGCCAGCCTCTAAGGCTACTATAGCTAGATGGATTCCACCAACCATCCAGGACGCTTATACCTTCAAAAAGCCGCCCCTTCCTGCTGGTGTCGGGGCACATTCTACTACGGCCGTGGGGGCCTCCTAGGCCGTCCGGCCCCAGGCGTCAGCACATTGGTGTCGTAGGCAACCAGGTGGCTCAGCCTACACACATCTACAAGTCACTGCAGTGCTCACACTCAGGCCTTGGCAGACGCAGGTCTAGGTAGATGTGTCCTCCAGGAGGCAGCAGCCCTCCTGTAGGTACATAGTTTTTCGCTGCCAGGTTCGGCATTACTAGTTCCATCGTTTTTCCCACCCAGGGACTGCTTTGGGACGTCCCACGGTCTGTGTCCCCCAATGAGGCGAAGGAGAAAAGGAGATTTTTGTGTACTCACCGTAAAATCCTTTTCTCTTAGCCTCTAATTGGGGGACACAGCACCCACCCTATTGCCCTTGTGGGCCTTTTTCTACAGTTCTCACATAGCTTCTCAGCTGTTACATGGGTAACATGTTTACACATGTTTGCCTATTGTCACTCTGTTAACTGTTTGAACTTGTGCCTGTTTAGTTCCAGGCCTTGTAGTTCTGTGAGCCTGTTTAGTTACAGGCCTTGTTATACGATTATTACTTCGTTATCTCTTCACTGTTTTCCACATGCACCTGCTTAGTTACAGGCCTTGTGGTACTAGTGTTACTCTGCTAACCCTTAACTGTTTACACACGTGCCTGTTTGAATTCAGGCCTTGTTACACTGTTATTACCTTGTTAACTATATTTGTTTACACAGGTTGCCTACGTAGACTTCCTGTGTCCCTGTTATTATCTGTTAACTCTCCTACTGCTTTAGCACAAAACTGGAGAAGCATTTCCTCTTCCAGGGGTGTAATGCTGCAGAGGAGGAGTCACTGTTAATCTTTTTCAGATTCTGCCTAGTGTCGCCTCCTAGTGGACAGCAGCATAACACCCACGGTCTGTGTCCCCCAATTAGAGGCTAAGAGAAAAGGATTTTACGGTGAGTACACAAAAATCTCCTTTTTGCGTGATTTTATCAATACTATGGCAAATATATAGTAATACATTCAGATGCTTAATCTTAAAGAAGTGACTTTCGCAGCTGAAATGGGCGATTAAAATCCGAAATAGACCCTGATTGTATACGGAGATTAATATCCACTCTGGAAAAGCTGAATACATAAGAATACAGAGATTTTTTGTTGGGGAAGTGTGTCTGTGGGGGGAAGGGGAGTGGAGGGATGTCTGGCGGGGTTTGTTGTTAGATATGTAATATGTTGCCTAGGGATCACCCTGTAAAGGCATACATCTTTATTTTTTTGGGTGGATTTTGAAAATATTTATTAAAAAATTGTTTGATCAAAAAAAATTGCAAGGTAAAAAATGATTGTTTTCTCAGCGGGAGTGTATCCCTGCCCAGACTAGTTCTCCTGGTCCAGCTGCTACATGCTGCATGTATAAACTCTGATTGTATCACAACTGCTGCACCCAAAAAGAAAAAAAAAAAGAGCTGGAGCATAAGTTAGTGTACGGGCATGTTTACACTGTGGTCAGTTCACAGGCAATATCTAGAAAAGTACTAGAAACAGTATTGTCTGCATGGGTACACCTTAATAAAACAATTCGTAAGCGGGGTCTCATCACACCCCTACAGTGGCGCACATTACTTCCACTGAGCCATCTTGGAGAGTAATACATACATATAGATGAAGACAGCGCTCCACATAGCCAGTTGTATAGCAAATGATCCTGTATTCCAATATCTCAAGTGCAATGTTTCAATCTTAACATACAAGATCTTAACATACAACATGCTTGAAAAAGATCTTGTATGGTAAGATCAAAACGTTGCACTTGAGACAGTGGAATAAAGGATCATTTGCTATACAACCGGCTATGTGGAGCGCTGTCTTCATCTCTATAGATGGGTACACCTTGTCATGGTTGGATGGCTTTTACAATTTTTGATCAAATAGTGTTAACCAAATACCTTATATTATTTTTTTCACGCACTACTATTATTTATTTACTATAGAATTACTGCTGCACCCAGTAAACTATGTTATGCAACGTTGGATTTAGGTTTGTTTTTTTTCTATATTTTGCTGCTCTCAGTTGAGGTCCTAAAAACCTGCTGACAGATTCCCTTTAACCCCTAGACGACAGCCTAACGTCTCTAGACGTCGGCTGTCGTTATCCCCGTGTTTGGAGTGAGCTCCGGCGTGGAGCTCACTCCAAACCTCCCACATCTCAGCTGATCTCACTAGCTGAGATGTGGGAGAAACAGCACCAATCGGTCCCGCCACCGATCGGCGCTGTTTAACCCCTTAGATCCCGCCCTCAATCTCTGAGAGCGGGATCTAAGGGAGCCGGAGCGTGCAGCGCGCGCTTACCGGGCTCCAGGGGAGATCTCGCGATAGTATCGCGGGATCTCCCGTGCTGACGTGACAGGCCAGGGTCCTGGCTTGACCCTGGAACCTGTCGGAGCATTTCCTGCTTGTGGTTGGCAGAGGCTGCCAACCACAACAGGTCCGCGATTCTGACACATACAGAGGAGCTGCAGCTCCTCTGTATGTGTCAGAAGCGATCGGACTGTGCAGCAGGGTGCCTCTCTATGGGGCAGTGTAAAATTAAGAATTAATAAACAAATAGTTTTTACAAAGTTGAAAAAAAAAAAAAAAACATAAAAGTTCAAATCACCCCCCTTTTCTCCCATCCACAATAAAAGTATTAAAAAATGAAATAAAATACACATATTTGGTATCGCCGCGTTCAGAATCGCCCGATCTATCAATATAAATAATCAAATAATGAGAGCCGTAAACTGAGTAGCGCAAAAAATGGTTCAAACGCCAAAATTACGTTTTTTTGGTCGCTGCAACAATGCTAAAAAATGCAATAACGGGCGATCAAAACAGCGCATCCACCCAAGTATGGTATCATTAAAAACGTCAGCTCGAGACGCAAAAAATAAGCCGTCACCCAGCCCCAGATCGCGAAAAATGAGGACGCTATGGGTCGCAGAACATGGCGCAAAAAGTGCAATGTTTTTTTTTTTCATGCTTTTGAATTTTTTTCCACCACCTAGATACCAATAAAGGTATACATGTTTGGTATCTACAAACTCGTACTGACCCGAGGCATCACACCGTCACGTCGGTTTTACCATATAGTGAAGACGGCGACTAAAAAATCCAAAAAACAAACATGTAATTGCACTTTTTTTGCAATTTCACTGCACTTGGAATTTTTTTTGCAATTTCCCTGTACATTATATGGTAAAATAAATTATTGCATCTGAAAGTACAACTCGTCCCGCAAAAAACAAGCCGTCATATGTCTATATTGACGGAAAAATAAAAACGTTATGGCTCTTGGAAGCCGAGGAGCGTAAAAACGAAAATGAAAAATGACAAATTTCTTCGTCACTAAGGGGTTAAATAAACTATCCGTTTTTTTTACATTTCCAAATGTTGTTACTACACAGTGATGCTGCATGGACACCCCTGGAGCTTCCATCTCTGATTGTCGAGCACCTTCCCTCAAGGAAGCAATGCATCTTTTGGAAAGTAGTTCTTGCCCTTCCTGAAATTAATGATCCTGATGATCCCACAAAGTAAGTAAATAGCTATTATTTGATGTGTAACATAACTGTTAGAACACTCTTAACACACTTTATCCTCTGTTTTGCAGTGCTCTGTGTGAGTGGTTAAAGGCCAAGTTCAGTTGGGCAGGTGTCAGGCCGGAGGATGAACACAAGGAGCAAGTTCAGACACTTGCACTGTACAGCTCCTTGGAGTCTCAAGGAGGATGCCCAGTTAGAGTAAATGTTTGTGTAAAGGTGAGGTCGTCAGATGGTTATCAGCTGTTAATTTGAAAGTTATCAGAGTCAAGAAAACTGAAAAAAAAAAAAGTTGTCAATTAATGGATTTGCTACTTTTTTTTTAAGTAATTTTTTATTAATTTTAAACCTGTTACAAGAAAAAGGGTACAGTAATCCTTGAGCACAATGATTTCAGATTATACATGTGTATAATTCACAACCCTTTTAAAACCACTTTCCCACAGACCACCCTAACCCAACCACCTGCAAAACTTAGTACAGACTTGTCATACGATGACAGTACTTCGGGAGCCATCAACAATGAGTCATGAAAACATATGTACATTTAGATCCAGCGCTGCAGACACATGGCAGAGGATAACTGAATGGACTACCCTGTGTGACGACCTGTCAGCAGGCAACAGACAGCACCAGTCATCTACGATTCTAACAGGGGGAGTGTTCTAGCCATGGGGACCATAATTTGTCAAAATATTGCAACCTGTTTTAGTATATACACCCTTTTCCATCATTATTAGTGAATCAACCAATCTAATATATTTCCTTCTTGATGGAGGATTTTCGGAGATCTATTGCATAGCTATCAGTTTTCTGGATGTGTATGATAGACAAGCAACAGCAATCTTTTCCACCTCCACATATCCCAGAATGCACGGGATATGTGGAGGAGGTGGAAAAGATTACTGATGGGATCTCTAGGTGTTCTACACCCATAGGCCCTCTCAAGATTGAATATCACCACCCAAAAGGCACAAAGTCCAGGACATTCCCAGAACATGTGCAGTATTCCCACATTCTTGCCTGAGCACCTAGGGCAGCCAATGGAATTTGCTACTTAAAGGGGTTCTCTGTGAAGTAAAAAAAAAATGGAGAAATTTGAGAGTGAAACCAGTGCTAGAATGTTAATAGTATTGCTGCCTGTGAGCATGTGCAGTAGGAAGCTCTGACCCTCTAATCATTTGTAGAAGAACGTGCTTGCATTGGATATTCTGACCAAATACTGGAGATAAGAGGGAGAAATGGTGGACAGCAGTGTGAGCAGCCTCTTTTTACTGCAGTATCCTTGGTATCCCTAGTATTAGATCAGATATACAGGGTGCACAGCAGTGTGAGCCAGCTCCTCTTACCTCAGTACCCCTGATATCAAGAGTATTATATCAGATTAGACATTGGAGACAGCAGTGTGAGCAGCCTCTTCTTACTTCAACACCCCAGGTATCTTCAGCATTCCAAGTATCCACTGTGAGCAAAAGGTGATGGAGCGTCTTACTTATATGCTGGCAAGCATGTGTCTTATTCATATTCTAGAGCAGGTTTCTGTCAGTGTGGCAAGATAAGTTATTTTAATGCACAATAGTCTTTTTCTTAGATTACAAGTGTGATTTGCTAATTCAATGTACAGTATATCTGAATGTATTTATAATCTCATCCTCTTCTTTCCTTTCTTTCTTTCTCCTTATTTTTCTCTTTCGCCTCATTGGGGGACACAGGACCATGGGCATTATGCTGCTGTCCACTAGGAGGCGACACTATGCATAATCTGAAAAAGATTAACAGCCTTAACCAGTTTTTGCTTAGTGTCGCATAGGAGGCACACCTAAATTTTATTCTTCAATCACAGAAGAAGCAAAGTGGGTCTCTTTCGAGACTCCCGGCATGGCTCCTTCCTCAACCCCCCATTACGGGGGTGCCGGGTTGAAGTAGAGACCATCTCCCCCCCCATGCCGCTCCCTCCTCAGCATCTCTTGGTGTGCGGTTGAGGTCGAGATGACCACCTCCCTCCCCAATTCATCTGGTTTCTGGGTTGAGGTCGAGGCGATGGAGAAGCCCTCCGATGGTGACACCTGCACCCTCCCTAATCACCCCTTCTGGGGGTATTAGGTTGAGACACCTCAGGTAGGGCCGACAGGGGCAGATGGTACGGCATCCACCTCAAGGGCCCCCCATTCTCAAGGATCGCACAACAGCTGCACTATCCAGGAGCCGCAGCTGCGCTGCGGGCTCCTGATGGGACCGGGTGCAGTGCTAGGGCAGGCATGGCACATTCAGAGGCACAGTCCCCTGGTTGAGGGAATGGAAGGCAGACGCAGTTTCCAAAAAGTCACTCGCACACCTGCCGTACCTTAGCAGCCGGCTTTTCGGTGAAAAGTTAGACACGATGATATCGAACGCCACAGGGGTCAAGAGCACCTCTCTTCCCCAACTGAAACCCAAACACACGTACAAGAGGCGTATTCAAACACGATTCCGATCCTTTCGGAACTCGTCAAGCTGGTCAGTCTCTCGACCGGCACAAGCTCGTAGCAGTTCCCCACGTAGGGACAGCTCGCAGTTGGCGCAAAAGTCAGACAAGACCTGGCAGTCGAATGCAATCCTGTCAAAACCTAAGGGAGCCAAATCCCAGATGTTCTCCTCGTCATGACTCGCTGTCTCCGGAAGACACCCCACCCGTCGGCGGCCGACTTATATGCTTTCGTCAAGTCTGGCTGCCTATTGCAGAAGACAGGTGGGTCAAGGAAATAGTGACTTCCGGATACAAAATTACTTCCAACCCACCAAGCCGATTTTTTCTCTTTGTTTTCCCAAAACCGCCAGCCAAGGCTTGCGCCTTCTTTCAAGCGGTCACCTCACTTCTTCAGGCAGGAGTCATTGTGTCGGTCCCCCCGGCCAAACACTTCCACGGGTTCTACTACAATCTATTTGTAGTCCCCAAAAAAGGAGGCTGTGTAAAGCCCATACTGGACCTCAAAGAACTAAACAAATATGTACGGGTGCGTCACTTCCGAATGGAGCCCCTCCAATCCATCATAGCGTCCATGGAGGAGGGGGAGTTTCTTGCCTCCATAGACATACAAGATGCATACCTACATATCCCAATTGCACCTGTCCATCAGCAATTCCTCAGGTTCGCAATCAACCAGGAACACTACCAGTTCGTTGCTCTCCCGTTCGGACTCGCCACGGCTCCCAGAGTGTTTACCAAGGTCATGGCGGCCACCATGAACGTCCTACACTCCAGAGTCATAGTTGTTGTTCCATACCTGGACGATCTCCTCATCAAAGCTCCCACCTTCAGGGATTGCGAACTCAGTGTCTCAATCACGGTGAACACACTGAGTCGCCTGGGATAGTTAGTCAATTTACTCAAGTCATCACCGATTCCAAGTCGGTCCCTGACTTTCTTGAGCATGCACTTCAACACCTCCAGGGGTCTAGTGCTCCTTCCCAAGGACAAGGAGCTTTCTCTCCATCTGGGAGTTCGCACCCTCCTCGGGACGCACCCTCGATCTCTCCGGTTTGCCATGAGGGTCCTTGGCAGGATGGTGGCAACAATGGAAGCGGTTCCATTTGCCCAGCTTCATCTGAGGCCTCTCCAACTGGCCATCCTCAAGTCCTGACACAAGAGTCCTTTTTCCCTCGACAGAACATTTCGGTCCGACAACCAGGAGGTCCCTACATTGGTGGCTCAGACCGACCTCACTCGCAAAAGGAAAATCCTTTCTCACGGGTCATTGGAAGGTTCTAACCACCGACGCGAGTCTGACAGGTTGGAGAGCGGAGCACCTGCACCACAGAGCACAGGGCAAATGGTCCCCAACAGAAGCGACCATGCCCATCAACATCTTGGAGATTCGTGCCATCCTCCTGGCGTTGAGAGCCTTCCAGCATTTACTGGCGGCCTGTCACATAAGAATACAGTCGGATAATGCCACGGCGGTGGCATACGTGAATCACCAAGGAGGGACTCGCAGTGCCCAGGCGATGCGAGAAGTAACACGCATTCTCCAATGGGCGGAAAACACAGACTCTGTCCTGTCTGCGGTCCACATTCCGGGAGCAGACAACTGGGAAGCAGACTTCCTCAGTCGACAAGGAATGGACTGAGGAGAGTGGTCCCTTCATCCCGAAGTTTTTCAAGAAATCTGCCATCGCTGGGGGACTCCGGATGTGGACCTAATGGCATCACACCTCAATGCCAAGGTCCCCAGCTTCATGGCCAGAACACATGATCCGCGGTCACTGGGAGCGGA
Source organism: Allobates femoralis (assembly GCA_033576535.1). NCBI lineage: Eukaryota > Metazoa > Chordata > Amphibia > Anura > Aromobatidae > Allobates > Allobates femoralis. The sequence goes on along the minus strand of JARQOC010000011.1, from coordinate 58,286,794 downwards.
TACCCTGGTCCAGGACTGGACCCAATTCCAGCTCATGTACGTCTTTCCGCCCTTCCTTCTGATTCCCAGAGTACTGAGAAAAATCAAGCAAGGGGGAGTTCCAACCATCCTAATTGCCTCAGACTGGCCAAGACGTACATGGTACGCCGACATTGTACAGCTCTCCTCAGGTGCCCCCTGGCGTCTCCCAAACCGTTCAGATCTTCTATCTCAGGGCCCGTTCTACCACCAGAATTCAGGGGCCCTCAATTTGACAGCATGGCCCTTGAGACCTGGGTTTTAACACATGCAGGGTTCTCGCCGGACGTCATTGGAACCATGATCAGGGCGAGGAAACCAGCCTCTGCCAAGATTTACTATCGTACCTGGTAGGCCTTCTTTACCTGGTGCGAAGATTGTGGCCAGACACCATTGCCCTATTCCCTGCCCAGGGTACTAGGTTTTCTCCAATCGGGTCTGGAGGCCAGACTGTCCCTGGGCTCTCTTAAGAGCCAAGTGTCAGCTCTCTCGGTTCTTTTTCAGAGACGCATTGCTAACAAATCGCAAGTCAGGACATTTCTTCGAGGGGGTCTCCCGCTTGGTTCCGCCCTACAAATGACCACTGGAGACGTGGGATCTCAACCTGGTGCTGAAAGCACTACAGCAACCACCTTTTGAGCCCCTTAGAGAAATCCCACTCCGCTTTCTTTCCCAGGAGGTGGCCTTCCTGGTGGCAATCAGAACTGACAGCTCTCTCCTGCAGACATCCCTTCTTGGTTTTTTCACCAGGACAAGGTAGTTCTCCATACGGTCCCATCCTTCCTCCCGAAGGTTGTATCTACCTTCCATCTCAACAAAGAAATCTCGTTGCCGTCCCTTTGTCCGGCACCGAATCCTAGGATTGAGAAGGTTTTGCATACGCTGGACCTTGCCAGGGCATTGCGTATCTATGTGTCTAGGACTGCGCCCTTCCGGAGGTTGGATTCCCTCTTTCTTCTTCTGTAAGGTAACCGCAAGGGTATGCCAGCTTCCAAAGCTACCTTCGGTGGATAAAATCCACTATACAGGAGGCCTACAGGCTTAAAAATTCACCTCTTCCAGCTGGTATTACAGCACATTGTACCCGTGCGGTAGGGGCCTCTTGGGCCGTTAGGCACCAGGCCTTGGCACAACAAGTGTGTAAGGCGGCCACCTGGTCTAGCTTACACACGTTTACCAAACACTACAGAGTCCATACCCAGTCCTCAGCAGATGCGAGTCTGGGTAGGCGTCTCCTGCAGGCAGCAGTGCCCCACCTGTAGGGGACTGTGTGCACAATAATCGTTCCATTGCTTCCCCCCAAGGGACTGCTTTGGGACGTCCCATGGTCCTGTGTCCCCCAATGAGGCGAAATAGAAAAGGAGATTTTTATGTACTCACCATAAAATCTCTTTCTCTTAGCCTCTAATTGTGGGACATAGCTCCCGCCCTGTTGCCCATTCCGGGCCGTTTTTATACTGAGTTCTCATATTGTTCTTGAGCTAGTATATAGTTGCCTTTTTCTATAGGCATGGTTATGTTATCTATGTTACGTTCCTCCTACTGCTTTAGCACAAAACTGGTTAAGGCTGTGGCCGGCCAGGGGTGTATACTGCAGAGGAGGAGCCACTATTAATGTTTTTCAGATTATGCATAGTGTCGCCTCCTAGTGGACAGCAGCGTAACACCCATGGTCCTGTGTCCCCCAATTATAGGCTAAGAGAAAGAGATTTTACGGTGAGTACATAAAAATCTCCTTTTCTTCCTCCTTTTTTTTCAACTATTTGCATTTTTTTTTCACTCACTTTTTAATGACTGTAAAATCTTCACTATAGTTTCCCATGTAATTGTTCATGGCTTTAATGTTTAATGTGCAACTTTTAATATGTTTTTCTTCTGAAGGCAGTACATGGCCCTCTGACTGAGGATGAGTTGGAGCAAGCTGAAGTACAAAATCAGTTTCTGGGAACAAGTGGTGTTGTCCTCCTGTTACCAGTGCAATCAGATACTGATGTGTATCGGATCGCAGCACTACTGCAGCTGAAACAGCTACTTCAGGCTAAACCTTTTAGACCGCCCCCGACTCTTGTTGTCCTTGTTCCTTCAACGTATACAGATCCCGATGCAGTTGTAGAAAAAGGTGAGTCCAGAGTATGAATGATATTGATGAGTTTAATTCATTACTTTCAACAAATATTGGTTCTATCAATATTGCAGACAGATTTAAGAAATGTTGCAGTAAGGCCCTTTTCACATCAGCGGTAATCGCTGATCGCGGCAGTTGCGGTGAAAAAACCGCAACTGCCGCGATTACCGCATAATGGCCGCACTTGCGGTTTCGGCACTTGCGGCAGGTGCGGCCGTGAAAAAAAAAACGGTATGCCGCGTTTTTTTTCGCGGCCACACCTGCGGCAAGTGCCGATACCGCACTTGCCGCACCTTCCGCAAGCCCCATAGACATTGTATGGGGCTAACCTCAAGTGCGGCCGTTATGCGGTAATTGCGGCAGTTGCGGTTTTTTCACCGCAACTGCCGCGATCAGTGCAAAACAGTGATGTGAAAGCAATCTAAGAGATGAGCAATCAGATTTGCCAGGATCCTGCTACAGTGTTCATGTGTAGTTTGAGGCCTTTTAACCAGAGCGTTGCTAGTCTCCTCTTTCCTGTGACATCCCCGCCGCAACGTCATTACACTACTGCACACATGACCTTGGGCAACCTACTAATGAGAAGAAGGATCAGGGATGTCGTTGGGAGATCACGGTTCCTTGGTCCAGGGATAACGGACTACTAATGATTGCTGAACCTGGGTCATGCAAATATTTTGGTCAATTTGTTTTCCTTAAAAGAAACTGTCATATCAAAAATCCTTGTGTAACATATCATTTTCTAATTCCTCTGGTGAAGCTCTCTCTATTCATGTATTTCTTTTATTTACACACACCCCCATCCTGTGCAAACTGCAAATAAAGAGATTTATTCCATCTATCAATCACAGTGAGTGATCACAAGGAAAGTTTAGTACAAATCACTCACAAGGGGGGCTGTATCCTTTTGTCTGCTTTCCTTGTATGCAGTAAAACATATCTATTATATAATTGCCGTAACTGACTTCCGTCGGAGCGGCGCAACTTCCGGTGGCTTGGTTAGCGAGTCCGAGGTGCTTCTCCTGGACTCTGTCCGTGGCCACGTAGCGGCCACGGCGACTCGCGAAGCAATGCCCGCAAAGCGGGCATTGCGAGTCGTTGCAGCCTCGCGAAGCAATGCCTGCGAAGCGGGCATTGCGAGTCGCTGACACCCACCACTAACCAAGCCACAGAAGCCCATACTACTGTAGTGTACACCGCTATAGTATACTACAGTCCCATGCCCATAAGCGCCATGGGACTGTAGTATACCATCGCGCTGTACACTACAGCCCCCTGCCGCTCTAAGCCACTACGCGCTGTACACTACAGCCCCCTGCCCCCGCACCCCTACACGCTAAGCCCCGACCACCTAACCCCGACCCGCAGCATCCTAAGCCACCGCCGATACCCCCTAAGCCCCGCCGTCTACCCCCTAAGCCACCGCCGCCCCTAAGCCCCTACCCCCTAAGCCCCGCAGCAGCCCCGACCACCTAACCCCCGACCTGCAGCATCCTAAGCCCCCGCCGCTACCCCCTAAGCCTCGCCGTCTACCCCCTAAGCCACCGCCGCCCCTAAGCCCCTACCCCCTAAGCCCCGCAGCAGCCCCTAAGCCCCTACCCCCTAAGTCCGCCGCCCCTAAGCCCCTACCCCCTAAGCCGCTAAGCCCCGACCACCTAACCCCCGACCCGCAGCATCCTAAGCCCCCGCCGATACCCCCTAAGCCCCGCCGTCTACCCCCTAAGCCACCGCCGCCCCTAAGCCCCTACCCCCTAAGCCCCGCAGCAGCCCCTAAGCCCCTACCCCTTAAGTCCGCCGCCCCTAAGCCCCTACCCCCTAAGCCCCGTAGCATCCTAGGCCCCCGCCGATACCCCCTAAGCTATGCCGCCTACCCCCTAAGGCACCGCCGCCCCTAAGCCCCTACCCCCTAAGCCCCGTAGCATCCTAGGCCCCCGCCGATACCCCCTAAGCCCCGCCGCCTATCCCCTAAGGCACCGCCGCCCCTAAGCCCCTATCCCCTAAGCCCCGCAGCAGCCCCGACCACCTAAGCCCCCGCCGATACCCCCTAAGCCCCGCCGTCTACCCCTAAGCCACCGCCGCCCCTACCCCCTAAGCCCCGCAGCAGCCCCTAAGCCCCTACCCCTTAAGTCCGCCGCCCCTAAGCCCCTACCCCCTAAGCCCCGTAGCATCCTAGGCCCCCGCCGATACCCCCTAAGCTATGCCGCCTACCCCCTAAGGCACCGCCGCCCCATAGCCCCTATCCCCTAAGCCCCGCAGCAGCCCCGACCACCTAACCCCCGACCCGCAGCATCCTAAGCCCCCGCCGATACCCCCTAAGCCCCGCCGTCTACCCCCTAAGCCATCGCCGCCCCTAAGCCCCTACCCCCTAGGCCCCCGCCGATACCCCCTAAGCCATGCCGCCTACCCCCTAAGGCACCGCCGCCCCTAAGCCCCTACCCCCTAAGCCCCGTAGCATCCTAGGCCCCCGCCGATACCCCCTAAGCCCCGCCGCCTATCCCCTAAGGCACCGCCGCCCCTAAGCCCCTACCCCCTAGGCCCCCGCCGATACCCCCTAAGCCATGCCGCCTACCCCCTAAGGCACCGCCGCCCCTAAGCCCCTACCCCTAAGCCCCGTAGCATCCTAGGCCCCCGCCGATACCCCCTAAGCCCCGCCGCCTATCCCCTAAGGCACCGCCGCCCCTAAGCTCCCGCCGCTGTCCCCTGCCCCTCTCGCTAAAGCCCTACACCCTAACCCCCCGCCGTCCCCTAACCTAACGCCGCTGTCACCTAAGGCCCTACACCCGAAGCCCCCGCCGTCCCCTAACCTAACGTCCCCGTCGATCATTTACATGCCTTCAAGTCATCTGATCGTCCGTCCGATCCACAAGTCCTCCGTCCGGCCAGGCGTCCTCTTCCTCCGGCCCCGGGGGTCTTCTCTCTTCTTTCCGCCATCTCCGCCTCTTCGTCCGGCCCCGGGGATCTTCTGTCTTCTTTTCGCAAACTTCCACCTCCGACGTCCTCTTCCTTCTCATTAAGATAGAATGGACGAAAAATCCGCCATTGTATCTGAATGAGATCTGAGGCCCTCTTCTGATTGGTCGCTGTATACTGCCCTCAGCCAATCAGAAGAGCCCCTCATTCAGTTCTCATTCAGGTCCGCCTTTTTTTCCCCATTGACATACATTACCGGTGTGTCGGCGATTTTATGGCCGCCCCCCTGGTTCTATTTGTCGGCCCTAAAATCGCGGACACACCGCTAATGCATGTCTATGGGCAGTCAGCTCCAATTCTGATTAGTTGGCGTTCAATCCGAAATCGGGCTGACTGCCCATAGAGATGCATTAGCGGTGTGTCCGCGATTTTAGGGCCGACAAATAGAACCAGGTGGGCGGCCATAAAATCGCCGACACACCGGTAATGTATGTCAATGGAGAGAAAAAAAAGGCGGACCTGAATGAGAACTGCGTCTCAGTCAGACTTAAAAAAATAAATAAATTTAATAATAAAAAAAATAATTTAAAAATAATTTAAAAATAATAAAAAAATAAATTAAAAATAATAAATAATTAAATAAAAATAATAATAAAAAAAAAAATTGCGCACCTGAATGAGAACTGTGTCTCACTCTCACTTAAAAAAAATAAATAAATTAAATAATAAAAAAAATAATTTAAAAATAATTAAAAAATAATAAAAAAAATAAATAAAAAATATTAAATAATTAAATAAAAATAATAATTAAAAAAAAAAAATGCGGACCTGAATGAGAACTGTGTCTCACTCTCACTTAAAAAAATAAATAAATTAAATAATAAAAAAAATAATTTAAAAATAATTTAAAAATAATAAAAAAATAAATTAAAAATAATAAATAATTAAATAAAAATAATAATTTTATAATAATAATAAAAAAAAAAAAAAAAAATGCGGACCTGAATGAGAACTGTCTCACTCTCACTTAAAAAAAAAAAATAAATTAAATAATAAAAAAATAATTTAAAAATAATTTAAAAATAATAAAAAAATAAATTAAAAATAATAAATAATTAAATAAAAATAATAATTTTATAATAATAAAAAAAAAAAAAAATGCAGACCTGAATGAGAACTGTGTCTCACTCTCACTTAAAAAAAATAAATAAATTAAATAATAAAAAAATAATTTAAAAATAATTAAAAAATAATTAAAAAATAAATTAAAAATATTAAATAATTAAATAAAAATAATAATAAAAAAAAAAAAAAATGCGGACCTGAATGAGAACTGTGTCTCACTCTCACTTAAAAAAATAAATAAATTAAATAATAAAAAAAAAAAATTAAAAAATAATTAAAAAAATAATAAAAAATAAATTAAAAATAATAAATAATTCAATAAAAATAATAATAAAAAAATTAAATATATGCTAATTATATCAGCCCTTTCAGCGGACCTGAAAGAGAACTGGGTCTCAGCCTAAATAATAAATTTAATAATAAAAAAATAATTAAAAAATAATAAAAAAATAAATTAAAAATAATAAATAATTCAATAAAAATAATAATAAAAAAAATTAAATATATGCTAATTATATCAGCCCTTTCAGCGGACCTGAAAGAGAACTGGGTCTCAGCCTAAATAATAAATTTAATAATAAAAAAATAATTAAAATATAATAAAAAAATAAATAAAAAATAATAAATAATTAAATAAAAAATAATAATAAAAAAAAAAATGCTAATAATAATGATATTAATGCTAATAATAATGTTATTAATGCTATTAATAATGCTATTATTAATGCTATTAATGCTAATAATACTGCTATTAATGCTATTAATAATGTTATTAATCCTATTATTAATGCTAATAATGCTATTATTAATGCTATTAATGCTAATAATACTGCTATTAATGCTATTAATAATGCTATTAATGCTATTAATTATGCTATTAATGCTAATGTTTATCCTATTCATGGTATTATTAATGCTATTAATGCTAATAATAATGCATATTTAATGCTATTAATTAATGCTAATAATAATGTTTAATTAATTGCTAAATATATAATGTTATTAATTCTATTATTAATGCTATAATGCATTATATATTAATGCTATTAATTAGCATTAATAATAATGCATATTTATCTATAATAAATTAATGATAATAATAATGCTATTAAGTATTAATGCTATTAAGCTATTAATCTATGTATTAATGCTATATATTATCATGTATTATTAATGCTATTAATGATAATAGATAATGCTAATTATATGCTATTATATAATGCTATTAATGCTATATAATTATAATGCTATTATTAATGCATTAATGATAAATGCTATATTTATATGCTATTCATGTATTATTATATATGCAACTAATTAATGCTATTATGCATATATATAATGCTATTAATGCTATTACATAATGCTAATTAATGCTTATTATATTAATGCTAATAATGCTATTATGTAATGTAATATCTATTATTATTAATGCTATTAATTGCTATTAAATAATGCTATTAATGCTATTAATATTATGCTATATTAATGCTAATATGTATCCTATTAATGCTATTAATACTATTAATAATGCATATTTAATGCTAATATTTATCCTATTAATGCTATTAATGCTAATAATCTATTAATGCTATTAATAATGCTATTAAATGCTATTAATTATGCTATTAATTGCTATTAATGCTAATATTTATCCTATTCATGGTATTATTAATTCTATTAATGCTAATAATAATGCTATTAATTCTATTAATGCTAATAATAATGCTATTAATGCTATTAATAATGTTATTAATGCTATTATTAATGCTAATAATGCTATTATTAATGCTATTAATGCTATTAATAATGCTATTAATTCTGCTATTAATGCTAATATTTATCCTATTAATGCTATTAATGCTAATATTTATCCTATTAATGCTATTAATGCTATTAATAATGCTATTAATGCTATTAATTATGCTATTATTGCTATTAATGCTAATATTTATCCTATTCATGGTATTATTAATGCTATTAATGCTAATAATAATGCTATTAATGTTATTAATGCTAATAATAATGCTATTAATGCTATTAATAATGTTATTAATGCTATTATTAATGCTAATAATGCTATTAATAATGCTAATAATAATGCTATTAATGCTATTAATACTGTTATTAATGCTCATAATACTGCTAATAATGCTATTAATACTGCTATTACTGCTAATAATAATGCTATGGCTTATATTATTGCTATTGATGATGCGATTATTATTTAAAAATCTTTAAAAAAACAATAAACATATTTTACATACCCGATGCATTTGCATCAGGCTAACAGCTATAACTACTATAATCAAATTAATGCACGTTCTAGAATCCCGATGCATTTGCATCGGGCTCACAGCTAGTGTTCTAATAAACACATAGAATCAAACAGCAAGGGCTTCTGCTCAGAGCAAAACAAATGGAGGAGATTGCCTTACCTAGCTGATCTTTCAGATCAGGGGGGAGGGAAGAGCTGCCTGGGAAGGAGTGAATAATAAATTAACATTTCCATACTGTGGACTATTCAGCAGTGAAAGCAATGAGCTGGACTAGTGCAGACAGCTGCCCACAGGATGTGAAGATGCATATAGCGAGAGAACTAAAAAAGGTACAGTAATGATTTTCACATATTCTGAAAGGGCTGCCCAGACACTATTCAAGGGTACTATGAGTGTCATACTGAAAAATGACCTGGCAGAGTCCCTTTCATACACCTTTGCATACAATTATGCTTTTTCTCTCCATTTTGAGCCACTTCTCCTCCCCACCTCTTGGACTCATCATGCAGTCTGAAAAACAGATCTGATAAGTTTTTATTGCACCCAGATCTAGAATTGCACACTGTTAGGACCTGCAGTACAGTGTCCTCCATGCTGCTTATATTTGTCTGTGTGATACAGAGAGAAAGGAAAGCAGGAATCTATCATGCCTCTATGTTCTGTATGTGGAAAACAACATGGCAGCTAGTCTTGCTAGTAGCTGGTAAAAAATGCAAAATACAAGTCACCTAACGACCTCAAATAGTGTTTTTAGCAATAGACACATGGGTAAATAGAGATTTGTAGGACTTTTTGTAATCACAGTAAAGTTTTGTCTTTTTGTTGTATTTCAGAACTTAATATTTCAGACTTGGTGTCATGTGGACTAATATCAGATTATAATGTTTTCTCTATACCGGATGGTGTGAATGACATGAATGGAACAAACATGGTAAGATTTGTAGTTATTAAAAAGTATTTTAATTTTTTTTATCCTAGTACATCAGACATATTGTGATACAATCGTAAGATGCCATTAGGCTGCTTCCACATTAGCGGTTTTTGTCCATTGCCGCAAGTGCGAACTCACATGTGCTGCACGTGTCCACAAGTCCCATAGGGAATTCATTAGGCCGAACGCAGTCTTGCCGCAAATGTTTCGGCAGATCAGGAAAAACTGCCTGATCATCCGCAAATGCTGAGAACTGCTGATGTAAAAGTAGCCTTAGGCCAGGGGTCTCAAACATGTCGCCGCTTCACAGTGCGCCTGTGGCACAGTGGAAACGTAAGCAATGCATGCCGTGGTCCAGTGTGCAGGGGGTCGCCGCGGGCCCCGCTTTATTATGACTTCCGGATGCTGCTCAGACAAGCTTATGTATATCAATGCAAGCTGGAGGACCAATCGGAGGCCCGCAGCTCACGTCGGCGTAAGACATTACCTGCGGGTCTCTGGCCCATCAGATTGCATTGATGTACATAAGCGAAAGAGCTTGTCTGAGTAGAACTCAATAGCCATAAGAAAGCGGGGACCACGGCGGCCCCCTGCACATTGGACCGTGGCATCCTTAAGGTGTGTATGATTGAGAGAGAGAGAGAGTGTGTGTGTGTGTATAGGAGTGTGCTTGTATATATGTGATTGTGAGTGTGTGTATGTGTATATGTGTGTGAGTGAGAGAGAGAGGGAACGGTGATGTGGGAACATCACTGCAAAAGGGGATTAGGATGTGGGGACAGGGACATCCCTACAAAATGGGATCAGGATGGAGGACATTACTACAAGATGACCAGGGAGGGAACATTACTACAACATGTGGACCAAAATGGGGCATGACTCCAAGATGGGGATCAGCTTGCAGATATTACTACAAGGAGAGGACCAGGATGGGGGACATTCCTACATGATGAAGACCAGGATGGGGGACATTAATATAGGATGGGGACCAGGATGGGGCATTACTACACATGGGGACCAAGGATGAACATTACTACCAAGAACGGGACCAGGGAGAGAACATTACTACAAGAAGGGGACCAGGATGGGGACATTATTACAAGATGGGGACCAGGATGGGAAACATTACTACAAGATGGGGGACCAGGATGGGAAACATTACTACAAGAAGGGGACCTGAATGGGGAACATTACTACAAGAAGGGGACCAGGATGGGGAAATTACTGCAAGATGGGGACTAGGATGGGGACATTACTACAAGATGAGGATCAGGATGGGGCATTACTACAACAAGTAGTCCATGATGGGGACATTACCACAAGAAGGGGTTCAGGATTTATACTTTACTACATTGAGCAAAAAAAATCTGGTGTTACAAAAAATGTCACATAGTCCTACAAGGAATACGGCCCCCGATATAATTGTTTCTATGTGTGGCTCATTAACCCAGCCGAGTTTGAGACCCCTTCCTTATGCTATTGTGGCACCCATGCTTTCCTGCATCTCTTGTCTCCACCTTTTCCAAGTCATTGGCACAATGGTCATGCCTTGGTAGACATCACAAGACTTGAACTTTAAGACAATAGAATCAAATCAATAAAGTCATATGCGCCCCAAAATGGTATCCATGAATACTAAACATTGTCTCAAAAAAACAAAGCCACACAAAACAATCTCTTATATTTTTAAAGGCAAAACAAGTAATTACTAATAAATAGTGATGAGCGAACGTGCTCGCTGCTACTCTGTACTCGCATGAGTATCCCGGTACTCAGGATGCTCGGTGAGCACCGTACCTCCAAGGTGCTCGGACTCCTCACTAATCATTATCGATGTGACACAAGTATACAGCCCCCTTCAGAGCACAATGTGAGCTGGCACCTCACAGAGAGCAGATTGATTGTTAGAGTCCCTCTGGGGGGACACAGCGAGGTGTTGTATGCTGTGACTATTTGAAAAAGCCCACCCTCCCGCCCTTTCCAGAAACACTCAGTCTATAGCTAGATGTCTGCAGGCGGAGCCTATCACTCATTGACTTGCATTGGCCTCGGTGCTCGGTCGAGCACCCAAGCATCTTGAAGTGCTCGACCAAAGCATCGAGTACCCGAGCATTTTAATGCTCGCTCATCACTACTAATAAAAAAAAATATAAACCTGACCTTTCTCCTGAAATTTCTAAGTGAAGTTAGCGTTTGAAGAGTTTATATGGCTCATTTTGTAAATTAGTTGGGGGCTGTCACATGCTGAATTTTTATAGTGGGTAGTATCCTCATTGTTAGTATTTCGCCTTTTTAACACGCCAAAAGTAGTCATGTGACAACTCATTCAGTTTCCATGTTTGCAATGGTCTGAGCTGAGAAAAGCAGAATAAAAATTGGTCTGCATGTGATCGCAAGTTTACAAATCTCATGTTACAATAAACGTGGCAATTGCTAGGCAGCGTAATCCCAACAGTGAATATGTATTCACCCCACTACTAAGTTTTTATTTTTATGTAAAGTTTGAAAAAATAAATCAGAAATGTTTTATTTTTCTTTATTTATTTTTTTTACACCTTTTCCAGATCTTACCATACGGTATTAGTCTATTGACTGTTTTCTTGGCTTTATATTTCTTTTTCTCAGGTCTCATTTGCTGTCCAGTTTTTGCTGTCCCGTTGCCCACACTCCTTGGAGCTTCGCAGCCTCCCTTTCCGACAATACATAGAGGACGGCGTATGTAGTGCATTCAGCAATACCTTTTATCTCGATCAGATGGAAAGGAAGAAATCTGGACTCCCCTCACAAGATCCCGCTGCCATCATTGATTTGTATAATGATGCTATTACATTTCTAGCAGAGGCAGTTTCTTCAGAGCAACTCTCCGAACTGTCCTGGCCCATAACAGAGTTCACATCCTCTAGCGGCAGCACTCTAATGCCACCTACTGACTGGAACAGTCCCGACCATCTTGCCTGGCTAAAGAAGGCTGTACTCTCTTTTCAGCTTCCACAAATGGACAAGCCTCCACCAGGAGGTGAGCAAGTATAATTAGTAAAGAGAAGTGGGGTGACTGGGGTTAATGTAGAAATGGATTAACACACAGGTCTGATTTATTGTAAAATTTTGTTTACTTGTGCAATTAATTTGATCTATGTTATATTCCCGTAAAATCTTCTTGGCAGCTCCTTGGGTTCCAGTTTGCTCCATGATTATGGACTATGTGTCACAGATCACGCGGTCACCAACTGGCCTTCCCCTGTTGTTCTCTGAAGTTCAGCTCCTTCTGGGTCACATAAAGAAACACTGGTTTACAAAGGAATCCATTGCCAGTGTCGCACCATCAGTGCAAGATGTTCCATGGGATGAGTTAATTGCTCTTTGCATCAACCACAAACTGAGAGCCTGGGACCCACCAATAATATCCAAATCAAAAGGTAAGCTTGCTATGTTCTACATAAGGATCATTCTTTGCAATGTATAAAATGTTCAATAATGTTAAATATCTTTAATTAGATTTTTTTAAATTAATTTTTGCAAACATATGGTTAATATGGCTAGAAAATATGTAAAGGGAGAGGCACAGACCCCTTTTCTCCTTCGCCTCATTGGGGGACACAGGACCGTGGGTGTTATGCTGCTGTCCACTAGGAGGTGACACTAAGTATACTTCTAAAAAACAAGAAAACAGTGTGGCTCCTCCCCTGCAGTATATACACCCTGGCTGGCTCCAGCCTCACCAGTTTTTGCTTAGTGTCTCAATAGGAGGTAGATGCGGTCCATGGACCACAATACTAGTACATAATTAGGTTTTTTTCCTTAGATTTTTAGATCCTTTTTTCCTTTTACAAGACTACTAGAGGGCGACGGTATCTCTGCATACCGATCTCCCAAAACCAACAACAGACGGGAACGCGGAGTGTTACCTCCACGTACCCCCTTCTGCTTCGATGGACTGGAAGCAAGGCGACGGTTCCTCAGCGTTCCGATTTCCTTGTGTTCCGTTTTTTCGCCGGCGTTATCCCTCCTTCTTCCCTACCCCCTGCGGGACCCAGGCACAGCAACCTTCCAGGATCTCTGGAGCAGATCCTGCCGGACAGGGACGCCAGGCTGACTCTCTCCTCATACTCCTAGGATTATGAGTCGAGCATTCAAGATGCCCTCCCCATTCCCTGCCAGGGGTTTTGGGTTGAGGTGCCTCCATAAGGTAAGCAGGGCTCCTGAGGGACCCTGCATGCATGTGTTGTCTTCCCTGTGAGCTGCAGGCTGGGCTTCAGCTTTCCCTAGCTCCCATAGCTCTGGCCTGCGGACCTTATTATAGCCCCTGGAGGGCTACAACCTTTACCTTTGGCTCCCCTGCCCTGGGGACCCGGGCTGAGTCTTCCTCTGCAGGGATTCAGGGGGCCGAGGGCACTCGCGGCGTGTCTTTCCCGCACTTCCGCGCCGATGCGCGCTCGTTTTCGGCCTCAGGGGCCTAATCGAGCCCCCGGCTTGCGGCCTACTCCTAAGCCCACCCCTGTTGCCGCCCCTCGTCGCCGCCCCCGGGTGACGTCATGCGGCCGGGAATTAGAGATCCCGGCCGTGTTACTGGAGGCGGATCTCTTCTCCCTGGCGCGTCTCGCTCATCGCGAGACCTCCTGCGCGCCTTTTCTCTGGGAGAGGACGCCCTGGCCGCCATCTTCTGTGCCCAGCACCACGAGGGACGCCTTTTCTCAGGGGGACACCGGACCTGGCCTGCAGTCCACTGGAAGCGGTAAGGGGCACAGCATTCGCTGGTGCCCTCAGTCTGTTTGCATTTTAGCTGTGCTCTCCTCCCTTCAGTGTACTGCACCTGCTGCTTCTTTTCCCAGCAGCATACATAGTGTCTCCTAGGCTGCAGCTCTCCATAACTATGCAGAACTCCAAGAGCAACAAAAAGGGCTCTAAGATGGCTACATTCTTTGCCTCTTGCACAACCTGCAAGAACCATCTGCCCAGCGGTCAGACGACCCCTTTCTGCCAGGCCTGTGACCCATCTAATACAGAGCCGGTCAGTACAGCTGCCCCTGCTCCTGAGGTTTCCTCGGAGCCCAGCGCCTCTGCCGCCACTGATAGTCCCCGCGCTACCCCTGATTGGGTGGTCTTCTTGTCTCAGTCCTTAACTCAATCCATGTCTCAATCCATGGACAGACTGACCTCGACTCTGATACAGGCTTTGCATGCCCAGCCCACGGCAGATACCCCTGAGCCCGAACAGGATACCGCTCAGAGACACGATTCTGACCCCAGGGAGCAGAGACAGGAATCTTCCTCCCACCGGGCCCCTCTTAAGAGAAGGGACCCCCCTCCCTCTCCTTCAGGGAGCTCCCAGGGTTCCCCGTCCCATGACCGGGGTCCAGGGTCCCCTTCGTCTCAGGGTCCATACGATTCTGACCCGGAGCAGGAAATGTCGCTTGACTTGGACAACCCTGACACTCAGTCTATGATTCAGGACCTGATTACGGCCGTCAATCAGACCTGTAAGGTTGATAGCCCCACTTTAGAAGCTCCAGGGTCCGCAATATCATTTAAACGAACAAAGCGGCCACACAAGTTTTTCACGGACCACCATGAGTTCCAGGAACTCATGACCAAGTACAGAAATCACCCGGATAAACGTTTTGGTAACCGGAAAGCCATGGAATCTCGCTATCCTTTCCCCCCTACTGTAAGCCAGAATTGGGCTGAGTCCCCACAGGTTGACCCGCCAATCTCCCGTCTGGCCACACGCACACTCCTCTCCCTTCCAGACGGATCATCTATCAAGGATCCTACCGACCGTCAGGTTGAGCAATTAGCTCGGTCTATTTTTGAGGCTTCTGGCTCGGCATTGTCCCCTATTTTTGCCTCAGTCTGGGTGGCCAAGGCGGTTACCACCTGGGCATCCTCTCTCCGTGATATTTCTCAATCTCTGGAAGACTCAGAGATGGCTGCCCAGATCTCCGTCGCGGCTGAATATATCCTTCAGGCTTCTCTGGATGCCGCTGCCTGCTCAGCTATTGCAGCAGCTAACGCTATCTCCATCCGCAGAGCGCTCTGGCTGCGTGAATGGAAGGCAGACTCAGCCTCCAAGAAATCCCTGACCAGCCTGCCGTATCTCAGCGGACGACTGTTTGGGGAAAGGCTTGACAAGCTGATTTCGGATGCCACCGGAGGGAAGAGCTCTTCCCTCCCGCAACACAAGCCGAAACGTCCCCTTTTCAGACGTCAACAGACTCGGTTTAGGTCCTTTCGCAACTCATTTGGATGGTCGACCTCCCGCCCCTCACAGGCTAATACCAGATTCCCACGGAGAGATAGAATCTCGCAGGCTCCGCAGAGAACCTCGACTTCCTGGCAGGCACGCTCCAGACAGTCAAAGTCCAAGGGAGCACGGTCCCAACCATTCTCTTCTTCCTGACTCCTTTCCCCTCCCGGACGATCCCTCCCGAGTAGGCGGCCGCCTCTCTTTTTTTCGGGACATCTGGCTCGCAGTCGTAGACGACAAGTGGGTCAGGGAGGTGATTTCGTCCGGATATTCCATAGAATTTCACACCCGCCCGACCAAACGTTTCTTCCTGTCTTCCCCCCCGAGGTCTCCAAAAAAGGCTCGCGCTTTCTTCAAGGCAGTCGACTCTCTACGGCAGGCAGGAGTCATTGTGCCAGTACCTCCAAACGAAAGGTACACAGGGTTCTACTCGAACCTCTTTGTGGTACCCAAAAAAGACGGGTCGGTGCGGCCGATTCTCGACCTCAAGTTTCTCAACAAATTTATCAGACTGCGTCACTTCCGCATGGAGTCGTTGCGATCCATCATCACTTCAATGGACGAAGGGGAATTTCTCGCGTCGATAGACATCAGGGATGCGTATCTCCACATACCAATCTCTCATGCCCATCAGCGATTCCTACGCTTCGCAGTGGGTCAGGACCATTTCCAGTTCGTAGCTTTGCCGTTTGGCCTCGCCACTGCCCCAAGGGTTTTTACGAAGGTCATGGCCACGGTCATGAAGCTTCTTCATTCCAGGGGAATCATGGTCTTGCCCTACCTGGACGACCTTCTTATCAAGGCACCATCCTTCCCAGACTGCGACGAAAGTGTAAAGATCACCATGGACACACTCGTCCGTCTAGGCTGGTTGTTAAACCTTTCCAAGTCCTCTCCAATCCCGAGCCAGACCATCACTTTTTTGGGAATGGACTTCGACACTCATCGAGGGCTCGTTCTGCTTCCGCGCGAGAAGGCAGTCGCCTTATGGCAAGGCGTTCGTACTCTTCTACTTCCAAGACCTCATTCCCTTCGCTCAGGAATGAGAGTCCTGGGAAAGATGGTAGTGGCTATGGAGGCGGTGCCGTTCGCTCAGTTGCATCTCAGACCACTCCAACTCGCTCTCCTGTCTCGCTGGAACAGGAATCCGGCTACTCTAGACAGGACCCTGCGACTGACCGCAGCAGTGAAACAGTCTCTTCTTTGGTGGCTCCGTCCTGCCTCTCTCCAGGTGGGAAAGTCCTTCCTGCCGGCACATTGGAACGTTCTGACCACCGATGCCAGCCTAACGGGCTGGGGAGCGGTTCTCAGTCACCACACGGCTCAGGGCAGGTGGTCCCGTCAAGAGACCACTCTTCCCATCAACTTACTGGAGATTCGGGCCATCTTCCTAGCCCTGCGGGACTTCCATCATCTGCTAGCAGGGCGTCACGTGCGAGTCCAGTCAGACAACGCCACGGCGGTGGCATATGTAAACCACCAGGGCGGCACGCACAGTGCAACAGCAATGCGCGAGGTCCGCCCGATACTGGAATGGGCAGAATCCACGAGATCGGTGATTTCAGCCGTCCACATTCCCGGGGTGGACAATTGGGCGGCAGACTTCCTCAGTCGCCAGGGCATCGCCTCGGGAGAATGGAGCCTGCACCCCGATGTCTTCCAACAAATATGCATCAAGTGGGGGACTCCGGACGTGGACCTGATGGCCTCACGGCTGAACCGCAAGGTGTCCAGGTTTATGGCCCGATGCCACGATCCTCAAGCTCTGGGAGCAGACGCTCTGGTCCAGCCCTGGACTCAATTTCGTCTTTGTTACATCTTCCCTCCGCTTCCCCTCATACCCAGGGTGGTGAAGAAGATCAAAGCGGAGGGTGTGCCAGTCATTCTCGTCGCTCCAGATTGGCCACGTCGCGCATGGTACGCCGATCTGGTCCGTCTTCTCGGCGACTCCCCCTGGCGTCTCCCAGATCGGCCAGATCTACTCTCACAGGGTCCTCTCCTCCACCAGAAATCCTCGGCCCTGAGTTTGACGGCGTGGCCGTTGAGACCTGGGTGTTAACCCAGGCAGGTTTGTCTCCGGATGTCATCACAACCATGCTTAATGCAAGGAAGCCTTCTTCGGCTCGCATTTACCATCGCACTTGGAAGGCCTTCTTCTCCTGGTGTAACTCTCAGAACCGTCCGCCCCTGCAATTCTCATTGCCAGTCATTTTAGGGTTTCTTCAGTCTGGTCTTGACTCCGGTCTTTCCCTAGGTTCTTTGAAGGGACAAGTTTCTGCCTTGTCTGTTCTTTTTCAGCGCAAATTGGCTGACAGATCACAGGTCAGGACCTTTTTACAGGGGTCTCCCGCCTGGTTCCACCCTACAAGAGGCCTTTGGAAACATGGGATCTGAATCTCGTTCTGGACGCTTTACAGAGGCCTCCTTTTGAACCCCTCAGAGAGGTCCCTCTTCGCATTTTGTCTCAAAAAGTAGTTTTTCTTGTGGCAATTACATCTATTCGGCGCATGTCGGAACTGGCAGCTCTTTCCTGCAAGTCTCCTTTTCTCTCTTTCCATCAGGACAGGGTTGTGTTACGCCCTGTTCCGTCTTTCCTTCCCAAGGTAGTGTCCTCGTTTCATTTGAATCAGGACATAACTCTGCCGTCTTTCTGTCCAGCGCCGGTTCATCGTGTGGAGAGGGCCTTGCATTCGCTGGATTTGGTTCGGGCTCTTCGCCTCTACATTTCAAGGACGGCGGTTTTTCGGAAGTCTGATTCTCTGTTTATTCTTCCGGAAGGAGCCCGTAAAGGAATGCCTGCATCCAAGGCTACCCTGGCCAGATGGATCAAGGCAACGATCTCAGAAGCTTACCAACTCAAAGGTCAGCCCGTCCCACTGGGGCTGCGCGCGCACTCTACCCATGCGGTAGGGGCCTCCTGGGCTATTCGACATCAGGCTTCTGCCGAACAAGTGTGCAGGGCTGCCACCTGGTCCAGCCTGCACACTTTTGCTAAACATTACAATGTGCATGTTCAGTCCTCGGCTGAGGCTAGTCTGGGCAGACGTGTCCTGCAGGCGGCAGTTGCCCACCTGTAGAGGTTCAAGATACGTCTATATATTCCCACCCAGGGACTGCTTTTGGACGTCCCACGGTCCTGTGTCCCCCAATGAGGCGAAGGAGAAAAGGAGAATTTTGTGTACTCACCGTAAATTCCTTTTCTCTTAGCCTCTCATTGGGGGACACAGCACCCTCCCTGTTGCCTATCGGCTCCTATCTTGTTACTTCAGTTCTGCGTTATCAGTTATGGTTAACTGTTTTTTTCAGATATAGATAATTTGTGTAGATGGGCTGATGGCTCTCCTACTGCTTTAGTCACAAAACTGGTGAGGCTGGAGCCAGCCAGGGTGTATATACTGCAGGGGAGGAGCCACACTGTTTTCTTGTTTTTTAGAAGTATACTTAGTGTCACCTCCTAGTGGACAGCAGCATAACACCCACGGTCCTGTGTCCCCCAATGAGAGGCTAAGAGAAAAGGAATTTACGGTGAGTACACAAAATTCTCCTTTTTACTCTAATAATATATATGAAGACCCCCTCACTGTCCCCATCAGAAGATGTTTAACAATAAAGAAGAGTCATGCAGTATATGGCCAATACCGTATCATTTATATGCTACAATATGGTGATGTAAGAACAGTGTTTCCTTGAACCTGAATACAGCAGCTTTAAGATGTCATTATTTTTCTATCGCCTTATTGGGGGACACAGGACCATGGTTATGCTGCTTATCCCTAGGAGGCGACACTAAGCAAATGTGAAAACAGCTCCTCCTCTGCAGCATACAACCTCTGGCTGGGCCAGGCTGCAAAAGATTTAGCTTAGTGTCCGTATGAGTCACACCTCTCTCCTTTTTTTCTGGAATCCTTTTTCACCGACATATTAGAAGGGTGAAGGCACCCTAACGGGCACCGCTTTCCCAGCCACCAACAGGCCGGACCGTGGAGTGACACCTCCACATACCTCCTCCTGCAACGTTGGATCCTTCAGGGCTCCTGCCTTTGAGACTTCAGGGCGACGGTTCCCCAGGGCACCGATTTCCCACAATCATCAATGGACGGGCATGCGGAGAGTTGCCTCCCCGTACCCCCTTTCGCACCTGGCGCAGACCCCAGTACGCCAGTGATGAAGACTGATGACTGGCTTCCCTCATAGGAGCCCCAACTGTCACATCAAGCCCAAAGATCACCATACCTGGATTCATGCAGCAGCAGCCGGCACTCACAACATCAGCCACACTGGGCGCCCCAGCTTCCCAGGGGCAGCCTGGGTCGAGTTGTTTTACACGGGACTACACAGTCTTTCCCAGGTGAGATCGCTCCATCCCTGAGGTCCCTCACATCCCTGCTGACATGCAGTGACCTGCACTGGCAAAATAGGCGAAGGGCCCCTTAATTAGTCAGGCACTGGGCCCCTTCACTTAGACACTGACTATTTCTCCTTCGCCTCATTGGGGGACACAGACCGTGGGTGTTATGCTGCTGTCCACTAGGAGGCGACACTAAGTAGAATCTGCAAAAGAGTTAACGTGACTCCTCCTCTACAGCATACACCCCTGGGGCAGACACTGCCTCACCAGTTTTGCTTAGTGTCGCTTAGGAGGCAGACCTCTTTTATTGTTTTCCCTTTTTTAGATAGATTTATTAGAATTTTACTTTTTCTCCCTCTTTTTTTCTACAACTCCAAAGAAAAAGGAAGAATCTTTCTCAGCTCCCCACATGGGCTGAGTTTATAGAACCTAATCATCTCCTTCCCAGCTTCATCCTAGATCCTGGGCCAAGGTTCAGACAGACTCCATTTTTTTAACAGCCCTCCCCAGGCCTCATAGCTGAGCCCTGGGTTGAGGGATGGAGGTCTCATCTTCAGGATACTATCTTTAGGTTTCTGGATGGCAGCACGCAGGCCGGTCACTTGTCCTACACGCAGGACGGACATTGCCCTCCCCAGTCTCCCCTCACAGGGACTCCGGGTAGAGGAGCCAACCACAGGTACTCGTTTACCCATGGCATTGGAGCCCGGCTTGCCCCCTTCCCACATTGCCTTCCAGCGGCCGCATACCTCCGGCCTCCACCCCGACAGGACCCGGACACCGATGGCTCTCTGCACCCGGGGATTCCTCCCACGGTGCAGCGGCAATCTGGCTTTTGCCTTTGCCCCCGGGTCGGTCGGGACCTCCGCGCCGGCCTCCCCTCTTTGCCGGGGCCGCGTATTACTCCAGGCCCCGGCTTCGGCCTAGCCTTGATAGTCCCCGCCTTCTCCGCCTCTCGCGTGACGCGCAACTCAGGCGGAGCCCGCCCAGGACGCGTCAGAGGGGGGCGGAACGGTTATTTCTTCGCGCTTCTCGCGCATCGCGTGATCCCAGCGAGCACTGTCATCTGGCCCGCCCCTTCCCTCCATGTCAGCGGTCGCCACTTCCTCCCGGAATACATCATGGCGCCGCTGTATACTCGGTCCCCGGAGGGGCACCGACTTGGGCGAGCTGGCGTCGCTGCATACCCGGACCCCGGAGGGGCACCAACTTGGGCGAGCTGGCGTCGCTGTATACCCGGACGTAACCGGACCCTGGACGTGCAACAATGTGGCAAGCAGGGTAAGTGCTCTTTAGCTTACGCAGCCCTGTTTACCATGTCTATATTAGTCATAGCTGCAGATGTAGCTTGGGGGGCAGTTGTGGCTTCACACCAGGGACACTATGGCCCCAAGGACAGTGCCAGGCTGGTGATTCTCAGCCGGGTGCTCGGAGAACCCCTCCAAGGGCCAATAGGGATATCAAGTCTTCTCATTTGGGCTCATCCCCTTCTTCCCCTGTATGGAGTGTCACTGCAGGCACTTCATTATATGTGTCACTGCAGGCACTTCATTATATGTGTCACTGCAGGCACTTCATTATATGTGTCACTGCAGGCACTTCAATATATGTGTCACTGCAGGCACTTCATTATATGTGTCACTGCAGGCACTTCATATTATGTGTCACTGCAGGCACTTCATTATATGTGTCACTGCAGGCACTTCATTATATGTGTCACTGCAGGCACTTCATTATATGTGTCACTGCAGGCACTTCATTGTATGTGTCACTGCAGGCACTTCATTGTATGTGTCACTGCAGGCACTTCATTATATGTGTCACTGCAGGTACTTCATTGTATGTGTCGCTGCAGGAACTCATATGTAACCTTTCTGACTTCAGCAGTTCCTACCATCACTGCCACAATCGTACTCCTACCGAGTACAAGATTACCATTCTCCCCCCTACATAACTGGGCAGGTTTGCGTCCATGCTACAGCACAGTACAGGGACGAGACCTCCGGTCCTACAGGGTCGCCCAACGTGCGACTCAGACCGGTCCGATTTGCACCGTGGAAAACCATGTAACAGACAGCACACCTCCTCAGGCGTGTCTACCATCGTTGCCTGTAGCGGAATGCTATATTTAGGCAGCTGTCGGTTGTTGGATACCTGGCCTTGGTATTCCCTTGTCATATCTCTAAGCTTGTAAGGGAGCTGGATATTGACTACAAGGGCCACTTATCATGGTGGTAATGGTGTTCTCCGCAGGAGCCACCCCTTAGCTGAGTTTTTCTTTAGAGGGATATCTGGCTAGATTTTGGTTTTGAGTCTCCCAAGGGGCCCTGATCTTCCACGCTCGCCCTGCTGGACATGTCGCACATTTGGCGAGGGTTATTACCCTACTCGGGCCATTAACAAACATTTTTTGTACCTTCTCCATCCATGGACAGTCCTATGTCTCACGGACTAATTCACAGAAAGGAAACGGCCACACAAATGTTTAACAATTCATCACGCAATCCAGGCGGTCCTTCAGATGTACATGTTCCATTCACACCGCATATATCCTCCCAGTGCCGACTGGAGTCCACATCCGCCACCCATGGGAGATAGAGGGCGACGGTACCTTTGCGTACCGATTTCCCAAAACCAACAACAGGCGGGAACGCGGAGTGTTACCTCCATGTACCCCCTCCTGCTCCGAGGGACATCATTATGACGACGGTTTCTCAGCATTCCGATCCTCAACTAAGAACTGTTTTTAAAAGCTGATTCAGACATTCATCTGATACTTTCCCTCCTCTCCAGGATGGAGTCTTCGCGAGGATGCATCAGACCGTCAGTTAAGCATACAATGCAGATGATAACCGATGGAGCAGCCGTAGTGGCTTCAAGCACCGTTGAGACTAGACAAGCAATCTAGCCACAAGAGGAACGAGTACTGAAAGATGGAGGGCGACGGTACCTGTGAGTACCGATCTCCCAAAACCAACAGGCGGCAACGCGGGGTGTTACCTCCACGTTCCCCCTCCTGATTTGAGAACCATCATTTATGGCGACGGTTCCTAAGGGTTCCGATCTCCAATACAGGACTGCTTGGCTCGCAGATCCGGACAATCGTCCCCCACTGGTTCCTCTACAATACAGAACAGCTTGGTATGCGGATCCGGACAATCATCCTCCCCAGTTCCCACTGTAGGAGCTGGGTTTGCAGTGCATGGCGCTATGATTTAGTAGCCCTCAGTCTCCCCATTAGCCTTCTTCAGGGCGTTTGGGTTGTAGCACCTATATATTGCCGCCTTCGATAGGAGACTCCTTATCACGCGGATCTGAATATTCATCCTCTCCAGCTCCCACCGCTGGGTGTCTGGTTTGCAATGGATGGCACCACTATTTGGTACTCCTTAGTCTCCCCATCCGTCTCTTCAGGACATTGGGTTGCAGCACGTGCACAGTACCGTCTCCAATAAGGGACCGTCTTACAAGCAACTTCGGACGATCCTCTTCCTCAGCTCCCACAACTGGATGCAGAGTTGCAACAACGCCTTTCCTTAGTAATTCTCAGGCTTCCATCCGTTTCTTCATGGCATTGAGGTCGCAGCTGAAGCGGATGTATATCTTCACTGATCGTCATCACGTCCTCTTGTAGTCCCCAAACAGGGAAACGTTATGCGACCTCCCTGAACTTCTTTCATCCATGGAAGTACAAAGGTTTCTGGTCTTCATAAATGTCAACACATTTGTCTACATATTCCCGGGTGCTCCATAGTTTGTTCTCTCTACCTAGCCCTTCGGTGGCTCCGTGTGATACCGGCGATTATATCCATTTCTCAATCACGAGGACAAGTTGTCCTCCCTTTCCTAGAGGGTCTTCTTATCAAGGTTTTTGTTTTTCACTTGGAGGCTGCGCAGATGCGTTTGCACACTGCAGTGGACCTCCCAGTTCATTTACCCTGGTTGCTCACCAGGGATACACTCAAGACGTGTTCTTTTGGGACTGCGCAGCGGTGCTCACACCACAGTGAACTCCCTAACTCATCTTACCTAGTTATTCCATACCGAGAAAATTTCTCCAGTTCCAATCTGGATGCCATCGTCACAGACGCAGACACTCTTCAGTCCGTCACTTCTCTCTCCGTGAAGTTAGGGCATACGGGTTGATTACCTATTGACCAACCATTCCTCTGGTCTCCCCACACGATTCTCCTCAAGTCCCGGAACAGATCCCTTTTTTTTTTTCCAGTCAGGTTTTTCAGGCTGACCTTCCCTGGTGACCGCACCTGTCCTTCCTCTCACGAGCCGTACTGTTGCACACCTATGTGAGGGAGAGTGGCGCCCTGTTCTCACACGGCTCGGGACAGCGGACGACCCTCGGGGCGTCCCTGCCTATCATTCTCCTGGGGATTTGTATTTCATCATTGGGGCCTCGCAGGTGTAACCCACTCATGTTATGTCCAAGGTAGGACCCAGTATACAGTGAATCAGATCACTCCGGTTTTCTTCTTCCTCGTTCCTAATACACAGCAAGTACCTGTATCTGGGCTATAGCTCACAATTCACAACTTATGAGAGCGGATACCCCTCTGCCTCTCTTTCTTAGTCTGAGGCGAGGATTTAATCTCACGGCCTTGCAATCATCCAAATGGCCTTGGCAAGGTTCAGGTCCAATGGGGTTAGTCTTCTAGAGGACCCCGGTTTGGTCCAGGCGCACTTAGTATGCTGGCCTATTTTCACTCACCACTGGTTTTCCCTGGCATTGTCCAGACCGTACAGGCCCTCTTTCCAAGGTCCTTTTCTCAAAGAATTCGGAAACTCTAATGTTAGTGTGGCCCTGACACCTGGTTGTAGCTATGATACTTAGTTCTCCTTTCGCGAACAGGCGCTACAACCTTGTCTCGGGGGGTAAACACCTGTTTCCGTTCACATCGATTCTCTCCCTCGAGTGCCTCAGGGGCGCATCCCCATGCTACCTTCTCGGTTACGCCTCCATTGCGTGGCTGTGGGCTCAGGTTAGCACCTTCCATCCGGGACATTTTCACGCATTGTCCCCTCCTTCATTACAACAACTGCTGGTTTCATGGGACTTCGTTCCGGTCTACTATGTGCGGCAGGATTCTTCCTTCAGACCTTCACAGAAATTTTTCTTTCACCTTTGTTACCAAGGGTGGCGTTACCTTTACCTCTACCTTTACCCTATCCGTTGAGTCTCTGACCCTAGCGTTCTCCTCGAAGCACCCCCTTTTTCGGTGGTCGCCAAGATAGGTTGGGTTGCGACCTGTCTCATCTTTCTTCATAAGATGACAGGGTCATGCCATATAAACAAAGACCTCACCGTTCCTGCTCCTTTTCAGTCGTTAAGCACTGATGCACCGTAGCAACATGGCTCAGCACACGTTGGATTCACCTGAACTCTACGTGTCTATGAGGCTATTGCGGCATCTTCCAGAAGTTCCTTCTGTCCTTCGAAGAAACTCTTGACAGATTGTTCTTCATCCCCTTGGTGGGCCGCTGACTGCGCATGCCGACATCCTCAGCCAAGCTGGTTACACGTACAGACTTCCTATTCAGGAAGTTTAGCAGTTGCAAATATTACCGTTTACATCGGGTATGTCGTGCACGCACTCGTACAACCGGGGGCATTCTACCTCCTTTGGGCCCAGGCTTCTCCGTTGTAGGTGGACGAGGCTGTCACCTGGTTCAGCTTTTACTCTGTTGGGGTACAACACAATGTTCGTACGCTTACGCTGTTGTGTACCATCACAGTGTTCATTTTCTTTCCTTATTAGACGCAGACCTAGTTGATGCGTCTCCCTGGTGGCAGCAGCTCACCGGTAGGGTGCAGCTTGTATAAGAGTCTAATGTATTCTTTTCCCGCCCAGGGACTGCCTTGGGACGTCCCACGGTCTGTGTCCCCAATGAGGCGAAGGAGAAAAGGAGAATTTTGTGTACTCACCGTAAATTCCTTTTCTCTTAGCCTCTAATTGGGGGACACAGCACCCACCCTGTTGCCTGTTCATACCTTCTTACTGGCTTTTCAAATTTCTGGTCTCTCAGGTTACTTCTGAGATATTACATACGTGCCTGTTTTTTACAGGCCCGGTTGTTTTAATATTCTGTTACTTGTTCTATAGGTGCCTGGTTTTTTACAGGCCTTATTATATCGTTAATCTGTTTACTTGCTCCTACTGCTTTAGCACAAACTGGTGAGGCAGTGTCTGCCCCAGGGGTGTATGCTGTAGAGGAGGAGTCACGTTAACTCTTTTGCAGATTCTACTTAGTGTCGCCTCCTAGTGGACAGCAGCATAACACCCACGGTCTGTGTCCCCCAATTAGAGGCTAAGAGAAAAGGAATTTACGGTGAGTACACAAAATTCTCCTTTTTACAGGCGCTGCCTACTTAATCCCCTTCCCCCCCCCTCTTCCCCCGGGTGGCCCAACGCTCCCGCTTCCGCCAGATTCCTCGCT
Organism: Allobates femoralis; assembly: GCA_033576535.1. NCBI lineage: Eukaryota > Metazoa > Chordata > Amphibia > Anura > Aromobatidae > Allobates > Allobates femoralis. Next base: position 58,260,364 of record JARQOC010000011.1, on the reverse strand, counting down.
GCACCCGCCGCTTCCGCGACCGGGATTGCAACCATAGGCCCCGGCTTGAGCCTATTATCGGCCCCTGCCAGGACCGCCAATTTTGTGGCCGAAAATCTTACCTTTACGCCCGAAATCGGGCTTTCCGGTATGTTCCGCCCCTGGTTCGCCCCCTCTATGATGTGGCACAATCGGGAGGGCGGCACCCACGCCTTCCAATGACGTCACAAAGGCAAGATCCGCTTCCCCTGCTCCGGCCACGCCACCGGAAGCAGGGAGGCATTATCTCGCTCTGGAGGCAGTGTCCCACTCTGGCCTGCTCTTTTGGGCTCCACCCTTCTTCCTCACCGCTCTTTGGAAAGCTGCAGCACTGCAGAGGCACGAGTGGAACCTGCCACAAGGGACACAGGACCATCCTCTGCTCCATCACCCTTCAGGCAGATCCCCCATAGGTCTACAAACACAGCAGTGGGTTAACACAGGCTGCACTTAGCTGCTCCTCTGCCTCAATCACTGCCTTCTCTGCAGACGTTGCCTCCTGCAACATGCAATCCTCTAAGTCCTCAATGAAATTTAAACCCCATACTGTATATTACTCTTCCTGTGTCACCTGCCACTCTGAGCTCCTGCACAGCCATACTATCCCCAACAATAACAAAATCTCAGAATTAAAAATATAGAGGTAAAAATCATTGGGTCACTTGACATGGAATGACCCTCATACCCACAGCCCCTTGTTTGTACTCCTCTGTCAGGGGTTTGTTCAGGTACCTGCCTTTGCACACCCTACTCAAGCCTTGTGCCCCCAAACGTCTCAGGGGAAACTGCTCGTTGAGAACTGGTCCAGTTCCATATTACGCCGCACATTGTGCCCTCACTCAGCCTTCACTCACTGCTATCAGGAAGCCACCTTTTTTGTCACAAATCACCCATAGGAAGTGGCTCTGCTGCTCCTTAGACCTGAGGTGTCTTTGACCCAGGCTGGGCCCCAACAGACATTTCCACACAGTCCACACATCCTGACTTATAACTAGGACCGGATGCCATTTAAATTACATGACGGGACCATTTTGTATGTACTTGGAGAACCCCTGTCAGCTAATATATGACAGGCTACAAGGGTGGTAAGTCATCAATGTCATTCTTTAATTATTGTATTTATTATAACTATTACTTATGATTGTATATGAACCTCTGAATTGTAAAGCTCTGAAAAATATGTTGACGCAAAATAAATAAAGATTATTATTGTTATTATTCCATTTCACAGCCCATGTATGGCAGGACATCATTGTGCTCTCGATAATAATGGTGGATCGGTCAGTAGGAGGTAGTAGGACAATGAACTGCAAAGTGGAAACTATAATAGACATTTTATAAAAGTACCAAATGTATATGTTGATGATTTCTTAACTCCAAATGTGTGTATAACTTTATTGTGGCCGTAATTTTGTTATCTGTATTAAGTAGACCATCACTATTTTTTCTCTTTACAGTTTCCCAAGAAGATTTTTATGTCTATTTCTTTGAGGAGGATTTAAGAGTCTTTACATACCCGGACACATGGGAAAGCGCTCGTCTCTCCACACATCAGAATCTTCTAGTAAAGTCTAACAGGTAATTTTTTTTTTATCTGTTTTTCAATATCTAGAATAGCCTGATGATACCGGCAGAACTATTGTAAGATATTTCAGCATTCTAATCTATAAAAGTAATCCCTTGTGTTTTCTTACATTGCAGCCCTCCCAGTAACAGAAAGCCTTCCTTACAGAAGTCTCAGACTCGACACACCGTCTTTGCATCTAGTGAAAACGATATGGAGCAAGTATTTAGAAATCAGGAGCTTTCTGATCAGCAGTCTCTACCGTCACAGCTAAACCGTTCCATTTTAGCCGAGAAAGAAGAGGATGAAAGGTGACTTATTACACTTAGATCATGCTCCAACCTTACAATTTCCCCACATACAAAATATTCCCTTCGGGAAAACATTTTGCGAATATAATATAAAGTACTCCAAGCGTTAGAGTTACTCTGTAAATACTTGTAAATTGTGAGCCATATATACTCCACATCATTTATCAATTCCCGGAATTACAATGCAGATTTATTTGTTTAGCTGCATTTATGTGAGACACAAGATTATTTTGTGCAATTAATCAAAGCCCCCACAACGCTCAGCTCTCCGGTATCTTACATCATTCTGAATTTACTATTTTAGAATATTGGCCCTTTTTGCACTCTTGTTTATTCCTCCTTCTTCCAAAAAAAGGCTTTGTTAGTTTTTGCTGGAGATCATGTGATTTTGAATGTCACCATTCATTTCACAGGATTCTAAACTAAAAATAGAAGAACAAAATCAAAATTCAGTGAAATATTAAAAAAAATAATTTAATAACTACAATTCCATTATTTTTTTCGTATCGTACTTTGTGTTCATTGTGTGATAATTATTTTTTTTTCTTCTTAACAACGAAAAATGTGATTTAAGACTTCACATTATTTTAATAAAAACTAGTTTTTTTCTTATAAAAAAAAAATATATACAGTATATAATTTTTTTTATTGTTTAAAAAAAAAATACATATTTATTCACCTCTGACTTAGCATCATATAAGGTAGTGTGATTGCATTGATATACTTAACGAATGCTGTTTTCCCCAGGCTCCAGTGCCGCTTCGGTACTTTTCCTTGTCAGCTAACATAGTTTGCTGTGTGCTGGTGCTATTTTCTCAGTGTAAAGGTACCCCATTACACGCCGCAATGTTGAAACGATCTCACTAACGATCTCGGGGACGCGCAGTCGTTGGGATATCGTTTTGACATCGTTGGTGAGCTGACACACGTGTAGATATCGTGGACGACGCACCAACGATCAGGTATCATTCAAACAACCCGGCGAACGATACTTGTTCACTGATGTGAATGGGCGAAGTTGTTAACGACATTGTTATCGCGGTGTCACACACAACAATACAGCAGGTTGGCTGATCGTGGATCGTCTGATTTGAGAAAATGTTCTCAAATCTGCGATCAACAATCGGATGATTTATAGTAATTGAATCTCGGTGTCACACGCAACAAAGTAGTAACGATATCTCTTGAATGACTCCCTACCTGTGATGTTTGAGCGATATCGCTAACAATATCGTACCATGTAACAGTACCTTTAGTCTATGGAGCCTCAGAACGAGGCTGCATAGACGTAGGCCACGCTCGTATGAACATATTTTTCGGACCATATATTGACTGCAGTTCCCTAGACTGCAGGTCTCTCAACCTGATGTTAGAGCTTTATGTGTGCTTGAAGCTGTAATTTCAGCTCCGGAGACCATGAACTGGGGCACTGTAGTCATAAACTCATGTGATCCAGAGAGTCAGAATTTAAATCTGGACCTTAAAGAGAACCATAGTGATCTTTCATTTAAAGCACCACTCAAGTGGTGATGAATACAGCTGCTGGAGTGGTGCTTTATAGTTTCATGTTTAGTTTTTCTTTATTTTGTTGTTTAGGTGATGAGTAGGCCCCGGGTGGCCATTGCAACCCATCGACAAACAGCAAGAAGACACAAGTCCATATTTAATCATAAAATACATTTATTTGAAGGATAATCTTAAGAGTTGTTGGCACATTAGTGACTGTGATCTCGACATAGTATGAGACCTCTGGAGAAACCTGCTCTAGTATCTCAGCATGGTGTTTTTTTTGTGTTCACTTGTTCTCCATTCTAGTGATTAGGGGAAGTCACCGCATTCAGCAGATAATGTTTTACTATGCTTCCTATATTGTTGGAAAATAATTATCATTTTAATTATGTCAATTTACAATTACAGATTCAATCAAAAACTGCAGCAGCTCCTCGTGGAGGAACCTCTGGATGCATCTCTTTGCCTGCCTTTATACCTACCCATTCCTTCTCTGTCAGATTCTCTGGAAAACTCAATTGTTGTCCCAGCCTTACAGAAGTCATCCACACAAGACCCTAAGTATTCTCCAACCAGGCCAGAACGTATTGTGTGCGCCTCCTCACTGAAGCCATCGGTGAAAGACAGAATAAATGAGTTATGCGAGAATTTGAGAGGGAATCGACAAGAGGATATGGCCTTCAGCTTGCACCTTAGCAACTTACTCGATATGGCCGAAATTGAAGAAGGGAGCAGTTCACCAATGTAATACGAACTCCTTTTCATCCAGTGATGTTTGATTGTTAAGATTGACATCTAGAAGTATGAGGAAATGATCCACATCTGTTGTAATAAACTGCTGTAATCCAATGGAGTGCTATTACAAGTTAATAAGATGTTCATTTTCTTCATTGAGTACATTACAGGATCTAAGAAAATAAATATATACTTTTTGTATTAGTACATATCCATGAATATTTTTCAGGTTACAGAATTGTCAGATTTGGAAATTAAAAATGTTATGCCAAGTTATTTAACTAGCAATTTGTACATGTAAAATGGAATAGGAAATGTACATGAGTTTTCTATGGCTATGCTGAGTGCATTTTTATCTTCGAAAATTGTGAATCACAATAAATTTTAAGTCTGTACAAATCTTGAGATTAATTCTGAAAACAAGATCCATATTTTCAACTTTGCTTTTGAATCAAAAATTAGAACTAATACTGACAATACATGCCTGCATTGGAGTTGACAACTTTTGTGTATGATCCCTTACAGTATTTATAATAGGACATCACATATCAGAGCTGTGGACTCTGTAAGAGAAACAACCGACTCCACCAAAATCGACTCCGACTCCATAACCACGGCTGTGAAGTTAGTAAGCCACATATCCGACTCAAACTCCTCAATTTCCCTGAATCTGATTCCGACTCTACCCAAAATGGGCACCGACTCCACAACTTTTGACTCCGACACCACAGCACTGTCACATATGGTTGTGTTTTGGTTGTCAAAGCAGCACTTTACCATTTTTTTTTTTTCCACCGCTGGAGTGGTGCTTTAAATCCAACTTCCCTGCCCCCCATGATAAACTCACCTTCTGGCAGCTTCACCTTTTACCAATGCTGATCTGGTCCCTGCAACTCCATCTTGTTACTATAACTTTTAACTGGCCGGAAGTCAGATGTTACATCACAAGCTCGCAATACAAGTGTATGAGCGCCAGAATGAAGCTTCCATACAGATGTATTGAGTTGTGACTTCTGATGCACTCCATGAAACATTGGTGCTGCCGGCAGGTCACAGATCGCTGGAGATTGACTAAAGCGGCGACGATAGCAGATAAAGCTGCCAGAAAGTGAGTACAAAAAAAGGGGGCAAGGGACTTAAATTTAAAGCAACTCTCCAGTGGTGCAATAAAAAAAATGCTGGAGTGGTGCTTTAAAATCTGTGATGGGGAAAAAAAATGAAATAACAATATTACCAAAGCCAATTAGTCTAAATACATCTCATCCATGTACTACAGATTTATGTCTACTTGGAAAATGACATGCATTTAGGTTCTAAGAAAGAATATGTCAGCAGGTTTTTGCAACCTATTTTAAGAGCAGCATAATGATAATGTAGGGGCAGTGACTCCCGATTCCAGCAATGTTTCTTACTGTTTTTTTTTTTTTGTTTTTTTATTTCAATAAAATTACTCCTTTACAAGCAGGAGTGGTCTACTGCCAAGTAGTGCAATCAAACCCTACAACCGTGGGCCTTGGCACGGACACAACGGGTGGACGCATTAACCCAAATGATACAGCCGCCCCCCAGCTCCCATACAGCTAGTGACAACAAACGTCACCGCTCCCACTCCAGCAGGGAACATCCCCAGTCTACAGTTCCCCTAGCAACCAGAAGAAGGACCAATACAAGCCCGTCCCAGGGACGCTCTCATACTGCGTCACCCGTAAGTGGCACTCCTCGCTCCCTGTCACCCCGTGACCAGCCTGAGTCACTCTCCGAGAGGGAGCTCTCAGAGCTAGATTTATCCCACGAAGGTGAAACCACAGACACCCAGGCCTCATGGAGGCAGTTAACAAAAGACTAAAGGTCAATGACTAACCCGCCACCGCCCCAGAGCACACAGTGTCCTCTACTAAGGCAAAACGCTCTCGTCGACTTTTCTCTAATCACGACGATTTTAAAAACATAATCCGACTACATTGGGATTGTCCAGTCAAGCGCTTTGCAGGCCGCAAGCCTATTGAAGCCAAATACCCCTTTGCGTCAGACCATCATAAAGAATGGGCTGAGTCGCCAGCTGTTGACCCTCCCAGTGTCGCGTCTAGCTAACAGAACCCTACTTACACTCTCCAACAGCTCGTCCATCACATACTCCAACGACCGCCAATTAGATAAGCTAGCGCGCTCAGTCTTCTGAAGCCTCAGGAGCAGCCCTCTCACCCTTGTTCGCTACAGCATAGGTCAATAAAGCAGCAGTATCGTGGATACATTCCCTGCACGCTTTATTACAAGACCCCGACCCCTCACAAGATGCAACTGACATTCTCGACCAACTCTCAATGACCGTGGAGTACTTCTTGCTTGCGTTCATAGACACAGCCAACTGTTCCGCGTTGGCAGTGTCGAACGCCATCTCTATGCGCCTGGCACGCAGAGTCTGCCTCTAAGAGATCCCTCATAAACCTACCCTACCAAGGAGGTTGCCTATTCGGTGAAAAGCTTGACCTCAGCAAATTTCTCCCACAATAAAGGTTCAAGTGAACCTACCCGAGGGGACAGGAATACCCTGTTCTCATTCAAGACCAATTCCACCTGGAAAAGCTGCCCTAAACAAACCCTTGCTAAAGGTGCAAGACCTCAAAGATTCAACGCATGACTCTTTGCCCCGCCCGACACCAACACAATAGGCAGACGTCTCCAACACTTTCGCCACTCATGGCTTGCTGTCGTACATGATAATTGGGTCAGAGAACTGGTGTCAGGCTACAAAATAAAATTATCATCCCGGCCCCCAACTCCTTTTTTTTCCTCTCGCGTCCCCCAAAACAACTGCCAGACTTGTGACCCCAATACTGTCCAGGAGCCCTCCGCCGACACTGCACCTCCCTGCGCCCCTAACCCACCTGACTGGGCTCTGTTTCTAACGCAATCCATGTCGCAGCCCATGTCACAATCCATGGACAATGTCTCTGCTACCCTGATCCAGGTCCTGCAGAGCCGTCCCATGCCCTGCACCTCTGGCCAGTCAGCATCACAGGTGGACACTTCGGCACACGACAGCACGCCACGTAGGGACAGGCCACGAGATAGACAACAGTCTGTGGCTGGGGCAACGTGAAAGAGGCATCATAGGAGGGCTTCTCCTGCATCCTCACAGGGCTCCCATGCCTCCCTTATCAGGGAATTAGAACTGGCCTCACCCTCATCTGATGCATTCCATGATCCTGACTTGGATCTTGAACCGGATGTATCTTTTGACTTGGATACTCCTGACACGCAGGCCATGGTCGGGGATTTAATCACAGTCGTCAACCAAAAGCTTAAAGAGGACCTGTCACCAACCATCCATGGTGATCTAATTACAGCACTGAATGCAGCATGTCTTCTGCATTCAGGCAAGGGGTCCCCCATCCCTTGCACCCCCCCCCGTACCCTGAGATAATAGACTTTGAAAACTTACATACTGGAGCCAAATAGGAGGTGGCTAGTGACTGGAGCCACTTCTCTCAAAGGGCAGTTTCACGCTTCCCCGGATCTTTAATCTGCCCACCGCCGCCTCCCTCACGCCAGTCATTCTCTCCCTCGCCTGCTGCATAACACAAAGCTAGGGATGCGGTGCTGGCCGCATTGCCCCGCCTCCTGTGGTGACATCACCGCTTATACCCACCCTGCTCCATGTTAACCATGGAGCAGGGCGGGTATAAGCTGTGATGTCACCGCAGGTGGCGGGCGGGCCGGCCTCCTGCCATCACCGCCTTTCCCCGCCCTGCTCCATAGTTAACATGGAGCAGGGCGGGTATAAGCCGTGACATCACCGCAGGAGGCGGGGCAATGCAGCCAGTACCGCAATAAGCGATCTCTCGCTCTGTGTACAATGCAGCAGGCGAGGGAGAGAATGATTGGCATGAGGGAGGCGACGGTGGACGGATTAAAGATCCAGGGGGTGTGAAACTGCCCTTTGAGAGAAGTGGCTCCAGCCACAAGCCACCTCCTATTTGGCTCCAGTATGTAAGTTTTCAATGTCTATTATTTCGGGGTACAGAGGGGCTCAAGGGATGGGAGACCCCTTGCCTGAATGCAACAGACATGCTGCATTCAGTGCTGTAATTAATCACCATGGATGGTTGGTGACAGTTCCTCTTTAAGGTCGATGACCCCCCATGTGAGGCCCAGACCATGCTGTATCTTTCAAGAGGGTAAAACGCCCACAGAAATTTTTTTGCAGATCATCATGAGTTCCAAGATATCTTAAAGAAACATAGTACCCATCCAGATAAAAGGTCTGGTAATCGCAAGGCTATCAAAGCTCACAACCCTTTCTCCCCTGTCCTAGGCCAGGACTGGTCAGACTGCCCACAAGTTGATCCCCCAGTTTCCGCTTTAGCCGCAAGAACCTTACTTTCCCTGCCAGACGGATCCTCCATTGAAGATTCAACCAATAGACAGGTTGAACAACTGGCTCGTTCGGTTTTCGACGCACCTGGTTCCTCCCTCTCACCCTCTTTTGCCTCTGTATGGGTTGCTAAGGCAATCATGACCTGAGCAGATACATTACATTCCTCATTACGGGATAGCAGCCTTTCATCCGAGTTGACGGATCTTGCGGCCCAGATCTTGGTAGCTGGGGAATATCTTGTTCATGCATCCTTCGATTCAGCTAATTGCGCAGCTGTTGCAGCTTTGAATGCCATTACCATTTGCAGACCGCTTTGACACCGAGAAGCGGATTCCGCTTCAAAGAAATCCCTGACCAGTCTTCCTTATCTCAGCGGCCACCTCTTTGGGGAGCGGCTAGATAAACTAATTTCAGATGCTACTGGAGGAAAGAGTACCTCACTTCCCCAATATAAGCCGAAACGCCATTTTGTTTGACGTCAGCAGACATGTCTTTCGGAATTTATTTGGCAGGGCAGCCTCCCGCCTGTCGCAAAATACGAACTGCTCCCCAAGCAGGGACAGGGGCTCCCAGTCCACACACAAATCGTACACAGCCTGGCAGTCCCGGTCAAGACAGTCCAGACCAAAGGGTTCCAGATCACATAGGTTCTCTTCGTCCTGACTCGCTCTCATCCATGGAAGACACCACCTTAGTAGGAGGCTGACTTTCTTTCCTTCCTCGCGTCTGGCTCGCTGTCACAGAAGACAGGTGGGTAAGGGAACTGGTGTCTTCCAGCTACAACATTGAGTTTGTTTCCTGCCCATCAAATAGTTTTTTCCCCTCCGCTCCCCCACGGTCTCCATCAAAGACTCATGCTTTTTTCAAGGCTGTAGACTCCCTTCTACAGGCGGGAGTCATCATCCCTGTTCCGGAAGGTGAGCGTTTCAAAGGTTTTTATGCAACCCTTTTCGTAGTTCCCAAGAAGGACGGTTCTGTTCGTCCCATCTTGGATCTGAAGCACTTGAACAAATTAGCTCATTTTCGCCATTTCTGCATGGAGTCCCTCCTATCCATCATTATATCAATGGAGGAGGGAGAATTCCTGGCCTTGATAGATATTCGAGATGTGTATCTACACATTCCGATCTCCCAGGGGCATCAACCTGCGCTTTGCAATTCACAAGGACCATTTTCAATTCGTTGCGCTGCCCTTTGATCTCACCACGGCCCCCAGGGTTTTCACCAAGGTCATGGCGGCCGTCATGACGATTCGTCATTCCTGGTGTGTAGTCGTCCTACCCTATCGGGACAACCTCCTGATCAAAGCCTCTTCGTTCGCGGACTGCGTAGAAAGTGTTTAAATTACCGTAGACACTCACTCTCTCTCGTCTGGGGTGGTTGGTCAATCTGTCCAAATCCTCTCCAGTTCCGGATCAGACGATCACCTTCCTGGGGATGGTTTTCGATACCTCCCTCGGGTTGTTCCTTCGCCCTCAAGACAAGTCGCGTACTCTGCATCAGGGTGTCCAAGTTCTTCGCCCTTCGCCTCACTCCATCCTCTTAGGGATCAGAGTCCTAGGCAAAATGGTTGCGGCAATGGAGGCGGTTCCTTTTGCCCAACTGCACCTCTGCAGATGGCTCTTTTAACAGCCTGGGACAGGAGTCTGTTCATCTTAGACCGGACCTTTCGGCTATCCTCCAGGGTCAAGCAGGCCCTTCGCTGGTGGCTACGACCCGCTTCCCTCTCGAAGGGGAGGTCCTTCCTCTCTGCCCACTGGGCAGTGCTCACCACCAATGCCAGCCTGATAGGTTGGGGTGCAGTCTACCGGCACCATATGGCGCACGGTCGATGGTCTCCATGGGAAGCCACTCTGCCCATCAACCTTCTGGAGATTCGGGCCATATTTTTGGCTCTACAAACCTTTCATCATCTTCTGGCAGGACGCCACATTTGTGTCCAGTCGGACAATGGCACATCGGTGACATATGTCAATCACCAGGGAGGAACCCGCAGCCAACAAGCTATGCGCGAGGTGGAACCCATTCTCCGCTGGGCCGAATCACCCTGGTCAGTGCTCTCAGCAGTGCACATTTCGGGTGTCGACAATTGGGCGCCGGATTTCCTTAGCTGTCAGGGCATTGCATTGGGAGAATGGGCCCTACATCTGGAGGTTTTCCAGCAGATATGTCATTGCTGAGGGACTCTGGACGTGGATCTCATGGCTTCGCGACTGAACGCCAAGGTGCGCACATTCATGGCTCGGTCTCACTACCCGCTGTCGGTAGAAGTGGACGCAGTAGTCCAGCCTTGGACTCAGTTTCATATGCCTTACGTCTTTTCCCCTCTGCCTCTAATGCCCAGGGTGATGAGAGAAATCAAGACTGAGGGTGTCCCCGTCATTCTAGTGGTGCTAGATTGGCCCAGGCACGCCTGGTATACCGACACACCTTGGCGTCTTACAGACCGTCTGAACCTGCTAACTCCAAGGTCCAATATGCCACCAACATTCGACGGCCCTGAATTTGATGGTGTGGCTGTTGAGACCTTGGGTTTAACCCAGGCCGGTTTCTCCTCAGAAGTGATCAATACGATGATCAGAGCTAAGAAGCCCGCCTCGGCTCGCATTTTCTACAGCACATGGAAGACTTTTTTCTCTTGGTGCAAAGCTCGGGACCACTCGCCTCTTGTTTTTTATCTCCCTGTAATTCTAGGTTTCCTTCAGTCCTGACTGGATGCCTGTCTTTCTCCTGGGTCTCTCATAGGTCAAATTTCTGCATTTTCAGTGCATTTTCAGTGCTTTTCCAACTCCGCCTTGCTATAAAATCTCAAGTCAGAACCTTTATTCAGGGTGTCTCCCATCTGGTTCCCCTTACCGGAGACCGCTAGAGGTGTGGGACCTGGTCTTAGATGTCACTCCGAGACCCCCCTTGGAGCTTCTCAGGGACTTCGCCCTTTGTTCCCTGTCCTAGAAGGTTGCCTTTCTCGTGGCGATAACCTCTATCAGTCGTGTCTCTGAGCTGGCAGCGCTTTTTTGCAGAGCGCCTTTCCTGGTTTTCCATCAGGATAAGATTGAGCTCCGGCCGGTGCTGTCGTTCCTTCCAAAGGTGGTTTCTTCCTTCCACCTGAATGAGGAGATCTCCCCTCCTTTTGCTTGGTGCCGGTGCACTTTGTTGAGAAGGCTCTGCACACACTGGATCTGCTTAGAGCTTTTAGGCACTAAGTATCTAGGACAGCACCATCTGGAAGTCTGATTCTTTATTAATTCTCCCGGAGGGTCACAGGAATGGCATGGCGGCGTCCAAGGCCACATTGGCCAGATGGATTAAGTCAGCTATTCAGAAAGCATATCGACTAAGAAGCATGCCATTCCAGTTGGATTAAAAGCACACTCTACACATGCGGTGGGAGCATCCTGGGCTATTCGTCACCAGGCATCCACCGAGCAGGTGTGCAAAGCAGCCACCTGGTCCAGCCTGCACACATTTGCAAAACACTATAATGTCCATACTCGGTCATCGGTAGATGAGAGTCTGGGTAGGCATATCTTGCAGGTGGCGGTAGCTCATCTCTAGAGTGTGTGTTTTGCAAAAGGCTATTGATTTTTTTCTGTGATTTTTCTTTCTACCCACCCAGGCACTGCTTTAGGACCTGTCCCCCAATGAGGCAATTGAGAAAAGGGGATTTTTGTGTGTACTCACCGTAAAATCCTTTTCTCTGAGCCTCTAATTGGGGGACACAGCACCGTCCCTGTTGCCCGTTCCAAGCCGTTTTGTGTTCTTTATGGTTCTTTGAGTTCTCCTATGGTTGCCTTCTTACAGGCCTATATTTTCTCTCCCCTACTGCTTTGGTTGCTGAACTGGTTTGGCTTGTGCCAGACAGGGGGTGTATACTACAGGGGAGGAGTTATTCAGTATTTTTCTTTTCAGATTCCACTTATGCTGCAGTTCATTAGGAGGCTGACACTAACACCCATTGTCCTGTGTCCCCCATCTAGAGACTCAGAGAAAAGGATTTTATGGCGAGTACACACAAAAATCCCCTTTTAGTCAACGCATGTGTAAATTGACCTCAAGCCATCGCTATCAAACTCAATTATGCTGCAAAGCAAAACAGCAATGAAGGCTGAAATGGAAGTCTGGAGACCAAATGGACAATGTCATGCAGAGGCAACATCACCTCAGTATTAGGATAGATTCACTTGCAAGAGTGCAATGCGAGAAAATATCTCCCTGTCCTCCACAGCTGTGATCCGATTCTTACATGCAAGAGAATCAGATCACAGCTGAATGCCAATCTGCTCAGGAGCGCACCAGAGCCTATGCCCAGTGCCATTAGCATATTACAACTGATGCATACGTAAATGTGTAAAATTCTTCCAGGAGGATTCAAATTACCCGCCCATCGCGTCCTCGCAATGGGCGGGTCACGTGCTGCAGGCCCCGCGTCACTTCCACCGGCCGCGTTGCTGGTCTATGATGCGCCCAGGCCGGCTTCAGCATGCCATCTGCGCATGCTCTGAAGCTGGGCTGGGTGTACCAGTGACGCGGCGGGTGGAAGTGACGCGGGGCCTGCAGCACGTGACCCGCCCATTGCGAGGACGCGATGGGCGGGTAATTTGAATCGTCCTGGAAGAAGATGCCACCCTGGAAAGAAGATAGACAGCAGCGAGGCGGGTGCGAGCGCGGCCTGAAGACCCTGTTTATCTGACAAAGACCCTGGAGGAACGCCCATCAGACAAGGATTTGGTAAGTGTAAAAAGTGATTTATTGTGCATGTAGTTAGGTAGATTTAGTCAGTCAGGGATGGTTAGAATAGTAATTTTAGGCTCCAGGGACAGATATTTATAGGTTAGATAGCTATTTTTAGGTGGTTGTTTCCCTTTAATTACTAACATGCCCTATAACGACTTGGGATCTGACCTAGATTACTACGGGTGGATCTATACAGTATCGGTACTTCTGGTTGGCTGGTCTGGTCACAAGTGTCTACTTCTGGTACTGTGGGTGTACTATCCACCATTGTACATGTAGACCTACGTAGCACAGGTATACCAGAGTGGGTTCTTACTCTCTCCAGGACCAAGTGCCTCCAGATCCGCGCTGCTGCCCCAAAGAAATATCAAAGACACCGGAATGCTTTGAATGGATTATTTTCTGCTTTATTTCTGACGCGTTTCGGAGCTCAAAACCCAGCTCCTTCCTCAGGTCATTCGCTGAGGAAGGAGCTGGGTTTTGAGCTCCGAAACGCGTCGGAAATAAAGCAGAAAATAATCCATTCAAAGCATTCCGGTGTCTTTGATATTTCTTTGGGGCAGCAGCGCGGATCTGGAGGCACTTGGTCCTGGAGAGAGTATCTTTCCCCACATCGTGGAAGTGCGGTCCTTGCAGCAGCTGCTGAGTTTGAGCGATCAAGCTGGTTGTGAGCTTCACAACCAAATCAGGTGAGCAGATTTTATGCTATACATTATCTGTCTCTTAAGTGGGATAAGACCCTATGCGCATTCTCATTCTTATAGAGTGGGTTCTTAGACTTACCATGGTTCTGACAGTTTCTCCATTAGAAGTGGGTGGATTTTCTTGTTCTTCTGCTACTGGTGGTACTTCTAACTCTTCTGACATGTCAAACGGTTCAGGAGCTTCACGTTGGGGAGAGGTTACTACAGGGACTACTATGGCTCCATTGATCTGAGTCCATGTTTTGGGAAAATCTCCAAGTACGGTACGGATCATCTCTTCTTTCTGTTTTACAGGTTTAGGTGGATCTGGAATTCCTCTACTGTTCTTCAACAGTCATACTAATAAATGAACTTTCTGATTATATTAAATGGAGCCTTTACTCTTTTTTATGTTGGTTTATTCAGTCTGAGTAGCTCCCTGGGAGTGGGGCATAGCTTTAGGTGGTGCCCCACCACCTATTGGATAGGATTATGTGTGTTAATGTTCTTCAACTGATCTGGACATTTCTTTATATGGTATCGTGATACTGCTGCTGAGGTTTCTCTTCCATCTTTACTTATTAAGCAGACTTTGGTGTTGTCAAAATATGAAGGCAATACAGTATGTGGCTCTGCTTCACATTTGTCATCAAGTTTGTTGGCTCCCCTTTTCCTTTTTAGGACTTGCTCTCCTGTTGCTAAGGGAACTGCAGGGGCTTGTTTGTTGTAAGCTTTCTCTTGTCTTTCTCTGGCTTGAGTCACGTTTTTCTCTACACACTCTTGTACTTTACAGTATTTTTGTTGATGCTCTACATCCTAGTCTGCTTCAGGTGGGTTTGCTTCAGGGGTTAACACTCCCATGTCTAGGTCTATGGGCATCTTGCCTGGTCTTGTTCTCTTCAGGTATGCAGGGGTGCAATTGGTGGAACTCACTAGAACATGATTGTACAAGTCTACTAAATCTGGTAACTTTTCTGGCTACATGCTTTTTTCTTCCAAGGGTAGTGTTTTTAACAGGTCTATTACCACTTGATTTATCTTTTCACACATGCCATTTGTCTGTGGATGATACGGTGTTGTTTTTATCTTCTTGGAGCCATACAAGTTGCAAAAATCTTGGAACACATCTGCTTCAAATGCTGGCCCTTGATCTGTGAGCACTTGTTCAGGATAGCCATGGGGTCTGCAGAAATGGGTCTGAAAGTCATTTGCTGCAGTCATCCCTGTCAGGTCTTTTACAGGTACTACCACCAGGAAACTAGAGTAATGATCTACAATGGTGAGGGCGTACACATAGCCTGACCAGCCCGTGGTCAACTTCACGTGATCTATGGCTACAAGTTCAAGTGGTTGTTTGGTGACAATTGGCTGTAGAGGCACTCTCTGACACTTCACGATCCTTTCTTCTCAGGTTGCATGGCCCACAGTTTCTACACCAGTTCTCAATGGCTTTCCTCATGCCAAACCAGTAGAATCTCTCATGTAACAGCACCTCCAGGTTCTTCCAACCGAAATGTCCTTCTTTATAGTGGTACGTCTCTAGGTCTATTTGATGAACAAACAGAAAGCGCTGAGTTGAGGAGAATCACCGTGCTGACCTCAAATGATGACAAACAGAGTAATGGTGTATACTCTGTTTATTTAACCAGTTGCCTACGCGTTTCGTTGTGTAAATACAACTTCATCAGGGCATGCCTGATGAAGCACGGTCAGTGCGGTGATTCTCTTCAACTCAGCGCTTTCTGTTTGTTCATCTTATCTTCCCCTGGCTGGGCACTGCTGCAACCTCAGGAGAGAGCGGTCAAAGTTGGTTGTGACTCATACAACCTGACCAGGTGAGTTTTTCCATACAAGGGGGACACCTGGTGGCTAAACTAAGAGGATGTCACTCTGTGCGCTCCAACTATTTTATTTCTCTAGGTCTATTTGGACATCTCTCTTCGGGACCACTATCTGCCAGACCAATTCATGAGTTTGTTCATTGATGTGCACAGTTTACCTTGATATGTGAACAACTTGCCCTTCTCTTTCCACAGCTGTTGCGCCTCTGGCGGGGCATCTGGGCCAGGGCATGAGTCAGCCTGCTTCAGCAGCTCTTTGACTAGTGATATGGCTGGGACACTATCTTGCGTCTCTGCCAAACCATGATGGGGTAACAGGTTGAACATGGCCTCCTGCATGCCAGGCCTCTTATCTCTCACCTCATGAGAATACTGGGACACCTTGGTGCAGTGAAAAGCTGGTAACTCAATCTCTTCCAGCTCCTTCGGGTCTTCTCCCACATCTGGTAAGTGGGGCATCCTCGACAGTGCATCAGCATTGGCATTCTTGTGCCCTGCCCGGTGCTTGATGGTGAAATTGTAATTGGACAGCTGGGCCATCCACCTCTGCTCCAACGCACCCAACTTTGCAGTTTCTAGATGGGTCAGTGGGTTATTGTCTGTATAGATGGTGAATTTTGCTGAAGCCTGGTAATGCTTAAAACATTCTGTTACTGCGCAGACCACTGCGAGGAACTTTAGCTTGAACGAGCTATAGTTGTCAGGGTTCCTTTCTGTAGGATGGAGCTTCCTGCTGGCATAGGCTATCACTCTCTCTTTGCCTCTTTGAACCTGAGATAACACAGCTCCCAATTCCACGCTGCTCGCATCTGTATACAGCACAAATGGTTGGCCATAGTCAGGGTAGGCCAGGATCTCTTCTCCTGTTAGGACCCACTTCAATTGCTTGAGGATTCTTTCTCTCTACTCCATTCAAATGGTGGACTCGGGCTCTTGGCTTTCTTGGACTGGCCTACCAGAAGGTCTTGCATGGGCGCTGCCATCTTCATGAAGCCCTTGATGAACCTCCGGTAGTATCCTACCAGCCCCAGGAACTGCCGTACCTCTTTGGTGGTAGTGGGCCTTGGCCAGTCCCTGATCAATGTGACCTTGTCAGGGTCTGGTGCCACGCCTTCAGCACTAACCACTTGTCCTAGGTACTGTACCTTAGGCTTCAGTAAATGGCACTTAGACAGCTTCACTTTCATACCATACTTAGATCCTCAGCCAGGTGCTCCAGGTGGTCTTCATACATCTTCGAGTAGACTATGATGTCATCTACGTACAGTAGCACAGTTTCAAACTTTCTGTGCCCCAGGTAACACTCTGCATTGCAGAGTCCAAATGGCATGCAGTTAAACTCACAGAGTCCCATTGGCTTTGTGAATGCATTCTTCTCTGTCCCCTTCTGCTTTAAGAACCTGCCAGTACCCACTGGTAAGATCTAAGGTGGAAAAATAGTTAGCAGTTCTCAATGCAGCTAATGACTCTTCAATTCTGTGTAGTGGGCAGTGCTTTTTTATGTGGCGGAATGTGCTGGTACGGTGTACCGGAAAATCTGAAGAGCGCTGAGAGTCACTGCCACCTACACCTGTGTATGTAGGTAATGGTTTCCTCAGTGCTGGCGGTAATCATGGGGCAGGGGTGAAGGACGGATCTCGTCCTCAGTGTCAGGGGGGCGGAGGTATATGGGGACTGATGTTTGCCGCCGTCCACTGCATGCTGTCCGCTGCCTCAACAAGTAAACCGTGCACAGGATCACCCGGTTGCACGATAGCATCCCCTTCCCTGCTCCTCAATCTCTCAATCCCGGCCGCCGGCACCTAACAGCACCCCCGTCCCCCGCTCCTCGCCTCAGAAATGCGTACCGACAAAAAGATTTTTACAAAAAAAGCACTGGTAGTGGGTATGCATCTTTGTGTGTGATGCAGTTTATCTGCCTGTAGTCTACACACATTCTCATTGTGCCGTCCTTCTTTTTCACCAGGACTAGAGAAGCTGCCCAGGGGCTACAACTATCTCTGATCACCCCAGCCTCCTTCATTTCCCATAACATCTCTTTGACATATTGATAGTGAACTGGCGGTACAGGCCTGTATCTTTCTTTGATGGGTGTTTGATCACCTGTGGGGATGTGATGTTGGACCCCTTTTACCTGGCCAAAGGATGTTTACTAAAGACTTGTTCATATTCCTGCACTACCCAGTAAACTCCATGCTTTTGGTGCAAAGGGGTGGAGTCAGTGCCTACATGCAGCTTCTGGCACCAATCCTCCAGCTTCCCCACTGAGCCACTGTCCTCCGACTGGTCAGACGGGTCTAAGGGCTCCACTGCCGTGATGGCGTGATTATTGACAGTGTACAATTTAGCAATGGTAGCATACCTAGGCAGTTTGTCACCCCAAATTCAAGACACATACAGGTACTTTCCCTTGCAACTACTCCCCTGGCTGTAAGGGCAGTGGGCCTGCTGTCTGAGTACGCGGGCTCTACTAAAGCTTGATAATCTTGCCCTCTAAGGCCTATTGCTGCCCTACACCAGATTAACATTTCCCTCCTTGGGGGTATTACAGTGGGTACCGGATCACTTACTCATACACTGCCGACTTCTCCTCCAGACAGCTCCACCTCCGGCCTCTGAATCAGGTTGGCAGTTTCGGAACCTGTTGTAACAAAACAATAATCTCCCCTAGGAAATCCTCAATCACATTAGTATCTAGAGTAAGTATGGGATTACATTCACGTCGGTCTACATCAACAATCGCCATACCCTGGGCTTTTAGTTCTACATGCCCCACTTTTATGGTGACTTCTTATGCGGCATAGGTAAACCATCAGCATATATGGTAAAACTATCATCTGGGCCCGCGCGCAATTTCTGAATCAGCCCAGTACAGCTTGTAAAGGATATAAGGTATCGATGCCACCTGTGAACCGGTGTCCAACAAAGCATTCATGGGGATACCATCTAGCATAAGAGCCAGGACTGGTCATCCTCCCACATACCTGTCGCGCCAGTTCGATGGGCCAGGCTGCCTCATTTCTGGGGGGTGGCTCGCTGCCCCAGGGGTTGCTCGTTTAAAGTACAAAACCTGGAAATGTGGCCTGCCTTGTTGCAGCGGCGGCAGATTGGTTGTCCTGCTAAATCATAGCGATCGCTAGGTCATCCTCTAGTCGGCGAATTCCTCCTCTGGCGCATCCACGGGACATCATCTGGGCTGGAGGTCAACTCTATCTTCTCCTTGGGCTTGGATCCTTGCAGGGACTAGATGGCTGTAGCTAGCTCTGCTAACCCCTTGGTCAGCTGCTGCACTTGCTTCTGTAAAGCATCAGGGGTTACCGCTTCGGTTGAGGCCTGCGTACTGGCCCCTGCGGTGGCTACGGCAGACGGCGCCACCTCCAGGTGGTGCATTAGAGTCAGTCGCTGGGTGGCTGCAGTGCTACCAGCAACAGGCTCTCGCAGCTCACAGATGGCTCAGTCCTTAAATTGAGAAAAGTTCAAGTCTGGGTTCTGAATACCCATCATACACAGCTGAGTTCTGTGAGCATGAGACTGTAGCCCCTCAATAAACTGTTAAGTCAATAACATGTTTTCATCTTGGATGCTGCCAGGATCAACCTGTTTCATGGCTCTCGGCGCTTCTTGGAGGTTTAAGGAATAGTCTCTTATATCATCATGCATCCTTTGTCTACACCCATAAAATCTCATTTTAATTTCTGCAGTAGTTCGGGTCTCAAAAGTCTCTTTCAGCAAAAATTTGTTTCCTAGGCTGTATATCTGTAGCTAGCCATGACTTTACTTCACATTGGGCCGCACCAGTCAACTGTCCAATTAGCATAGTCACTCTCTGGTCTTCAGTCATAGCATGTACCCCGAATAAGCTATTCATTCTTTCTTTAAAATCAGTCAAGGTGTCTGCTTCCCCTGAGTACTGCGGCATCCACATCGCTCCCGGGATTGAGATTGACATGACTGGCGCTGCAGTGGGGCATATGGCCGCATCATTGGCTTGGCCGGCAGCCTCACCATGGGTCGCGGCATCGGCTTGGACACCGTCTGGGTCCACTACTGGCGCTCTCCTTTCCGGATCGGACATCGCTACCCCCTAGTGAACCGCAGCCAGGTTCTCGATCACTTTCGGCTGTTCGGTCTACTGCTCCTCAGGCGGGGAGCTGAGTGTGCAGGGAGTTTCCGGTGCAGGGCTTCCTGCTTCACGCTGGCTGACGTAACTTGCAGAGCGGGGCTTTGCTTCACGCCCTTTCAATGAATGCCCATGAAGGCACACCCGCACGCCACGTGGGACAAAAATGGCGATTGTTCACAGTATAAAAAAGTCAGTGGCACAAAGTACCCGTATACGTCGGGCATGACATCCTGTACGTGATGCCAAGGAAAACATGTCTCGCCCCAGTGCCATGGGGTACTCGGAACCCTGCTTTGGGGCGCATCCAGGGCAGTCATAGGGGTCAAGACCCAGCGTCCGTGACCCTGGGGATCAGCTTTCAAAAAGACGTGTTTTGGGGATAGGATTTAGGGGATAGGTGTTGTGACGCCACCTGTGGTATCCGGCTATTGGGCCAGCGCTGTGGTGTGGGACCTCTGGGGATGATGGACAGGCAACTGAGGTGGTATTGCTCCCCACAGGTGGAGCAATTCCCTGTGGCGGCCGTAACAGTCTATGGCGATAGTAGGCCATTGGGGAGCAGGATTCAGGGCGCTGAATAACTTACAGACACGCAGGCTGGTTTCCTTTACCTTTACTATAGTGGCAAACTTCAGGGTACAGTCCATAGTTGATGACAGGAATCTGGGTAGCTTGGAAGCAAGTCAGGGTTCTCCTCATCCATCTGGCTCTGAGGCCTCCCTGCTGTACCTCTGCCTTCTGGTCCTGGCTGCTTGTAGCTAAGCTGCGACCATCTGTCCCTGCTAGACAGTCCTGCACTAGTATGTCAGGCAGTTCAAGCCCTTCCTGGGTGCTACTTCTCTGGCCACTGTCCCTGGGCTCTACTACGCTACTGTGCCCTAAGTGCTGTGTTGGCCAGGAGACTTGGAATCTCCTGTTCTCCAGTTTTGGCTTCTAGGCTTAGAGCACTCCTGCAACCTCGGATCCCGGGGTCTGGTTCTGGCGCTACGCTCTGGGGTGAACTGATAACAGGCTCCACTCCCCAGGCCTACTCCTCTCCTCAGACCCTTGCTCACGGGTCCCTCACTCTAGCTAGTGAGTATCCTCGGACGAGCCTGACACTGTTCCAGTCCGCAGGATGTCTACTACAGTCCTCCTGGGAACTGAACTAACCCCACATCCAGCTAGAATTTATAGGGGAGACTCCCCTGAACCCGGGTTAGAGCTCCCCCTTCTGGTTTGGAATCAGGAAGGTGTTGTTTGTTGTGGGTTACCTGGTGTAGATATCTTACCTTGCTTTCAAGCATGACCCTACCCCCGAGGGAGGTAAGGACATCGTGGCAACTGGACTCTGGGGTGCTACAAATGCAATTAGCAACTCAGGCAAGATAACTCCCCCATAATCATAAAGATGATAGAAAAGAAAGTTACAAACATAAAATAAAGCAGATTAGAGACATAACATTCACTGTAAGCTTTGTGCTGTCGTATAGTCACAAATAGGGATGAAATTGTGGGAATAAAATACTTTATATCGAACTGAATTTTAAAGAGGCTTTACAGGAATAAAGTCTTATGTCTTTACCATGTGGAGTTCCCAATCACAATCAACTTTGTAATTTATTTACAATAATGAATGTAGCTACTTACTTCTCTAGAGCAGTCATGTGAAGCCCTTTGTGTTGTGATCCGGCTGTGGTTACATCATGTCTACTGCTCCCATGGTGTACCAGAGACAGCAGGCAGGCCCTGTCATCTGGACCTTGTGGTGCATGTTAATGTGCGGTTACATATGTACATGTACGGGCCACGCTGATGGCTGTTTGTTCCACACATAAGGATTGTCAACTGCACATTGACATGTCCCGGATCGAGCATATGTTATACAACAAATTCTCAGAGGCAGTGTTGGGAAGCCGCTCGACTCCATTCTATCCATGCAAGAAACAGGAGTACCGTGTCACGCAAAAATTAGGTTTTTATTAAACATATAACACATAGTGAACATATTCCACATATATTGGGATCGTTCAGATGTCAATTTTTTCATGTACGGGAAAAACTCCCAGTTTTACCAGTAGGTTTGGAGTTTCGTCAGAGTTTCACCCGAGATTGACCCAAGTTTCTTCAGTTCTTCTCAGAAAAACGCACATAAAAAGCTTGTATACACTCTCCTATCTAGCAGCCTATGAAGATCGGACCACACTCAGATGTCATCCGAGCACTTTCTGATTTTTGTATGAGCGCATAGACTTGCATTGACAATTATGATCCAATACTCTGATCAATATTGGACATGTCACAGTGATTTTGCGTGATAAAATCAGGCACATGTGAACAACCTATAGCTTATACTACCATAAGTACGAATTTCATCTCTGAAAGCAGATAGAACTCGTACGTAAAAAACAAACGTCTCAATGAGACCTTATACAAAATGAGCTGCCGGTCCAAACTCTCCCCCCGCCCCCCTCCACCACCGATCCCATTCTGGATGGACACTTTTATTGTTTGTCCTACTTACGTTCAAAAACAGATTCGGTGGAAACTTGTTTGACCAAACAGAAAAGTAAATATTAGAAGCCCGAGCATCTGGTGTATTTCACACATCTTAGGGTCAGACGTTTTCTTGCCAGGAATACTCCCTCTCCACTCTGACAAGTTCAAAGTTCTTCTAGTTAAAAAATAGCAGTACTTAGGTGAATAACACCGTCCTCATGGAATGAGACATAGGCATTGTAGAAGAGTTTTGACAAAACTTACACAAATGCAAAGTATTATAAACCTATGGTCCAAATATGACCTCGTGCAAAGTCCACAATACTTGTTACAGAATTTCAAACCACAAGTTGGTGGAACGGGTAGAGCAGAAGACGGTGGGTAGAGAATAGATAATGATACCACTCCAGGGGTGCAATAAGAAAAACATTAGAGTGGGAAATGGAACCTGTCATTACCCCAATTGCTGTCAACCTGTAATCGGTAGTTTAATAGCATTACAATGCTATTCAGTCAGCTAACTGAAAGTCACTGGGAGAATATCAAAGCATCACAACTGTGTTTTTTTTAAATTTCATATAGTGCTTTAAATCTAAGTCTCCTGACCCCTGTCTAAGGCTAGGGTCACACTTGGGAGCTTGCATCCGCTGGCATTAAAGGATCCATTTTTTCCCCTTGCCATTTCCATGGCATGTTTTTTCATTTTTAGCGCATGCGTTGCCCATAGACTCCCATGTTAAAAAAAAGTATCCTTTTTTGCAAAAGCACCAAAAAACGCTGCATACCGTGTTTTTTGATGCACTTGCAAAAACGCATAGAGTCAAACGGTATTGCACTATTGCAATGCGTTTTTTGCATTGAAGTCTATGGGTGGGTTAACGCATGCGTTTTTCAACATTTTCACATGAAAACAGCGCATGCATTTAGCAAATACATGACGCAAGTCTGACCCTAGCCTTATACTCACCTTCCACTGCCTTTATGATTTTCCAGTGTTGCTCCGATCGGTCTGTGGTGGAAAGTGACCTGCCGGCAGCTCCAATGTCCTGGAGGTCATAACTCAATACAACTCTATGAGGGCCTTGTTTTAGTCTTGCTCTGGCTCTCATAGAGTTGCATTGAGCGCCTGTGACGTAACTTCTGCCCTTTGGCCAGTCAGAAGCCATGGGCACAGGATAGTGCCATGGGACTGGAGTGGGCTTGGTAAAGTATGAAAACGCTTGAAGGTAAGTATAGGACTAGGGGCAGGGGGCTTACATTTAAAGCCACACTACAGAAGTGACCACCCCCCCTGCTGTAGCAATGCTTTAAACTTTGTTCTTCTTGGCTTTCAGTCATAGAGGCATGAAGGAAACGACCACGCTGACTGCTTAGTATGAAGTGAACGGCGGCTGTGAGCATGTCCTGGCACTTTGATTGACAGCTTGTTATGCACAGATGCCCTGCAGAGTGAGCTGTCAATGTGCTGGGGCATGTTTACAACAGTAAAGGCCACGTTACACACACACATATCTATTCAGATATTGGTCACAGTTCTCTGGTTGCAGTGAAATCATGGACACATTGTTACATTTGTACACGGCAACAAAATGGAACAATGTGTCCAAGATTTCACTGCCACCAGAGATCTGTGAACAATATCTGAACAGATATCTGTGTGTGTAACGTGGCCTTTACAAAGATAAAATGGGAAATGGTGTTGAATGCTTTTTTAACCTTTACCTTACCAAAGACTTAAATTGATTGTCAGGCGTGAGGCGCAAGTCTGCAGTTTACTCTATGTGACTGCAGACTTGTAAATCCTCACAACGAACAGTGTGTGCACTGTCAGGATTCTCCAATGCAAGAAGCAATGGGCGTGTGATCACAATGAATGTCATTTGCAAACGCGCGGTCACATGCTTACTAGATGTGTGCAGCCTCACTCAATACAAGTGAATTGAGCAAGGCCAGAAATGTCTAATTAAAATGTGTCCGGAACTATGCAGATCAAATACTTGCGGTCACATGACTGCCCATTCCGATGCCGGAGAATCATGACAGTACACAGTGTCCAGTTTCATATAGTAACTGTAGACTTGCACCACAAGCACTCTAAGCCTGGACAACCCCTTTAAAAGGGAAGCTATCATCAGAAAATTATCTATTAATTTCAGTCAAGTTTTTTGTGTTAAATAGATCTTTTTGTAATATTGTTGGCACTTCTTTTCTTTCACAATTTGTATTGGGACACTGGGGCTGTGTATTAAGGTGTGACATCTCACTATAATCCTGCCTGTGATGATAAAGAGCCTGCTGAAAACAATTCCTGAAAGGACCGGAAGCATGAGTCTATAAATAAGCCCTGGTGGCTAGTGTGAAAATTGCAAAATTATTATTATTTTTTTAAAAATGATAATGACAGGTAAAAAAAATATGACTTTTTCTAAATACATGTTACAGAAAAACCTAATTTAAACAATAGGTCAATTTCTGATGATTGCTTCACTTTAACCTTCTGCTGAGACTACATTTTTTCTGATATGTTTAATGAATGTAGATGGAGAGTCCCAGGTCGCAGCTCTGAAATTTAGTTTGAAAGGTACTAAGCCCATGAGGCAGCAGTGGACGTCGGGGAATGTGCTCTGAGGGAAGGAGGGAATAGAGGCCGTCTTATGAAATTACTGAATGGTCTCTTTAATCCATTTGGATAAAGATTTTTTTCCACATTTCATGCCTGAAAATTGAAGAGAGAGGAATTTTGATTTTCAGACTGATTTAGGTAAACATAGATCTTAGTATCCTCAAATAAATGTGTCTAGGGCCGGTTTCACACATTGTTGTATTTCTTTTGTACATTTGCTATCAGTTATTTTTCTGGATTTGTCACAGATCCATTGGAATCAATGCCCCTTTTGCATTTCTTTTTTGGCGGATCTCTGCATAAGGCTGAAGTCACATTGGCGTGTGACTCGCACAAGTTGGATGTGAGGAAATCTCACTTTGCACTCGGGCCCATGTTAGACAATCAGACAGCTCAGATCTGCAAGTTTTTCCTTATCCCAACATGGACAGAGGAAAAAGAGGCAGCATGCTGCGATTGATTGCGAATCTCGGCTCACTCATACCAATACAAGTCTATGGGCGTAAGAAAAATATCGGACTGCACTCAGCACACATCCGAGTGCAGTACGATATACGCCGAGGCCAACAATAGAGGAGATGGGGAGATTAATCTCTCCCTCCTCCCCGAACCTGTGATCCAATCACAGGATCTGTGGATAGAGAAAAGAGACAGGAGGAGCACTCCTAGTGAAATCCTGGTGGTTAGTGGAGGAATCTACAGGTGATGGGTACTCACCTGAGAGGGTTACTGCTTCCAATTCTGTGCAGCACCCACCACTCGCCCAAAGCGCGTATGTGTAGGAGAGAAAAGAGGGGAATTCAGCGGTTGTTGGGGCGCTCAGAAGAGGCAGGAGACAGGTGTTGGAAGTAATCCTTACGTTTTACTGTGTTCACAGGTCCTCACAACACGTTTAGGCGGTAAGCTCCGCCTTCATCAGGTGATCCTAATGAAGGCGGAGCTTACCGCCAAATGCGTTGTGAGGACCAGTGAACACAGTAAAATGTAAGGATTACTTCCAACACCTGTCTCCTGCCTCTTCTGAGCGCCCCAACAACCGCTGAATTCCCCTCTTTTCTCTCCAATCACAGGATCTGAACACACGTGAATGAAACTTGGTCACACCCGCAGCAGAGCCTGAGCATAGGGTTGTTAGTGTATCGCATCCAATGCTCTTGCTATTGCTATTTTGATCAGTGTTGTGAATTAAACTCTTCAATGCAAGTGAATGGCCCCTTTACAAAAATGGTTGTTTTCTGTGTACTGTGTATTATACAGATTACAGGGAACCTGTCTGGTGAATGGTGCTGCCCAAACCACGGGAAGCATAAATCGCAGCCTGTGTGCATGATCACAGCAGGTATAGTACTCTCTGAACTGCTCCGATGTTTTACGAAAAATATATTTTAGAAGACATGACTGGGAACCATAGCTGATGAGAAGAGTAGTGCGGGAGCACCTCTTACCAGGGTTGCTAGTATTGATTAACAGGTCTTTACCTATGTGCACTCAAAGGAGAGACCTGTCAATCACCTAGAGACCACAGGGAGAAATCAGCCTAATCCGGTACCGCCACTGGCCAAATCTTAGAAGACTCGCTGTAGATCAGGGTTGGGGAACTCCAGGCCTCGTTTTCAGGATTTCCTTAGTATGGCACAGAGGTTGGAATCATCAGCAGTGCAGGTGATTATATTATCACCTGTGCAATACTGAGGAAATCCTGAAAACCTGCACTGTTGGAGGACCTTGAGGCCTGGCGTTCCCCACCCCTGATGTAGGTCATAGACAGCTTTCTTCCAAATGTGTTGTTGGAATATGTTTAATGCAACAACTCCATTCCTGTGTATGTAAGTGTTCTATTGCTAGATTTGTGTATTGTCTATAAAGTTAGATAAAAAAAAACACTCCCAGAGGCTCACTCACAGGAAAGGCCATGGGAGTGTACCCAGTTTACTGTGTCTGTGCAAGAGAGGAGAAGCAGCCTGCTGATGCTGCACAGAGACACTTAAGATAGGTTTTATGGAATCAGGAATATACATATCATATCTGTACCTGTTTATTGCTAATTAAAGCTCAGTACTGTTGTCAACACACTTGAGAATATCCTGAATGATCCGCTGCCAACACGTGTACATAGAGAAACCTTTCAGTCACCTGCAGCAGTGCTAGGAAGAGCCGTCTGGAAACTGCACCGGAGTAGCCTGGTCTCTGCCAGAGAAATTCTAGAGCGCAATATACCTAACTGTGTGGCGCCCCACTGGTTGGGATGCCACAGAGGAGTACTGCACCCATAAAATGATGTGTAGTATTCCTGTGGCTGAGGAATTGGGATGCTTCTATCATGCACTACTGCCCCGGGAATCCCGCTCCATCCATGGGGAGCGAAACCATCTTGCTGCTTCACCATTACCCCGGAGGTCTGTCCGCAGCGCCGGTACCATTACCAGAGCCGTAGGTGGCGTCACAAAACACTTATTTTATTTTTAATTTACTCTTTTCAGCGACCACCAGGGCCATGGGACTGGGCAAACAGGCCCCGTGAAAATCCCTCATGAACTGCAATGCCCAAAACCGGGTACCCCACGGCCCTTGGGTGGGTCAACTGCATGCTTGCAACTAAGGTCTGATTCATTGCGCTGTGGTTGTGATATAGCAGTAGAGAGCAGAAGATTGCAGGTTCAAGTACCCTATGGAGTCTAAGAAATAAACACAAAAAAAAATATAGAAACATTTATTTCACCCCCTTTTTCGAATTTAAGAATTAAGATAAATAAACATATTTGTCATTTTAACATCAACTCATAGAGTCTATTGGCTTCCTAATGCTTCCAAAATGCTTCCTATTGATATTATTGGGAAGACATGCCTATAGCATGGTATGCTTTTTATTACTGAAAAATGTATCTTTGAATGATTAAAAGCAGAGAAAAAATGCACAACAGAAACCATGTACAGAAATGTAATTTGGAGCTGGTTTTCATATATTGGTATCAGGGTATGTTCACACAGCTTTAACATCTCGATTTTTCTGGTTACAAAATTGCTCATAACGTGAAAAAAGATACTTAAAAAAAAGCTCAATACACAAAAAACAAAACCTGCACCCAAAAAATATATTTTTATTTGTATATACAAAGCGGTCATAGGGGAATTCCTCTCTGATACAGGTTGTTGTATTTTCTCTCTATATAAGCCTAAATATACCGATAAGTATCATCCCATTAGTCTTGTTTGCTTTTAGTACTTTCGCAACAACTGGTTAAATATTAATTAGGACTCGTTACCTTTGTCTGTCTGTACATGACTCTTCCAAATATTATTGCTTTGTAGAAAATAGTTCTCTGGCAAAACAATTATTTAGACTTCGGCAGTGATCTGCAATATACAGCTCTCTGAAACGGCATCTTGTCAGACCACATTAAGAATTGTAATGTAAAAAGGTTTGTCCAGGCACAAATTCCTGTTGAGCATTACATGGTATAGGTTCATCCGATTTAGATTAGTGGGGGTCCGATAACTGGCACCCCGACCGACCAGCTATTAATTGCTCTAGCAGTGGCTGGATTGAAACGCATGGAACTGCAAACAGCAATTCCATGTAATGTTTATCTGCTGCTCCCCATTCTTTTGGCTGTTTTGTTGTGGTCAAACTATTGCATTAAACAGTAAAGGGGTTGTCCGGTCTGAATCCATAAGTCTGCAGTCACTCTATGTGTCTCTCTTTGTGCCTGTAGACCTGTGAATGTTCACATCACACACACTGTGCACTGTGAGGATTCTGTGGTGTCAGAGCCAGAACAGCGAACACATGACTGTGAGAATACAATATACATTTTCCTGGCCAGACTCCAACTAGATGGACACGGCCTCGCTCAGTGTAAGTGTATTGAACTAGGCTGAGATCCTTTAGTCAGATTCTGGCCATGTATATCACATACTCATGGCCACGTGACTTGCATTCATGACTCTGATTCTGGAGAATCCTCACAGAACACAGTGCATTCAGTGTGAGGATTCACAAGTCTGCAGTGATATAAAATGACACGAGTGTCTGCAAACTTGTGGATTTAAACCAGACAACCCTTTAATGTATTATACTTGAGAAAGTGAATTTTTTACAATAACGTAAATGTTGCAAAAATAGGTTTATTGGCGTAATCATGTGAGTCCTATTTTATACATGACAAAGTATTCATTAAAGTGAACCAATGACCAGGATTTAACCCCCTGTAAATCTCCATGCAGCAGGTGATTGACATGTGCAGCATGAAATCACCATTTGTATTTTTTTCTTTATTCCTCCCCTGTGGGCTTCTCTTTCTGCTGAACTTCCTCCCTCTCATCCAGACTCATCCAGTGGGGGGAGGTGGTGTCATGCTGCACACATGAATCACCTGCTGCACTGGTTTACAGGTGGTTAAATCCTGGTGGTTGCTTCCCTTTAAGGCTGTGTTCGCACGCTGAGTTGGTGGTGCAGATCTTGGACTTCCAAAATCTGTACCTACTGTCAGAAAATGCACCAAAACCATCCCTGTCCACACGGTATGTTTTTGGTGCATTTGTGATGTGGATTTGGAGGTGCTTTGTGTCTATTTTCATAAAGTTTGGATACTTTGATCAAAAAAAGTGAAATCCTGCTCTCCCCACCTTTATCACTATCAATTCCTGCGAATTTTAATGC
The DNA here is from genome assembly GCA_033576535.1 of Allobates femoralis. Classification (NCBI taxonomy): domain Eukaryota; kingdom Metazoa; phylum Chordata; class Amphibia; order Anura; family Aromobatidae; genus Allobates; species Allobates femoralis. Next base: position 58,230,707 of record JARQOC010000011.1, on the reverse strand, counting down.
AGATGAGGCACAAAATAAGCAACACGTACACTTAGTGCAACACTGCTAACATGAGGGTCTATGGTTGAAAAACGTTGTAAAATCTGCAGCAAGAATTGACATGCTGCAGATTTTGCCACAATAAAATACGCAGCGGATTCGCTGTGGAAAAAAAACGCACCATGCGGACAAGGACTTCACAAATCACATTAACTTTGCTGGGAAAACATGCTGCATATTTGGTGAAGATCTGCAGCAGATCCCCACCAAATATGCTTCAAAATACGCATTGTCCAAAGGCTCTAAGGGCTTGCTTATGTGCACCCTAGGAGTCCGGTTGCTACAGTGGCATTGCCTCCCTCACAGGGGTTGATGTCATGCCTGGAAGCAAGAAGGGGTCCCCTAATCAGGTAACACCAGCATCCAAAACTTTTCCTGACTCCAGACCAGAAGGGGGAGCTCTGCACCCGGGTTCAGGGGAGCTCCCCTATAAATTCTGGTCTGGGGGAGGGGTTAGGCAGATCGTTAGGGAGAAGGAGGAAGTGACAGATGTCTTGGGGACTTGAGCCAGTCGGAGCTCATTCCAGGACAGTGGAAAGCTAGTGAACCGGAGAAGAGAAGTCAAGGAGAACCTGGGGAGTGGAGCTGTGACCAAGCTCATCCCAGAGGATAGCGCTAGAGACTGGACACCAGAGTCCGTGGTTGTTCGGGTACTAAAGTCCTGGTAGCTAAATCCTGAGGGCAGAGGATTGCAAGTCCTCTGGCCCCACTAAATACCCGGCGAAACAGCAGCATAGCAGAGCCCGGAGTCGCCACCGAGGAGCGACACCTGCAATAGGCTCAAGCTGCCTGCCATACAAGTAGAGACTAAAACACCCAGGAAGAGGGCCGCAGCATAGCTATAGGCAGCGACAGGGGCGTAACTACCACAGGTGCAAGGGTTGCGATTGCACCCGGGCCCTGCAGCCTAGGGGGCCCCAAAAGTCCCTTTGGCCCATAGAAAAAGACTAATACTATTAAAGATTTGCAATAATTGGGGGCCCGTTGGACCTTTCGCATCGGGGCCCCAGGGCCTGAATTTACGCCACTGGGCAGCGAGGTCCAAACAACACAGCGCAGAAGGAAGGCCTCTGGCTAGGTGGATCCCCAATTGGTTCCTGGCTGTCCGGATCCCTAGTACCATCTATTACCAGTACTTTAGGCTACACCATCAACTACAAAGTAAAAGGTAAGCATCACAAAGCACTCACTGATCTCAGGGAGACCAGTCGAGGAAAACACTGCAGGCAGCTGGCTAAAGCGCTCAAACACAGTGAATTCCTAGGCGCATTGCCCCCTGGGAATTTGAATATGCAAATAGAGTCCGTGGAGCCTCGATTAAGAGTCTCAAACTTGGGATCAGCCAGATATCCCTCCAGGGAAGGACCTAGCCCTGGGGTGGACTCCTTGCGGAGACCATCATAACCACCATATTAAGTGTCCCTTTCAGTCACTATCCCGCTCACTTACAAGCTAAAGGATATGACAAGGGAATTACCAAAGCCAGGTATCCATCCACAGACAACTGTTTCGGGTTATTGCCCCTCATCAGTGTGGAGTAGGATTCTGGCTAGGTGGGAGCAATGCCTGTAAGTAAAAGGTAAAGGAAACTACAATCCCTGTGCTGTCTGGTCATTACCCACGCCCTTAGTCCTGCACCACAATGATGACTATTACCTCAATAGACTACACTGGTTATCCTGGGCCCGCTCTACCTGTGGGGAGCAAAACCATCCCAGCTGCATCACCATCTTCCCCAGAGGTCCCACAGCAGCGTTGGTCACCCTGACCAGAATAACCACAGGTGGTGTCACAAACTTATCCCCTTGTACATATTCTGCTTCATAGCATGCCCAAAGGTCACGGAGCCGGGTCACTGCCACCGTGAACGACCCACCGAACCGACCCGCCCGGTTACCGAGTACCCCCAGCCCTGATGGGCGTCGCACTTACACTTCTGTATAAAAAAACACAGCTCAATTTTTATCCAGAAAAGTTGGACGAGTAAAATTTGTTTGGTGTTCCATATGTAACGCAAGTGTGTGATTTTTTTTTCGTATTGCGTGGCATCCGTATAACATGTATTTGTTTTCTCAGCAGCTATTATTCTACGATCATTTACAGGATCATTTACAGTGTTCTTTGCTACAGAATGGGAATGTGTTCGTAAATAACGTACAGCATATGCACGGTCCATGGGGCTCACACCCATGGACTTGCATTGGCGAGTCTCTTCCAGTTTACACAGTCAGTCGAAGCATTCTATAAATTTTTCCTCATGCCGAATACAACTAAGAAAAAAAATCACAAATCAGCACTGATTCGATGAATAACATTGGGCCGAGTACAATCTGATTTTTTTTATTGGATTGCAGTTGTTATTTTAAGGGTGCGTGCACACGATCAGTGTACGCAGCGTTTTGGATGCAGCATCTTGCCGCTGCGCCCAAAACGCTGCATAGTACAGTACTAGCATAGTGGATGCGATTTCAAGAAATCCCATCCTCAGTATGCGTAACCCGCCTGCAGCATCTTTGGTTGCTGCTGGTTGCTGGGAGTCCGCTACTCCGCTGCATCCTTATTTCATGCTGCGGAGTCGGAAGCGGCTTCCATCGGGTGACTGCAGGGAGAAGCCGCACATGGTGACTACAGGGCGGCTGCGGTCTCCCTGCAGCCACCTGTAGCTTCCCTCAGGTCCGGAGGAGCTGCGTCCAACACGCAGCTCCTCCTGACCGTGTGCACGCACCCTTATGGGGTCGTCATACGCGTCAATATGCGTGCACGATCACTGCTGCATGTGACGTTGCAGCGATATTGACGCATGTGACAGGGCTCATCAACCAGCGATAAATCGCTGGTTGATGGTCGTCAGGTTTTAGAACCTGCTCTAAAACCTGACGACAGTCGCCCGGTATACACACATTATCTCTGCGTGTGACACCGGGAGATGCGATCAGCCAGCTCCCAGCGCCTCTGAGGAAGCGCTGGGAGCTGGTGTCCAGGGTAAACTGCGGGTAACTAGGCAGCGCGCGCTGCCTAGATACCCGATATGTACCTTAGTTACCAGCCTTCTCCGCTCACCGGCTGGTAACTAAGGTATACATCGGGTATCTAGGCAGCGCGCACTGCCTAGTTACCCGCAGCTTACCCTGGATACCATCCTGCAGACATCGTGGAAACGATATAGAAATCATTTCCATGATGTCGCTGGTAAAATGATCGCTGGTGAGTCTGCCTGTGTGACAGCTCACCAGCGATGTGAGCGATATCGTTAGCGATTGCGCGTGCACGTGATCGCTAACGATATCGCTCACGATATTGTACCGTCTGACAGCCGCCGTAAAATGATCGCTGGTGAGTCTGCCTGTGTGACAGCTCACCAGTGATCATCCGTCAATGTCGTCAGCGATCAGATCACTGACGACACTGATGCGTGTGACGGCCCCATTATACACAAATGTGAGCAAACCCAAAAAAATAACAAAGACCTCTGTGAACCATCTGTAGTTTTCTTTCTCATCACATGGCTCCAGTTGATTAGTTAATTTGTAACTCCTGCAAGTAGGACAACAAACAGGTAACTACATAGCTTTGCAGACAGACAGACGGCTAGTTTTTGGTGAAAGGGCAGGTGAATGTGAGATGAAAATATGTCCAAACTTGTGGAATGTGTCCCGAATTTCTCAGAAGGAAGAAACAAAGAGGTAAATAAGTTACTATTACAGCAATGTTTGGTGCACACATGTACTGTGTAATGTCAGCTGTGATCTATTGTATTCCAGTCCAAATGATTAGTTGGCACTACGACTACTTGAGCCATCGGCAACACACAGCTTTGCCTCATGAGCCAGCATGCCTTATGTTGCTTCTTTTTAATTTGTAGAAGGCTGTAACAGATGTAATGCACTATATTCTTTGTGCTAGAAACTGCTGCAAGGCTCTGCTCATACGTTGCGTTTGTAGTGTGGCTTTTTTCCTAAATACTCTGCATTTTTTAGATCTGACGCAAGTCAATTCATGTACCATTTTTGTCTCTATAGAAAACAATGACGTACCAAAAAAAACAACATGTTTTGGTAAATTAAGCTAATCTTATTAAACTTCCTGTAAACAAATGCCACACGTACAATCTGTACAAAAATGCAGCAAAACCTGCTTTATTAGCAGCTTCTTTAATGCAAGGAGGACAGGTTTTGCCTGCAGACAGAAAAGTGGCAAAAAAGCAACATGTGAACATAGCCTAAGGCCAGTAGAGTAGCTACAGAGGGGGCAGTTGCCTCATGCCCATGGGATTGCAGGGACCCACCCGGAGCTACTGCCACTTTTAACTACCGTTTATCTCTGCGGTAAAGCACAGACACACCATATCCCTACACAGCCGGATCTCTGTTCTGTAAACCGCAGAGCTCTTTAAGGCCGGTTTCACACCACGGTTTTCTGGATCCAGGGCTGTCCGGTGTGAACCAGATAGCCCCGGATCCGGTGTCGGTCCCATAGTATTTCTATGGGGCCGGATGGCAGCTATGTGCCATCTAGTTTCCATCTGTCCGGGAGAATTCAGATTTTTTTTTTCTCCCAGACACAAACTTTGCAAGCAACATTTTTGTGTCCGGGGGAAAAAAATCAGACAAAATGGGATCCTCCCGGATCTGATGCGGTCCGGCACCCCCTACCATGGGGTCTATGGCGCTGGATCTCCCTGGATCCGACATAAAATCAGATCCGGGAGCTGGACGCCGGGTGCTGGAGTTTAACAGCGAGCGCTGCTAAACTTCAGCACCACCAGCTGTCCCCTGCAGAGATTTCATGACCGCAGCTAACTCCCTGCTTAACATGGATAATGAAATTGCAGCTGCTGCGGCTGTGATCTGAGGCATCTGGCTGCAAACCGGACCCGGGGACATATTTGGCCTCCGGTTCTGTTTGCAAAATCGGGTCCGGGGCTGTCCGGTTTGCACTGGACAGCCCCAGACCTGATCACACCGTGGTGTGAAGCCGGCCTAAGCCTGCAGTCTGCAAAGCAGCAGGATGATGGTACCCGCACGGGCCGTCAGAGCCCCCGCATGGTAAGCTCATTACGTGGTAATGAAGGGGGAGCAACAATCTTTATAGGATTTGATGAACTACAAGGGCCCATACATCTGACCAACATGAATGGGGAAGGGGCAGATCCAATTCTTACACTGGGGACCATCAGACTCATTATATAGCGTAAGGGCCTATTTGGGGGACATTATACAGAGTGGGGGCTACTATGAGGACCAATAAATAGTGTGTTGGCTATTATATAGTGTGTGGACCATAGTGCTGGGGGGTGGGCCATCAAACTGTGTAGGGGCACTGGCATAGTTGTAGAACTAGAAGCCAGAAGTGACACTTGGAGATGGGGGGCAGAGTTTAGAGGGGCATCATCCTCAGGCCACAGTGGATGGAGTAGGAGGTGTTCAATGGGCATGGCTAAACGCCCAAAATTGATGGGCGTATTTGCAATGGTTAGAGGGAGTGACTGAATTGCCTGCCCCTGTGTGAGGGGCAGAACTGGGTCCCATACAGTGGGGATGTTCAGAATGGAAATAACCCTTACTTTACTATCCACATGGGCATGGAGTTGATTATAATAGCAGCTGGGGTCTTGCAGTAAAACCTCAATACGGGTGGATATAGGGGAGCGAATATAATATTGGAAGACAAAAGTATGCAAGGGGGGTTCGGCTGGGCCTTTCCCCCCTCCTGCACACCTCCCACCTGAGGTTCTTTTTAAAATTGTAAGCCAAACCCAAGAGTGTAACAATTAAAGGAGCAGTATTGTAGAAACACGTGCTCCACCTCTCCATATTTGTACCTACTATTTTGTTGAGTTACATATACTGAGGTGAAAAAACTCACCAGGCACTCAGTGTGCACATGGCCTTAGGGTATTTTAACACACTGTGTGTTGCTCCCTTGGCAACTCCCTTTTTTTTCGCTAACCTTTTTCAGATTAATAATGTCATTTTTCTGCAATACATATGTGCAGTGAAAGCGAGACACCGTTTTTTTTTTTCTTGTTTCATTTTTTCTTTTCACTTATTGTTTTCTAGGAGCAAAAAATTGACATGCTGCAAATGTAACACTGTTCTTCTCAAATTCAGTCATGGAAGAAGGAAAAAAGCCTGTGCATAAAACTTCTGAAATCTCATTTTTTTTTCCCTGCTGCTATATACTGTAGCTTTGAACTTACAAATAAGGGCAGCAGTACAGTGGCTCAGTGGTTATCACTCTTGTTTTGCAATTCTGGAGTCGTGGGTTCAAATCCCTCCAAGGACAGGCGGTACGGTGGCTCAAGTGGTTAGCACTGCAGCCCCTGCAGCACTGAGGTCCCGATGTCCTGGGTTCAATTCTCACCAAGGACAACCTCTGCAAAGAGTTTGTATGTTCTCCCCGTGTTTGCGTGGGTTTCCTCTGCGCACTCCGGTTTCCCCCACATTGCAAAGACATACTGATAGGATGTTGAGATTGTGAGCCTCAATAGGGGACAGCATTACTGATATATGTAAAGTGCTATGGAATTAATAACGGTATATAAATGAATAAATATTATATAAGGACAATTCTGCAAGGAGTTTGTGTGGGCTCCATTCACCACTGTGCGTTTTTGGTCATTAGTTTTTGTACCCAAAACCAGGAGTGGGTGATTAATACAGAAGTGGTGATATGTTTCTACAGTCATATGAAAACGTTTGGGCACTCCTCTTAATCTTACTTATTTTTTTTTGTTTAAAATTGGGTTTTTGCATCAGCTATTTCAGTGTGATATATGTAATAACTGATGGACACAGTAATATTTCAGGTTTGAAATGAAGTTTATTGTACTAACCGAAAATGTGAAATATGCATTATTTCAAAATTTGACAGGTGCCAAAGTATGGGCAACCTTCTGATTTTCATGATTTGAATACTCCTAACTACTTTTTACTGACTTATGGTGGGTTTACACACACCAATCATTGTGTCCAATATCTGAACAGATCTCTGGTTGCAGTGAAATCATGGACACATAGTTCCATTTTTTGGCTGTGTACAAAATGTAGCAATGTGTCCATGATTTCACTGCAACCAGAGATCTGTTCAGATATTGGACACAATGATTGGTGTGTGTAAACCCACCATTACTGAAGCACTAAATTGGTTTGGTAACCTCATTGAGCTTTGTACTTCATAGCCCGGTGTATCCAATCATGAGAAAAGCTATTTCAGGTGTCCACTTGCAATTTGTTCTCCTATTTGCATCTTCTCTGAGGAGTGGCATCATGGGCTCCTCAAAACAGCTCTCAAATGATCTGAAAAAAAAGATTGTTCAACATAGTTGTTCTGGGGAAGGATACAAAAAGTTGTCTCAGAGATTTAACCTGTCAGTTTCCACTTTGAGGAACATAGTAAGGAAATGGAAGACCACAGGGACAGTTCTTGTAAAGGCCAGAAGTGGCAGGCCAACAAAAATATCAGAAAGGCAGAGAAGAAGAATGGTGAGAACAGTCAAGAACAATCCACAGACCACCTCCAAAGACCTGCAGCATCATCTTGCAGCAGATGGTGTCACTGTGCATTGGTCAACAATACAGCGCACACTGCACAAGGAGAAGCTGTATGGGAGAGCGATGCGAAAGAAGCAGTTTCTGCATGCACGCCACAAGGTCGCCTGAGGTATGCAAAAGCACATTTGGACAAGCCAGTTTCATTTTGGAAGAAGGTCCTGTGGACTGATGAAACAAAGATTGAGCTGTTTGGTCATACAACAAGGCGTTATACATGGTGCCACAAAAACACAGCATTCCAAGAAAAACACTTGCTACCCACTGTCAAATTTGGAGGAGGATCCATCATGCTTTGGGGCTGTGTGGCCAATGACTGCACCAGGAATCTTGTTAAACTTGAGGGTCGAATGGATTCCACTCAATATCAGCAGATTCTCAGAATAATGTTCAAGAATCAGTGTCAAATTTGAAGTTACGCCGAGGATTGATCTTTCAGCAAGACAATGATCCAAAACACCGCTCCAAATCTACTCAGGCATTCATGCAGAAGAACAATTACAATGTTCTGGAATGGCCATCCCAGTCCCCAGACCTGAATATCATTGAACATCTGTGGGATGTTTTGAAGCGGGCTGTCCATGCTCAGCGACCATCAAACTTAACTGAACTGGAATTGTTTTGTAAAGAGGAATGGTCAAAAATACCTTCATCCAGGATCCAGGAACTCATTAACAGCTACAGGAAGTGACTAGAGGCTGTCATTTTTGCAAAAGGTGGATCTAAGAAATATTAATGTCACTTTTCTGTTGAGGTGCCCATACTTTTGCACCTGTCAAATTTTGAAATAATGCATATTTCACATTTTCGGTTAGTACAATAAACCTCATTTCAATCCTGAAATATTACTGTGTCCAACAGTTATTACATATATCACACTGAAATAGCTGTTGCAAAAAAACAATTTTTAAACAAAAAAAAATATGAGTAAGATTAAGAGGGGTGCCCAAACTTTTTCATATGACTGTATTATACTTTTCCTCTGATTGTTCCACTTCTGGTTTTGGCTACAAAAACTGATGAGCAAAAACAGACTTAAAAAATGCACAGTGTGAATGAAGCCTAACCTTGTTTATCTGGGTTTTCTCCCACACTCCAAATGCATACTGATGGGGAATTTAGATTGTGAGCCCCAATGGGGACAGTGATGATGCCTGTAAAGCGCCGTGGAGATTTAACATTCCTCCTAATAACACACACCCAGACAGATCCACACATTATCCAAAATGCAAAGAAGAACATACTGACATGGTACACGGTCTATGGAGCTTGTACACCTACCCAGAGATTCTGGTCATTGATACAGAGCGTGGCAAAGGATATATCTGGCCAGAGTCTAGAACTTAACACTCTCATCTGGATCTTCCAAAACATAGATGGGATACAGGGCGTAAAGGGTGCTTTTGAGACTGTTCCATGTGATAGCCTTACTGGCAAAACGCCTGATCCTGGATACCATGGGCGTACCCAGGATCAAAACTAGGGGGGGCAAGCCATGGTTGTTCGGAATGTCCTATCCGGCCTGGTGCATTCTGGGGGCTGATCACGTGTTCAGCCGGGCTCCGGCGCATGCACAGTGCGCATATTGAAGCCGGGCCAAGCATGTGATCAGCCCCCAGAATGCACCAGGCCGGATATGACGTTAGAGCCCATGCGTCAGAATACCACAGGAAGCAGGAATTTCAAAAAGAGCTGGCAGGTTCCCTTTAAAGGGAACCTGTCACACCCTTTGGCCGTTCTAACCCTGCCCACCACCTTATACATGATGTATTTAGGGTTCCTGTGACCACTCTATATGCCCAGCAGTCCCCCTGTGTACCTCACAAATTAACTTTTAATATCTCCCGCAAGGAATGGAAATTAGCTGAAAATGGTCCGGATGTTTCTGCTCAATCTGGTCCTTGCCTCCTAAAAATATTACCTTTTTAGTTAACGAAATAGTGTTTATCAAAACTGGAAGATACCAACTTATTTGTATTAAAAATATCTTTTTATTCGTATCAAAAAGTTAAAATTAAACGACCACAGATTAGACATGCATGTAAACCTATATACAAGGATGGGAACCTAGCACAGTTGATGTACATATATTTAACCAGAAAATAGAGAGGTCACACACTTTTTTGTCCATGAGGATTCCAAGTGTGTCATCCTTGGAGGGGGGGCTGTATATAAAATGTAAGTCTCTTCTCATATACAGCCCCCCAATGTACCATAGGGCTCCCATCTCATATACAGCCCCCCCATTGAGCTCCCATATCATACGCAGCCCCCCATAGGGCTCCCATATCATACGCAGCCCCCCATAGGGCTCCCATATCATATGCAGCCCCCCATAGGGCTCCCATATCATATATAGCCCACTAAAGGGCTCCCATTACGGGAGCCCTATGGGGGGTTGTATATGATACAGGAGCTTTATGGGGAGGCTGTATATGATATGGGAGTCCCATCTCATATATAATGCCCCCAATGCCTCATAGGGCTCCCATATCATATCTAGCCCCTCATAGGGCTCCCATATCGTATACAGCCCCCTCATAGGGCTCCCATAATGGGAGCCCTTTAGGGGGCTATATATGATATGGGAGCCCTATGGGATCGCTGTATATGACATGGGAGCCAATGGGGGGCTGTATATGAGATGGGAGTCCATCTCATATACAGTCAGTTCCCCATAGGGCTCCCGTATACAGCCCCCCATAGGGCTCCTGACCCCCCACATTATCTCCCAGGTCACTCTTTTGTCTCTTATTTAACAAGTATAATGTATTTACATATTTTTTTACTTCTATTCTCTCCTAGACAGTCCTCCCCAACTTCAGCTTGTCTGTCGACCGCTCTGCACTGCAGGGCTCGGCACAACGACGAGGCGCTCAGTGATGATGTCATCACTCAGTCCCCACCAAGCTGATCTGCAGTGCAGAGTGGCTGGCAGACAATGAGGGCGGGATTAAAATTACTCCTCACCTTGCCCTCTGCTTACCGCCAGCACTGCCTGAGGCAACCGTTCCCTACTAAGACAGGTGGCAGTGGCCTCATCATGATAGGTGCGCGCACACCTGCGTCTGGGGGGGCACTTGCCCCGCGCTGGGTACGCCCATGCTGGATACACCCACCACTACCAGTCGAAGAGGAAATGATGCTAGGCCTGAAGCTAGCTTTAGATCTAGACAAGAGGGAGTCTGAAAGGAATAAGGATAAAATGACGGTGAGATTTATACAAAAATTGGAGAAAACTTATGGAAACAAAACTTTCTGATGCTGAAATTTCACATTTACTCAAACCGTTTAGAAATACAGAATGGTATCTACTGGAAGACAGGAAATAGTTTTAATCTTCCCAAACTAAGTGCTGAATAATAATGAAGGGGTTTATTACACAAGGAAAAGTCTACACGTGGCAATGAACCTAGGAGCTAAAATATCCTTGATAGGCGGCCGTCACACGCTTCAATAGCGATATTGTTAGCGATCACGTGCACGCGCGATTGCTAACAATATCGTTCACATCACTGGTGAGATGTCACACAGGCAGACTCACCAGCGATGTGGACCAGCGAGATCGCTGGTAACTACGGTACACATCGGGTTAATAGGCGCCGCGCGGCGCTTAGTAACCCGACGTTTACCATAGATACCATCTCCCAGCATAGGCTCTGCCGCTGGGAGATCGTTCATCGTGGTGTCACACACCACGATGATGGATTGATCAAGCGTTTATCGCTTGATATGAGCTCCGGCTCACCAATCTGCAATCTAACGATCAAGCGATTTTACATTGTAAAATCGCTTGATTGCACGCAGCAATGCACAAACGATATCGCTTAAGCGATCAAAAAGCAAATCACTTAAGCAATATCGTGCATTAAATTGATGCGTGTGATGAATCTACCGTATATGTCATGAGAAAGACGGACTAATTTTAAACACTATAATACTGTCTTGTGAATTGATGGATGGGAAGATTGTTAGATGACAACAGGTGTAAATTTTGTTTGTTATACCCTGTATTTTAAACCTGGCAAAATTGAATGTGTTAATAGAAAGTAAAATACAATAAAAAGGAATTTATTTAAAAAACAAAACAAAAAAGTGCTGTGGAACTAATAGCGCTATATAAGTGAGTAAAATTAAAAAAGCCTTATAATATAGAAGGCTTTGTTATGTCTGGGTTACTTGCATTTTGTCGGGCAAGAATTATCGAAAGTTGCCATGATGTTTCTGATGTTACAAATACAAAAACCTCAAAACTAAAAACTTTGACTAGTTATTTATAAATCAATCAAATCAGAATTTGTTGGTTTTAGGTTGCAACTGTACACTAAACAAAAGTTATCTAATCTGCTTTTACAATATCCCCGTTATCCAGACTATTGATGCCTTGGCAGCAGCTATTTCTGAGACTGAAGGATGTCGATTGTTGGACGTGGACCCTGGAGCATCCACCAACAGAACAGTGTACACCTTTGTGGGTTCCCCAGAGGCCATCGTTGAAGGGGCTCTGAATGCGGCACGTGTTGCTTTTAAAATGATCGATATGAGCAAACACAAAGGTTGGTGTCTGCTTCTCATAACCAATATTTTTTTTCTATAGTGCAAAGGGAACCCGTTATCTTTGAACAACATTTCCTTCTAAACGCACTCTTTCATACGGCAGGAAAATCTGAGGAGAGTGATATCGTATACATATTTTCTTTCTGTGTGTATTGTATAATATATATCATATGTATATATAATATTATATTTATGTTGCGGGGCCAGGCTACCGACCATCCTGGAATACTCAGTTCAGGAGTCACAGTGGCGGTCTGGGAGGTCGTGGCCCATCCTGGACATGTTAAAGGGGAAAGATGTAAGAGGGGAAAGTTTGTTGTGATGCCAGCTGAGGTTTCTGGTCAGGAATGACCAGTCCTGCATATGGTGGGCCCCAGGGGGTAGATAGTCAAGCAGATAGTTGGAGGACTCCCCTCAGATGGAGCGGGCCCCTGGGGTGTAGTGATGGTGAAGTGGCAATGGTTGTTGTTGTAGCTGGAGGTGCTAAGGTGCACAGAGACGCAGGAAGGACTAGACAACGCACTGAGGTTCTTGACGTTCTTACCCTTTTACTTAGTTCTGGTGCAAACAACCCAGCCGGAGTACTGTATTCACCAGGATTACAGCCTGACTAGCTCACAAGTAATCCAGGTCCACTTTGCTGTGACCCAGAAAATATGGTCTTCCTTGCTGCCGTTTTCTCTCTGACACTACTACCCCTTGTCCTCCTAGTGTCCTGTGGTTGCCAGACCCAAAAGGCAGGTGATTACGGATCATTTTGTGCGACTGCCTTCCAAGTCTTCTTGACCCTATATAGTTCCTTAGCTTTGGGAGAGTCCACAATGTACATGCAGCCCAGTGACCTCCTGTTTCTCAGCTGGTCCTGAAGATTATCCAGACTGAAGTGGAGCTTGTACCCCTGCTGCAGCTAGTTCCTCTGCCTGACCTGGATAGCTGGCAGCAGATTCAGGTCCTCAGTCCTGGCTCTAGTACCTAACTCCATGTGTAGTCCTAGCTTCCCCAGCTGCCTGACTAGATCTTCTAGAACTGTTTCCTCTCATCTGCGTCCCACCCCTCCCTCCAGCCAGTAGATGGGGACTGCTCTGAATGTGAGTTTCTTCCACCCAGCATCTCTGGTCTGGAGTTTGAGTTGTGTTGAATGTATATTGGGGGTCTCAGCAAAGTTTTCCCTTCTTACCTGTGAGCATGATGCCACACCTATTAGATAGGTGCAGTACCATAGTGGCGGCGAAATCGCAGGGCCGCCACATATACACACACTTATAGTTGTGTGTGTATGTGAATCTAGCCTTACGAACCCTAATGTCAAGTTTATGTAATGGCTCGATTTATACTGTACTGTGTTTACCTTTATTTATCAAGTCTTCAGCAATTTGCCCTGAAAGCTGGATTTTGGCTTCTGTCACAAATCGTGATAACACTTTCTTGCCTAATTAGTTCTTGGAGTTTTTTAATGACCCGCCCCAAGGCCGTGGTGTACCCAATCCTGGGCGTCGATTTTACTGGGTCCTGTGCCCGGTCCCATAGCCCTGTGGGTTACTTAAGGGTCAATGTAAAAATAATAAAAATAATTGATTCGTGAGGTTCTGCCTAATAGCTGCCAGGGCAGTTATTCCCCGACACTGGAGGTCCACTGAGGTCCCCTCTACAGTGGAATGGATATCTGAAATGGATAGGTTGCACCGTATGAAATCGCTTGCAACGGGAGATAGTGACGCCGGGTATGAACAGGGGCGCACTTGGTTCCTCTGGCAATCCTTTAAGGAGGGCCAGGGGCAGGGGCGTTGCTAGGGTCAAAAAACATCCGGGGCTCGGGCCCACTGAGCTGCATATTTCGGAATAAATTTAAATAAAACCCAAGTAAAATGTACTTTAATAACCAGTGACACTCTACATATATAATATTAACAGATTTAATGCTTTAAAACATTATAGAGATTGCCAACATGCACTCAATAAATACACAAAATATAACAGTATTAGGCCAACATCCAAGTAATCCTAAGGCTTCTTTCACATGAGCGCTTTTCTGGCGTTAATACCGTGATTTTAAAGTGCATGAATTTCGCTGTCAAAAAACGCCATTAAAGAACATGTTCTATAATGGAGGACAGAGAGAAAGGACCCGGAGGACTTGAGCAAAGATGAGGCTCGTCCCGGGACAAGACTGTGGAGAGACGGAAGGAGCCTGTGCGCCCGAGTCTGCAGTGAAGTGGAGGGTCAGGGCGAGCACCAGGGACCCGACCCTGAAAGATAGGAAGTAGACTCCAAGCTCCAACTACAGAACCGGTGGCCACGAGGTCCAGAGGAGCTGTGGCCAACTCCCAGCACATCCGCCGAGTAGGCAGCTGTATTAGGGTCAGAGGAAACAGCCGGTAGCCTGACAAGGCCTGTGACTGCTGGATTGGGGCTCTGTGCGCAGAGGCGTGTGCAGGAAGGAGGAGAGCAGACTACCCGCACCGCCAATGTACTTGAACTGTGACCTGTAGTACATGCAGAGAAAACTTAAGTAAACCGGGTTGGGAACTCAGAATTGTGTGAGACTGTTCCTTTCCTACTTGAGGAGCGGTAGGCTGAAACACCGCGCAGGCAGCAGGAGCCTGCCTGGGAGATGTCCCGATCAGTGGCGTAGCAACTGTTTGTGGCGCCCGGGGCCGAAAAATTTGCCGCCCCTTTGGTTGTTGATAATCCGGAAGTATACATAGTATACACTGTCTGCCCCTATATACAAGAATATAACTACTATACTAAAACACAAAGAGAAGGGGTGCAATTGGGGGGGTAAGTATTGGGCCAAATAGCCACTCGCCTATTGGGGTTGTCACTGTGCACCGCCACCTCTGCACAACCCCAGTATATGGCAACAAGCAGGACTCAAGGAGGGCCCAGGGCCGGAGCAATTTTTCACCGCTGTACTGTGGAGTTCAGAGTGTAATATAAATGCAAAAAACTTTATTCTTAATATTATGTCGCAATACCAGGATCTGAGGATCTTCTATTTGGAGGTCAGGGGCTCTCTGACGCCATGTTGCTGCCTGTGTCGCTGTCTTCCTCTTTTGACACTGCAGTGCGGTGGATAAAAGAGCATTAATTGGTTAATAACAAGAAGTATGGAGTGTGCACTAACTGAGCCAAAAATCCTCCCCATACCAGTAGGATTACTATATGGATTTTAGTATTAGGGTACGGACACACTGGTGTGAAACTCTGATGAGTGCAATGTGCGATTTTCTCGCATTGCAATCAATTTCTGAGAGCACACTGATGAGTGTCGGACGCTTTTTTCTCATCCAGATTCAGGATGAGAAAAAAGTTGCAACATGCTGTGACAGTATGTGATTCACACCTAGACTCGCCAATGCAAGTCTGAGTCTGACAAAATCACGGACCGCACACGGACCATCCGAGAGGCATCAGTTTTTTTCACTGATACATTCTCATTCTGTAGCTGAGAACACTGTAAAATGTTCCTGTAAATGATTCTACAGTAATAGCTGCTGAGGAAAGAACAGATTGCACACAGATGTGATCTGAGAAAAATGTCGGACACTCGCACAGCAGTTGCCAAACAGACCAAAAAACAGATGACACTCATCCGACTCTCCTGGATGAGAAACAGACCGATTTTAAGGCGGCGGGAGACTGTACCACCAACTCCCCAGCACCGTGCTGTGCACAGACAATATACGGTATACTGTCTATGCACAGCACGGAGCCGAGGACATCCCAGAAGAGGCACAATAACCACAGACAGGAGGCGGGAGAACATTGAGCCCACCCAGAAGAACTACAACACCCAGCACCCAACACACTACCCAGAAACCATACAGTAATGCCAGAACAGGCAGGAGAGCTACAATTCCCAGCATGCCACACCCTGCCAACACAGGAAGGTGGAGGCTGCCGCATGTAGGCAGAGACACCTGGTACAGCTGCCATTATCACCACACAGCCCCACTCCTCTTGCGCACCCGTCCTCCTCTCCTCTGTCCCTCCTGCACCCCCATCCTCCTCTCCTCTGTCCCCCTCTCCTCTGTCCCCCTGCACCCCGTCCTCCTCTCCTCTGCCTTCCTGCACCCCCGTCCTCCTCTCCTCTGTCCCTCCTGCTGCTCCTCTGTCCTCCTGCACCACTGTCCTCCTCTCCACTGTCCTGCTGCACCCCTTCCTCCTCTCCTCTGCCTTCCTGCACCCCCGTCCTCCTCTCCTCTGTCCCTCCTGCTGCTCCTCTGTTCTCCTGCACCACTGTCCTCCTCTCCACTGTCCTGCTGCACACCCGTCCTCCTCTCCTCTGTCCCTGCAGCTGCTCGTCTTCTCCTCTGTCTCCCTGTTCCTGTCCTTCTGCCCCCCTGTCCTCTTCTCTGTCCCCCTGTTTCTGTCCTTCTGCCCCCCTGTCCTCTTCTCCTCTGCTCCCCTGTCCCCTATCCCCTGCACAGTTTCCCTCACCTCTCCGGGTCCATGGGGGGCCAGTTGGGTGGAGGAGCCGCCAGCACCGCAGCCGCCTCCACTGCACCAGCACTTGGAGCCATCACGGGACAAGAAGCAGCAGAGCTCCCAGTGGCTTCCTGTCAGCGTGATCGCTCTCAGCGCTGGGGGGGGCCAGGAGGGGGCACAGTACATGCGGGTGCCGCGGCCGGGCGGCAATGCACTACCAGCGGCAACACCCTCCCTCCCCCACAAAGACTTCAGTTTTCATATGGAGTCTGGGGGAGGGAGGTAAAGAAAAAAAAAAAGCTTGCGCTCCCCTGCCGTTTAAATACAGCCCTGCTACCGCCCCCACACACGTGCCGCCTGGCGCGGACCGCTGCCAACCCCCATGCTACGCCACTGGTCCCGATCCTTCCCTGCAGCCCGATCAGCCCCGCTGGCTCCCCAGCATCCTAACACTCCATTACTCTGGATGCTCTGGGCATCTGCTCCACCCGTGGGGAGCGACACCATACCAGCTGCCATTAAATCATCCCCAGAGGTCCCGGCCTGCAGCAGCGGCCACTACAGCTGCATACCACGGGTGGCGTCATGACAAACTACTCCCTAATTTTTTAACCCCCTTTTTATTGACTGCCCATCCGGGTGGCCACAGACCGGGTCACGCCACTGTGACATCACCCCAGACACTTGAAGACATCGAGGTGCCCGGCTCAGAGTGCCCCACAGCCCCCACGGGCAAGTCAACTACTACTGCCAACATGCGCATACAGAAATTAAGTGTTAGAGAAATTATTAAAAAAAATATTCTTACACAGTTTTCCCCAGAGGCTGAGTCTTTCTATGGTGTCAGAGGGGCCATAGATGTCTCCTGCTCCAGCTCCTACAATCTGCAGCTCCAGGGCACAGGGGACACTGTCATCTGCTGGCAGCCAATCACAGATGTGATTATAAAGTGAAATCTGTGATTGGCTGATAGGAGATGAGGCACAGATGTCCCTGTGTGCAGTGATATGGCTGGAGCAGGGGACACACTGCACAGCCCCCTCCCTCTTATCGAGGGTATGATAGGGTTAATGTCCTGCTCCCTCTCTCTCCATGGATCAGCAGCAGCACAGAGAGCAGTGGGGACCACACTGAGTGCCTCTCCCTCCCCCCTCAGTGACTATACAGACAACCAGCAGGCAGCAGCAGCATTATCAGCATACTCATCTGCAGCACATTGTCCCTGCATCTCCTCCTGTCAGCACTGACTTTGTCTCGGCATTCACTTTCCCTAGCTCCGGGGCCCCTTGCCACTCTGGTCTCTGATGCACTGTGCACCAGCCATATGATCTCCCCTGCACTGCACTCCCATAGTCTCCCATCAGTGTAGAAAAAAAAAACCCAACATAAATACTCACCTCTCTGTCCTCAGTCCTCAGTGAGCTGCTCCTGTCTCCTCTCAGTGTGTGTCTGCCGGCCGCTCTGCACAGCTCCGTGATGTTGTTACCGCCCCCTGCCAAGCTGTGCTGTAGAGCGGCCGGGACTTAACAGAAAGTGGCCGGGACTTCTGAAGCGGGAGCAGCATCCACAGGGATCCACGCTGCAGGTCGGCTCATGGATGGTGCGGCCCTGGCCCTGACAGCCGGCGAGATTCGGGGCTCTATGCATAAGAATCAGGGCTGCAGCCCCGATTCTTAATGCATAGCGACGTCCCTGGCCAGGGGTTCTTGACTTGGTTGCGCACCTATTCGTAATTTCCAACACCTGGGCGTCTAGACTGCTGGGTCTTTCCCATTCCCCCCCCCCTCTTACCCCTCCTACCCCTTTCTAATTTTTCTCTTTTTTTCTTCTCCCTTCTTATGTCTCAGTGTATACATTTCTCATTGGCTGTGTGTGTTTTCTAAGTTTTGATCCAGACGTGATTTTCAGGTAATGAAACATGCATTCTCTTGTTGGGGGTTTTACTGGTGTCCCTTTGTACCTGATTTCTTACAGCTGTAATATGCCACTGTACTAGGATCTGGATTCTGTATTGGTTATTTCTATTGTTATGCTTGTTTGAAACTTTAATAAATATATTTACAGAAAAAAAATAAATAATTGATTCGTGACGCCACCTATGGTCCCAGTATGCTCACTGGTGCTGTGGGTCAGTCTTCCGGGGTGGTGTTTGGGCAGCAAGATGGTTACACTCCCCGTAGGTGGAGCAGGATCCACGGGGCAGTTGTAGTGTAAGGGAGTTGCAGGAAAGTCTATGGAGGGAGCAGGGGTAGGGGCCGCAATAAGTCACACACAAGGTTGATGTTTCCGTACTTTTTACTGATGATTCAGGTATATTCCAGGGTAGAGTTTCTGATGGTATGGGTCCGGGTGGTCTGGTAACAGTTCAGGATCTACACACCTGGTGAGTAATGAGGCCTCCCTGCTGCGCTACGTGTGTTTTGGACCCAGGCTGTCTGAAGCTAAGCCCTGACCCTCTCTTGTAGTCCTCACTTGTATGGCAGGCGGTGAGAGCTCTGCTGCGGGGCACTGCTGTATCCACTGCGGTCACAGGCTCTGCTACGTGGCTGTGCCTCAAGTGCTGCTGTGGTCAGGAGATCTGAAGTCTCCCTGGCCTCTGGTCTTTGCTGCAGGGCCGATAGATCCCTTAAAGTCACAGACTCCGGTGTCCGGTTTCAGGCGCCGATCCTCCGGGGTGAACCGATATGTCTCCACTCCCCCTGCTAATACTACTCCTTGCATCCGACCCTTGCTCTAGGGTCCCTCACGCAGGTTAGTAGTGCTCACTGGTACGGGCTTAGCACTGTTCCGTCACCATGATGTCTTCACAGTCCTTCCTGGAACTGCACTAACTAACTCCACCTCCAAGCCTGAATTTATAGGGGACGTCGCCTGAACTCGGCTTGTAGAACTCCCCCTTCAGGTCTGGAGTGGAAGGTGTTGTGTACGGGCTTACCTTTTGTGGAGATCTTTCTCTGTCCCAGGTGTATCTGTGGCAACCAACCCCTGGGGTGCCACATTAATTTCTGTGTTTTTGTTTGTGCACCTACTTTTTTCGGATTGACCAAAAGTTTCTCATTGGTATCCATCTAGCCACTCAGTCACTTTTGCATTGTGAAATTGGTTCCAGAACACTGGGGAAAAAACATTGTTCATCACTAAACTGTTCCAGGATTATTGTGAAGAATAGCACTGTCTTAGAGGATGTTAGATACCATAATGACTTAGAAATATAGAATGTATACTAATCTGCTAATTAATGTGTATACATACATACAGTACATGCATGCATACATTGAATGCACAGGTCCTATTAGTCAGATGTGTTGCCATTGCTCTTCAGGTGAACATCCTCGTATGGGAGCTCTGGATGTGTGTCCATTTATTCCTGTTCGAAATGTGACCATGGCGGAATGTGTTTCCTGCGCCAACAATTTTGCTGAAAGACTAGCAAGTGAGCTGCATGTCCCAGGTAAGACATATGCATTTATAGCCTGTTGAAATTGGATTCAGAATCATAAGTGATAGTAAAACAAAATTACATGAGGACAGAGACTTTGTCTATATTAGTTAAAAATCTGTCGGACGGCACGGTGGCTCAGTAGTTGGCACTGCAGCACTGGGGTCCTGGGTTCAATCCCCAACAAGGATTACATTTGCAAGGAGTTTGGATGTTCTCCTTGGGTTTGCATGAGTTTCCTCCCACACTTGAAAGATATACTGATAGGATTCTTAGATTGTGAGCTCCAATGGGGACAGTGTTGCAAATGTATGTAAAATACCATGGAATCAAATGAATAAATATGATTATTATTAATAATATTCTATAGATGGTGGGAAAATACTTATTTAGTTTGGATAATCCATCAATATATGTAAATGGCTACATCAAAATGACATATTTTTCTGGGTGTATTACTTTAACCTCCAAAAAAGTCATCCATACCTAGTGGTGCTAACTGCAGGATAACAGTTTTTTAACTTGTCAGAGGAGAAAAATTGTATACAAGCACAGCTTGGGTATTCTGTCAAAGAGCTTAGCAACTTCCTAGAAAAGAAAAACAGAACTAGAGGCACAAAATTAAAAGGTAAACAAAAGTGCAAGCAAACCTTAATTTCCAGCTCAATAAGGGGGGGGGGGGGAAGGCAAACTCAGGACATAAGGCTTCCTTACCCAGTTTGAACTGCCATGACTAAATCCTACTTTAAAGGGAACCTGTTGGGTCCTCTGTGCCCGCAGTACTACTAGCAATTCTGTGCCCGTATTTATAATCCCTGCCTATCGGGCCCAGCATACTGCATAGTAGCATCCATAAATAGATCCTTGCAAAAAGTATATTTCAAGGTCATTTCATTGATAGTTAAAGATCGTGACCCCGAGGGGTCATGTCATGCTTGGAAGCAAGGAGAGGTATCCACATCAAGTAAGCCCACCACACATGACACCACCTCGACTCCAGACCAGAAGGAGGAGCTCTGAAACCCGACTTCAGGGGAGCTCCCCTATAAATTCTGGCCCGGGAGCAGGGTTAGGCAGTTCAGTTCCTAGGAGGACTGTGAAGAGGCCCCGAGGACTGGAGCAGAGTAAGGCTCATCCCGAGACGGAGACTAGCTAGTGTGAGGGACCCGTAGGAAAGGGTCAGGGGAGGGGAGCCAGTTGCCGGGCTCTCACCAGTGCAGAGCAGCAGAAGCGTACACCAGAGTCCGACGTTGTGACTGATTCCAGGCCCAGCAGCCAAAACCAGAGGGCGGGAGATTCCAGGTCTCCTGGCCACAGTGAAGCCCAGGAGGCACAGCAGCACCAGAGAGCTCAGGTACAGCAGCCAGAGTAGTGGTGCTTGGGAAGGGCTCAAGCTGCCTGTCATACTGGTGAGAGACTTTACACAGGAGTAGAGGGTTGCAATTTGCTACAACCAGGCCCACCAAGAGTAGCGCAACAGGAAGGCCTCAGAACTCGCCGGGTGAGGAGACCTCCAGCTTGCTTCCAGGCCACCCGGATGCCTAACATCTTTGTGAATGGTACTCTGGACTAAACCTGCTACTACAACCAGTAAAACGTAACTGAGACCTCAACCTTTGTGTCTGTCAGTTATTCAGCGCCCTCAGTCCTGCACCCCCAATGGCCTACCGCCGCCATACTGTCCAGGTTGCCCTGGGGATCTGCTCCACCCGCAGCAGCGGCCACTAACAGCTGCATACCACGGCTGACGTCATGACAACCATCTTTACACTCGCCACCCCCCCAACGCTTTTAACTCAACCCCTGGGGTCACAGAGCTAGGCTTTCGACCTCCTCCTGTTACTCCCCCAGCGCAGAACTGCTAGCCCATTCTCCGAGAACTCCATGGCCCTGGGGTGCGTCATTAACTTTCCAACTAGTGAGCGCACTTAGCATGTTCTCACCCCCCTGTGGGTGTGAGAATGTGATGTATTTGCCAGCAGTACACAAAGCTGTGCATGTGCATGGCTTTTTTTCCCCTTTTCTGTGATGCCAGGGGTCTGTGTCCCAGCATCAGAGAGGCCTAGTGCGCTTGATTGAAAGGGCAGATGACTTCCGATCATGCGCAATACTTTTTCTAAAGATCTGTTTGTGTGCAAATACATAAAGGGACTGATAATCAGGGAAGTTGTTATGAGCACAGAATGGCTCGTGGGTCTTGGGGCAAAGAGGACCTAATGACAGGTTCTCTTTAATTCCTTTTTTCTTCTTGACAGAACCACTTTGTAAGGGTCCTTTCGCATCAGCGTTTTTCGCTGATCGCGGCAGTTGTGGTGAAAAAAACGCAACCGCCACGATTACCGCATAACGGCCGCGATCGCGGCACACTTGCGGCAAGCCCCATACAATGTCTATGGGGCTTGTGGTAAGGTTTTTTTTCGCGGCCGCACCTGCCGCAAGCCCCATAGATCTTGTATGGGGCTTGCCGCAAGTGAACCGCATGTATGGCCATTATGCAGTAATCGCGGCAGTTGCGGTTTTTTCACCGCAACTGCCGCGATCAGCGCAAAACGCTGATGTGAAAGCAGCCTAAGCCAAATTCCAAAGACAGTTGTGGCATTGTGACTGAACTTTGACTCAGAAAAAGTATAACTGAAACCTTTACCCAAAACCCCCACAAGATTCCCTATCTGTATCTGATAGATATAACAATGTGTTAGCTGCATATTAGGATATTTAGGGTAAAAACTGAATGATCAAAAGGTTCTATAACCAAAGCAACTAATTGAGGAAAATATGGTCAACCTAAACCTGTGCCCTTTAAGTGAAAAGCATCCCAAATAGTTCTAATCATGATTGTAGGTGATAATACAAGTTCAACAGATGATGGATAAAATAATCTTCAGGGCTGCCCATAGTGAAAATGCCTTGGGCTATGTTGCCATGATGAGCTTTTGGTGAGTGTTTGAAACTGTATTTTCACTTTGCAGCAAAAACGCAGCGTCTTTTACAGTTCCAGCAAAATGGATGGGATTTATAGTAATATCTGTGTGCAGATTTTCTCAATAGACTTACTGTACATTAGATGTGGTAAAGAAAAATCACATTTTATGTGCGTTTCTGTAGTGGAATCTCCTATAATCCGCATAGTTATACAGTGGAACCTTGGTTTGAGAGCGTTTTGCAAGACGAGCGAATATTTTTAATAAATTGTAACTTGGCAAAAGAGCAAGGTTTAGAATAAGAGCAAAATGTGAGCTCTCCCCACCCCTGCGCAGATACAGTACTAATAATACTGCTTCTACTGCAACCGCATTAACGTTCAATCATGGTCTTTTCTTCCCTTCTCGGTTCTGGTCTTTGCGGTTTCAGCACACTGTGAATATTTAGTCCTCCATGCCTGATACCGCTACTAAATCAACTTTAGGTACCGTAACTTATTAACTTCCTGTACATATGTATACTATATACCATAGAACTGTAATAATTTTATATGAATACAGTAGGTATCTTTAGGTTGTGGAATGAGACATCTGCTTTTCAATTATTTCTGATGGAAAAATTTACTTTGGTATAAGAGTGATTTGGATAACAAGCACATTACCAGAACGCATTATGCTCATAATCCAAGGTTCAACTGTATATCAAAGCTTTGTCGAAGCCAAATATCAGGAAGTATTAAACAAAACAGCTTCATTTAAAGGAAAACTGTCAGGTCAAAAATCCACATGTAACTGCTATCATTTTCTAATTCCTCCCTCTAAGCTCTCTCTATTGATGTGTTTCTTTTATTTATATTCCCCTCCTATATTCTGTAAACTTCAAATAGAATGATTCTCTTTATCTGTCACTCACAGTGAATGATCCACTTAGTTGTCTGCTGTCCACTCCACATGCATGAATATGTATGTCACATCACAGCACAGGAGATCAGTGGGGGGGCTGTATTCTCCTCTCAGCTCTCTGTGTGCAGCATCACAAGACAAGAATTGAACTATAACACAAAAACTTTCACAGCAGGGATAACATATGGAGTCTAGATAAGGCAGACCTGCAGTAGCTCTCTCTCTCCATGGTGATAGTAACTGAACAGAGCTGTAAGTGAAACCTGACACTGCACTGTTAGGCCGGCTTCACACCACGGTTTTTAGGATCCGGGGCTCTCCGGTGTGAATCGGACAGCCCCGGATCCGATTTTGGCCCCATGGTATCCTATGGGGTCGGATGGAGCCAGATGGCAGCTCTCTGCCATCCAGTTTCCATCTCTCTGGAAGAATCCAGGAGAATTCGGATTTTTCTCACCGGAGACAAAAACGTTGCTTGCAACGTTTTTGTGTCCAGGGAGAAAAATCTCCCCAAATTGCTGTATCCTGGATTCTCCTAGATTGCCCCGGATCCTCCTGGATCCGGGGCAATCCGGCGCTCCCTAACATGGGAGCCTATGGGACCCCGGTCCGGGAGGATCCGAGAACCGGACACCTGCGGCTGCATGCCACTGTTGTTTCAGGACTGCAGCTAGCTCCCTGCGAGCCGCGGACCTGATTCATCAGCAGCGTTGGCTGCACACCGGACCAGAGGCATATTAGACCTTTGGTTCTGTATGCTGATCCGGTCCGGGCTGTCAGGTTCATCCCAGACAGCCCCGGATCAGATCTTGCCGCGGTGTGAAGCTGTCCTAAGAAGGTTTGGAGCACAGCGCGCAGGCGCCAGTGTAAGTGCTGGAAGTGAACTCCACCACTCAATACAGAAGCGCATCTACAAGACGAAATTTGGGGGATTAATTAATCTGCAGAATAACCCCATAACAAGACGAAATAAAACATAAGGCTGTTGTCCTGATAGAAAGTGGCTGTAATCCCCTACTGAGTCTGACCCAATAATGCAACAGAGCCAGCAGTATAACAAAGAGCTCAGCCTAAGAAATATAATACCAATAAATAGGCTTGTATGGGTGATTTTGATCCAAAACACAGATCAAAAATTGAAATGTATTTGTAATTATTTTGCGGTGTGGACACATGGTCCACAAAAAAACAAAGCAAAAAAAAAAAAAGAACACCGAGATGTGACTAGACCCATATATTAGAACATGTATATCCATTATATCTGTGAAAGACATGGATAGAATACGTATGTGAAAATGGATGTCTAAATGAAGCCTTAGGTCAAGGGCCACAGAAACCCCACATGTATCACCGACCATTTCATCAGACGTAAAGTCTACTGAAGGTTCAGCCTTAATAGATATGGACATGGTAATAATAAATTCCCTAATTAATATATCGGGTAAATAACTGCTATGATTTTTCTAGTATAAGTCAGTCTCATGGTGAACTACACATGGAAGCAGCACTTATAGGGCAATCCTTAGATTTACCTTCAGTGTAATATGGAAATTCTGCATTGCGTCAATTCCATAACAATTTTCACTGTGCATTTAACACTTTGCATTGCATATGTTAAATTGTGTTGCATAATCTGCATGCAATAATATATATATTTTTATGGAAAAGTCCTGTTTCTATATCGCTGATAAGGTACAAACTGATTTAAGGGGCAGAGGCTCAACCCTACAGTTGTCAGTAATGTGAGGCTGTGTACACACAAGTATAAACATTTATACTACTATATTATTTCCTCATAGCAATCAGTGTGAGAGAGGAGGCCTTCATTAAAGATACAGGTGTTGTATGATGAGTAATGTGTAGAGTGTGGGTTACATGTGATGGTCTAAAGACGGTAGTGAAGGCCTTTCAGATGGAAACGTCTAATTTGCAATACTGTTAATGGGGATATTTGGTTTCCGCAAAAAAAAAAAATCTATAGCAATTTTGTAAATGTTCAAATTGGGTGGTATCTATGTGGAGACACAGATAAAGGGTAATGGTTGGTTCAGCCCAAGATGGGAGGAGTTTGAGTATGATGCTGATTAGAGTTGAGAAGTTATAGGCCCATAGTCTATGGTCAATATAAAGGCCTGGATGCCTAATGCACGGGAGATAGCCCAGGAGCAGTGGTATGAGGTTCTTAAGAGAATTAAGCTGAAGGAAGGAATCCTTCCTCTGGCAAGAAGGTCCTGTATTGGCCCAGTCCAGGTTTTGTCTGTCCCGTTTTAAGTACTGCCTGGACTGTGAGTAGCTCCTGCACGCAACTCGCTCCCTTGCTACGCCTCTACATTAATTTTAGCTTTAGATATCTATGTCCACTTAAACCCATTTATACTTAATGTATTTCTTATGTGTTTCTCATTAGTTGTGTTCCAGCACCATCTATGGGTGATTGCATTGTAAGGATCTGAAATGTAAATTTGGTGTTGTCTTATTGACCCGTGACCAAGTCACAGGGCTCAATAGGTGTAACTGCTACCAGCTTGTGTCTAGATAGCTGAAGCAGGAATTTCCCCAGTCCTGACCCAGACTCCACATGGAACAGAGCACATGTGGAGATTCCATTTACCACAAGATTTCCTGGCAAGTCCCAAGGCCTAGGATTTTTGTGTCTTCCATAGACAATACGTTAAAAGTTTTCTACCCTGGATCCTCGCTGTCCGGACCTACACGTGCTTCCCGGACAGTAGGGCATGCTGAGTATACCGAAGAATCTACTGCACATGGTTGTAAAAGATTGAGGGTCTCCTGTTCTCTTGCAACTTTTCTCTATTTACTTCAAGTACTTTTACACATGCCATGACTAGCTGTGAAACTAACCCAAGATTCCCAGGTCTGTACAACCCTCTTATTATATATAACCTTCCGCTCTAAGCCATAAAAGACTTAACCTTCTTATAACAAGAAACAAATACTACATCTAAACAATCTTTGTTCTCTCAGCTCCAGAACCCCAAATTGTATTTCAGTATTCAGCTGTAAATTGTATTTGTCAAAGGCCTACACATGTACAACTCTAAAATAGCTATTCCATGTTGGACTTCCTCATTCCTGCTGTAGTAAACGCAACTGTTATCTCTGAAACCTGTGTTTGTGGTCATTCCATCAGCTGGGGACACTGCATGGGGGTGGATAACAGGGATCAATCTGCCTCATTACAGTCTTATGCAAACAATTATCTATAAAAAAGAAGCTAGAGTGTCGCTACATTGTGACACAGGTTCTATGGACAGCTGAAGATGTGGTGGCACAGCATGGAGAATGCAGCATTCATCTCATGGACTTTGAGAGTACTAGTAAGGAGTCATATCGGTGTACTTCATCCAGTGGGGTACTCGCTAAGCAACTGGGAATTGAGTATCTGTGAGGGACCATAGCAATAAACCTTGACCCAGAGTAAGGTGGAGCTTCCCATAGTGGTTTGCTGCACTGTTGTAACATGTAAAGTACCAGCTTCTGAACAGAAGAAGCATTCATGAAGTGTATTACCTGCTATCTGATGAGCATATGTCGTACTTCTCATCAAGTTGTTTAGTAAGAAATAATTTTTGGGCTCTGGTCTCCCTCATTCAACTCTACCTCATCTGTTCCTGGTCTGCTGCGTCCTATGGCATCATGCATTCTGCAGAGGGGTATGCCAAGGTAACAACAGCACACACGTAGACAGGAGTGACATTTTCCTGTAGTGGGGCGTAGAAGAGCGGTATCTTGCCCACGGCTGCTGCCCTGGCTCATGTTATAATTCCACAGCGCTTTACATTTACACACACAATCGCTGTGCCCATTGGAGCTCACAATCTAAATTCCCTATCAGTATGTGTTTGGTGTGTGGGATGAAACTAAAAGAACCTCACCCAAACATGGAAACAACATACAAACTCCGTACAGATGTCGTCATAGTTCACCATAAACCTACAACCTACTGTTCGCATACATTATTGGGTAATTTCAATGTTCTTTGCATTTTTAACTATCAAACCATTTTTTTCCCCTTTATTTTAGTGTATCTTTATGCAGAGGCTGCACGCACAGCAAATCGCAGGACTCTCCCCGCTGTGAGAGCTGGAGAGTATGAAGCTCTTCCCACCAAGGTAAATTGGATGCTGTGGTGTTAGATCTTATTGTGAATTTTATTATTATTTAAACTACAATCCAGAAATATTAAATAAATATTTGTCATGTATTTAGCTAGCTGTGTGTGTTCAGTAGGGAAAGATATTTGAATACATATGTTCACACATATGTTCACTACTACAATTGGTCATGCCCGTTTTACCAAGCTTCTTGTAATCAATTGCGGGGCCATGTTAGTGTGGTCTTTTACATTAATTGAGAACCTGTCGCCAGTTTTTTTTTTTTTTTTTTTTCTTTTCTTTTTTTTTTCTCTGTATCATTAGAGCAGCGTAATGTAGCGACTGAGATCCTGACTTTGGCAATGTCACTTACTGGGCTGGTTGCTTGTAGTTTTGATAAAATCACTTTCACAAGCTTCGCAGAGTACATCATCACTTTATAGATGCATCCCGAACTCTATCTACCAGGTTGAGATTCCTCCATTCTCTGTCTTATATCAGGACTCCTAGTATAACACACCCTTGACACATACTTTTTGAAAACGGCTGTCTTGGAAATTCTTATTCCTGATGCCAACTGCACAATTAAGATCTGGTGATGCCCATCCTAATGTAGCATTAGGCTGGTTTCACACCACATTTAGATCCGATCCAGGGCTGTCCACTATGGACCGGACAGCCCCCGACCGGATCAGCACACAGAACCGGTGGGCTAATATGCCCTTCGGTCCGGTGTTTAGCCGCACGCAGCTGAATTTGCCGATGATTAAGGACCGCGGCTCACAGGGAGCTAGCCGCGGTCCTGAAATAACAGCGGCGTGCGGCTGCCTGTTGCAATCCAGCCCCATAGGCTCCCGTGTTAAGGAGTGGCGAGAGAGACCGAGGGGGGGGGGGGAGACCGAGACCCAACCTGTCTCAGCAGAGTTAAAATTTGCTTCTGAGCATGCTCGCTTCATTAAACCGGAATCGTTTCTTGGATCCATTTTTTTTCCTGGAACCGGCTCCATAGACCACCATGTTATTTCAACCGGACAGCTCCGGATCTGGGACTGTCCGCTGTATCCATTTTTTTTCACCGGAGCCCAAAATCAGAGCAGTCTCTGATTTGTGGGGACGGAGAAAAAAGAGGACACAAACTAATCCCGGATTGAATTCACACAACCGGATGGCCATATATGACCAATCTGGCCGCATAGGGATACATGGGAGGCAGAAAATGGACCAGAGACTATCCATTTCAAAATGGATAGACCCGGCTCCACAAAACCATGGTGTCAAGCCAGACTTGGGCTATGTTCACACACAATTTGCGTTTTTTTAGCACTCCTAAAAGCACTTGCGTTTTTTTAAGAGTGCCAAAAAATGTGCCTTGTGTGTGTGAAAGCTCCAGAAACGTTTTTGGACTTAGTCATTTTTTTCACCAAACACCCAAATAACAAAAAAACGCATGGCATACAATTTTTTTTTTTTTGTTTTGGGGAAACACACCTGCGTTTTTTTCCAGCACCCAAAAACGCTGCATGCAGCGTTTTTTGGGGTATGGGAAAAAAACGCAAGTGGTCCTGAAAAACGCATGTACACTCACATGTACCCTGCGTTAACGCACCTGCGGTTTTTTTTTTAACACCCCAAAAACGCAGGGATGGGCAAAAAAACGCATGTGTGTGAACATGGCCTTGGTGTGATTCTGGTATTGACACTTTGTGTCATTCAAATGGGAGGACACAAAGTTGCAATTGTAAGCATAGTTACTACAAAAACAGATTGTGGCATTGTACAGTAGGTAAAAGGAAAAATGATTTCAGTGTAATCAATAGGCAGTGGCACTCACCCAAACATCACAGCCCCAAGCATCACAACTGAAGGACTGGAATCAGATTCCCTGCACCTCCAACTATTTAATATTAATTGCCAAGCTCAAGTTTACTTCAACTACGGTAATTCTTTTTTTTTTCTCTTCTCTTCGCTCTAGTTACAAAATATAGAATGGAAACCAGAATATGGGGAGCCAGTTTTTGTTCCAAGTTGGGGGGCAACTGTGACGGGAGCCCGAAAATTTCTCATAGCATACAATATAAATCTATTAACTACTAAGGAATTTGCTCATCGTATAGCGCTTAACATCAGAGAAGGTGGTCGTGGGAAAGGTCAGGTGAGCAGAACTAGTTTTGATGCTGTAAAGCGTAATTAAATCTAATGTATTTATTGTAAATTGTTTGTAATCTGAATAATTTGGGCTCAGCTTTAGAGATGGTATGCAAAATTTTCACCTGTCACAAATATCTGATGGTGGTTTCTAGACCAGCCATGGGTTTCATGGCTAATTGTGCTTATGAGACCAGTGACTGGTCTGGACAACGTTGTCCATATTCAGACCATAAATGCCAGTCTTAGGCCGGCTTCACACCATGTTTTTTTGCTGTCGGGCTGTGTCTGGTGTTTTGCTGGATGCACCGGACACAACCTGACCGCTCCAGAGAAAACAGAACCGGAGAGTTTATGCCCTCCGATTCTGTTTTCTGCCGGAATCATTAGTGCGTGCTGATGCCGCTGTCCAAAAATCGAATGCAGCCTGATGCTGCTGGACAGGGACAAAACTGGATGGCAAATCACTGCCATCTAGCCCCATCTGGCACCATAGGCATGCATTAGTCCAAAATCTGAAAAAAAAACGTGGTGTGAAGCCAGCCTTGGTCACATTAAGCTTAAAATTTTTGTGAATCGATAGTTTATACTAAAGATTATCTAAGGCTGCTGTCTCATTACGATTTTGTGAAATCCGACGCTGTCCGATATAAATCGGACAGCATCGGATCCGAAATTGCACCCATGGCATCCGAATTGCGTCAGATCTGATATTTTTTTCCGATTTCTTTCTGGTGTAAAAATCGGAGACTGCTCCGATTTTTGCATCCGAATCAAGAATCTGATCAAATCTGATCTGACAGATCGGATGCCAATTTGGCCAAATCTGATCCGATCTGTGGTTTTTAACATGGGACCCTATGGAGCAGGGTCCGAGGAGACATCTGATGTCTCCACGGACCCGATTTTAGTGTACTGAGCATGCTCAGTACACTAAAACTGCTCCTAACCATCTAATTTCACTTCCGCAATGTATATACATACATTGCTGAAGTAAATTAAGTAAAGCAGGGGTTAAAAATAAAGAATATGTACGCACACCTGTCCATGAGTCCCCGGCGTCTCCAGCACCTCCTGCCTGTAGGACCTGCCATGATGTCACAGTCACATGAACAGTTTCCGGGGTAACCGGTCATGTGACTGTGACATCACGCGAGGTCCTGTAAGGATCAGAAGATATAGCTGGAGATGCCGGGGGATTCGTCGACAGGTGAGAATAAAGATGTGTTTTTTTTATTTTATTTTAGTCGGGAGGAGGGGGGAGAAGAGGGGGAACACAGGGGAGAAGCGGGAGTACTGGGGAAGAGCAGGAAAACACAGGGAGAAGCGGGTGTACTGGGGAAGAGCAGGGGAGAACAGGGGACAGACAGGTGACAGGAGGCAGAGAGGAGCGAGATGACAGGAGGAGCCGGCCAAACTGATCCTGCAAAATGTCGGAATTGGATGCATATTTGGCATCCGATTGCAGGGATCAGTTTGGATCCGATGCTGTCTGATTTATATCGAACAGCGTCGGATTGCACAAAATCGTAGTGTAAAACCAGCCTATCTGTCCAACTTCTGAACAACTCATTGGTTGCAGTGAAATCATGGACACATTGTTCCATTTTGTGGCTGTGTACAAATGGTACAATGTGTCCATGATTTCACTGCAACCAGTAAGTTGTTCAGAAGTTGGACAGATAAGTTGGTGTGTGTAAAGTGGCCTTCAGTGTAATACAATAAAGCAGTGACCGAAGCCATGGTTCCAGTAGTCCATGTAGTATGGCTTGCAGTTCTTTATTTAATAAATCCATAGTTTATCCAGCATGCTCATGATTTTAATGTGTGCTGTGGAGACCACAACACTTCTGATCTGCTGCTTTTTTTTTGCCTCCGACTAATTGAAAGCTTTAAAGAAAAGTCTGTTAGGCTACTTTCACATTTGCGTTCCCCTCCGCAGCGTTCTGCAGAGGGGAGCCGCAATGTGAGCGCAGCACCGCAAGCCCCTATCTTTATAATGGGAGCGCACAGTGCTGCGCTTGACTGCGCATGACCGTGCGCACCCATTCACTCCCATATGTGATCTGTGCGCAGGCGGGTACCTGCGCACAAATCACCCAGTCTCGTCTGCACCAGAAATACAACACGTTGCATTTATGGTGCGGGTGAGACTGGGTGATTTGTGCGCAGGCACCTGCCTGCGCACAGATCACATATGGGAGTAAATGGGTGCGCACGGTCATGCGCAGTCAAACGCAGCACTGTGCGCTCCCATTATAAAGATAGGGGCTTGCGGTGCTGCGCTCACATTGCGACTCCCTTCCGCAGAATACTGCAGAGGGGAACGCAAATGTGAAAGCACCCTTAATTATTCACAGTAATTTATCGGCGGCACTACTGTGAATAAACTATACTAAAATTTGGGTTTCTCAAATAGGACTGCATACATTTTGTGCCAGATTCAATTTATGTATCTCCCATAAAACATAGCTATGATGTTTCTTCATAGAATTTAAATTGCCATTTGATTGCCCTCTCCCCTCAAAAACAAGCATCAAATGAGTAGCACTAATGGTTACTGGAATACTTCTGATCAGACTACTTTCAGAAAAGCTTTTCCCTTGTAATTTTTCCTTTTTATTATTTCAGCCTGGACGTCTCAAAAAAGTTCAGGCAATTGGCTGGTATTTGCAAGAAGAAAATCTAGCTCAAGTGTCTGCAAATTTATTGGATTATGAAATGACTCCGCTTCACATGGTGTATGAAGAAACACGCAAAGATGCCAAGGTGCTTGATCTGCCGTTTGTGCCTGTACGCCGTGTAGGTTACGATCTTATTTAGCTAAACTGTTTTGTTTTGTTGTAGGAGTTAAATCTTCCAATTCTTGGCTCGCAGTTGGTGGGTTTACTGCCCCTTCAAGCATTGTTGACTTCTGCAGAATATTATATCAAAGAAGAAAACTTGTTTATATTGGAAGAAGAACACAAAATTCGACTGGTAATCTTTGCCACCCTCCAGTATTGAGTCAGTTCTCCATAAGCAGCTGTTCTGACAGTTTACCAGTTTATCAGTCTATCTTTTGGTAGATGGGCAGATTTTACAAGATATAGATATATACTATAACCTTTTTGTACAGCCAATCAGTGGTTATCAGCAGGGGATTATATCTGACTGATTAGCTAGACTGGCTTGCACAAAATCTAATCTGTGTAATTCTGCCCCACCACTGATTAGCTGTTTCCTGGCAATGTACAGTGTATTGAGAAGAAAAAAAAGACCATGCATATATATATCGTGCTCACCATAGAGTTAATAAATTGTACATTTTATTATCAACAATCAGGACAGGAACAACAGAACATGTTAAAAACAATTAAAGCCATAGTAGGTCCCGTTGGCAGCTTCCTCAGGAAGTGAAACACATGGGGATTCCGGACCCCCCAGGTTACAGCAGGATACGTATGGTATGACTGTGGATGGATGTGGTGGGGTGTGGCTTCAATCAAGTTTATTTTCCCTTCCCTTTGGGACTCCAATGTAATGGTCTAGATCTTTGATGGTTGACTTACCCCATTGAGATTACTGATAATATCCATTATATATAAATGGAACCATATGACAAGGGATATAGTTGTTAAACCCAAAATACAACTATAGATTGGCATCCACCAGGTCTTACTCCTTAATTCACCTCTATTGTTTCACATACCAATTTAATTATTGCATTAATCATATATTCTGTATTCCTGAGTCTCAGGACCTACAGTGGTTTTAATGTGTTTGTTTCTGTCCCAATTGTTGATGATAAAATTTACAATTTATATATATATATACATAGACAGTGGTGTTCAAAAGTCCTGCATAGTATAAATTGATTTTTCAAGTGTTAAACGTTTTCTGTCGAATATCTTCGATGCTAATATGACATATTATATATGGTTTTGTTCAGAATACAATTTTGCATTCTCTCCCTGTAATATTTTTAGCTTTTGAAGCAGTTTTGCCTGAAATTATTGCGACAACATGAGAATTGAAAGCACAACCCAATATTTTACAGCTTCAGATCCAAAATTAGCCAATCACAGATGAGGTTCTTGTGACCAATCATAACCTGGTTATGGCAGCCAATCACATTCCATTACATTGCATCACATCTGCTGCTTTGTTTGTTTTATCTGTTGGTCTATCTAGTGAATCATACTGTAGAGATTTATGATGGGAGCCTTCAGATTTTTGTCAGCGGAGGATCGTGTGCGAGTTGTGGTGCTACATGAAGAGGGTTATACTGGCCCCCAGATCGCAAGGAAGGTCGGCTGTAATTGGAGTACAGTGGTAAGAATTTTGCAGAAACATAAGCAGCTTGGAATTACCCAGGACAAGCCCAGGTCTGGTCGGCCCAGAAAGTCAACTAAAAGGGAGGATAGAGTACTGATAAGAACATCCCTTGCCAATCGAAAGCTCACCTCTCCTCAGCTTGTGCGAGAATGGCAAGAAAGTGCAATATTGAGGTAGCAACATCAACTGTTAGGAAGAGATGATTGGAAGCAGGATTGAGAGGGTGCAAGGCCCGAAAGAAGCCATTGATGACAGCCATACAAAGACAAAGGCGAAAACTGTGGGCATTGAAATATTCAAAATGGAGGAAGGAGGAGTGGGAAAAAGTGCTATGTAGTGATGAAAGCACTTTTTGCATTTTAGGAAATGATGGCAAGTCTTATGTGAGAAGGTTTCCACATGAAGAGAACAAGCCAGAGTGTTTGAGCTTCTCTGTGAAACATCCGATGAACGTAATGGTCTGGGGCTGTATGGCAGCCAATGGTGCTGGAAGGCTTCATATTGTGGAGGGTATGGTTAATGCAAAAAAATACATAGACATCCTTAATAAGAAAATGCTGCCTTCTGCTCAACACCTGTTTTCAGGGGATTATATCTTCCAGGATGATAATGCTAATAGTCACAGAGCTAAGACAGTAACGGAATGGGAAAAAAAGAACAAGGTGGCTACTATTGACTGGCCAGCCCAGTTCCCAGACCTCAATCCAACTGAAAAATTGTGGCACAAGTTATCAATAGAGATATCTAAAAAACAGCCAAGGACCAAGAGAGAGTTGATTGAGGCTCTGATACAGGCCTGGAACCACATCATCACTCGTGAACATCTGCAGAAGCTTGTTCACTCAATGCCACAGGGATGCAAGTTGGTGCTCAAGAGCAAAGGCCGGCCAATAAAGTATTAGAAGCTAAAGATGTACTCAAAAGGCCCTTTTCAGGAATCTGAATTGAATAAAAAATAATAAAACTTAAAAAGTAAAATTTAAGTCTGTGAAAACTTGCATTGGAAGTTAATGAACTTAGAAACCTGTTCAGCATTCTACACACTGTACTGGTGTAGGTATGGCTATGCTGTAAAAAAATTATCAAAAATGCGCATACCATAACAATTTATACACTTGGGACATTCAAAAATGAGTATGGCACAAAATGAGGGATTACAAAAATATATATTCCACCAGTTTCACTGTAGAGATGCAGAAGTATGAAATATATAGTTTTCTTCACGCCTATGCAAGACTTTTGAACACCACTGTGTATATATAATGCAATATGCATTGTCTCTTTCTTTTCAGTGTATTGACTCTCCTCTTCTCATGCATGTTGATGCACCCCACAAATGCCTTGCTGTTCATTCCCATAGTTTTTGTGTAAAGTACGATATACACCAAGAATCTGTCAGTCAGTGGCGTGGCGGGGTTATACACAGTTCTGCATTCATAGTGCTACTACATCTACAGCAGCCTGGTTATGGACATATTGCTGGGATCAGGATCTGCTTCTACAACATGTTGCTTTGAAATTAGCTAAAACCTGCAGATAGCTTGCATCTTAAAGAGAATTTAACACCATTTTATTATGTACTGACCTGTATTTTATACATGCTTTTGAAGGTGATCAACAGACTTGGACTTGATTCATTGGCTCCTTTTGAACCTCAGAAAAGAATTATAGAGTAAGTCAAACGTCTGGTTTCTCCCCCTCGGATATTCTGCCTTCCAAGCCCCAGACATCTTTCAGTTGCAGTGATCTGTAATTTATAGGGTGTATTTATGATGTATTCCAGGTATCTTGTCCAGGATGACGTCTCTGGCTCACTTATCACACAGACTTTGAAAGGGTTTGTGCGCAGTGTGGGGGCACGGACCGCCACCCCTGGAGGGGGCTCTGTATCTGCTGCGGTGTCAGCTATGGTGAGAACAGTGAGCAGGGGTAGAAATATTTCAGATGATACCATGTGTTTGAGTGCAATTAGTTTGTAAAACTAAAGTAGCCTATAACCAGATGTCCTAGAAATGTTATCATTTTTAGTGACTATATTTTATGTCTATATTCAGTTCCTACCTCTTCAGACATACACTATTTAATTTTATAATATTTAATTGCACTGATGAATAATGTACAGGATATATGAATATTAAAGTTTTATTTGCTTTCCATGAATTATAAAGGTCAAATAGCATTTCAGTTTCAAGACAAGGATCACAGCTGAATATTGCCTACAGGTCCACATATATTTGGACAGTGCCGAATCTCCGTGATTAAGGATCTGCATGCCACCATTTATTTTCTTATTTAAGATGAAAGCAGTGAGATGCAATTGAAGTTTAAGTTTTTCAGGTGAAGTGTTTAAGAATTGAAACCATTTTTCTCCAAAGCCTTCTCATTTCATGGGCTCAAAAGTAATTGGACAAATTTACTTCACCATAAATAAAATGTTTATTTTTAATACTTTGTGGAGAATCCTGTGCAGGCAATGCGATGGCCTGAAAGGGAACCAATTTTATTATTCCTTTTTAAAAGTATATAGGAGGTAATATATTTTATGCTTTATCAGATCAATCAAGATTACCAACTTGGTTCAATTTAAATCTTTACTTTTATTAGTACAAAAGTTAAAAAGTCATTGACCCACAAATTAAGACAATAGAACAACATATACATACTATAGGGAACACACTTTATCACCGATATGAAAACCCTAAATGACCCTTCTCCTTACTCCTGCCTAGCAGTGGGCATTATAGCATCCTAAACATATGATGCCCTCACTCACCGATGGCTTACCCTGAAAGATTCCTTTCACTAAGGGATAGGAGACAAGGGTATTGGTATACAGAAGTCCCGTTTTTGAAACTTAACTTGTGTTCCAAGAAATTTGCAAGGATTTTTATAACTGCCTCCTTCCAGTCGGTTTCTAGTGATTCCCAAGTTTTAAAAGACAAATCCTCGTTTCGCCCACTTTTATGTAAGGAGTGGGAAGGAGCAGTTTCAAAGGACTACCAAATCCATTTATAACAAATTATAAATAAATGGTCATAACCATAGCCGGCCTTTCCTATGTGCGAGTTGTGCGGCCGCACGGGGCGCTGGCCGCCAGGGGGCACTGCAGGGAGCAAGTCACTTTCACTTTCTTCTGCGCCAGGCTCGGACTGGGTCCCCTGGGCCGCCGGCAGTAAAATTCCAGCTGAGTCCTGTGTGCGTGCACGTCCTCTCTGACAAGGGAACTCTCTGGCCAGTATTCGTGTGCACAATTGATTTTTTTTGTCGGCGTAGTCCACCTTCTACTCACCAGTCCCGGGGATCCCGCACTGTCTGCTTGATGCAGGCTCTAGTGATTGTTTTCTGCTGTCTGATTGGTGGATCAGCATTCACTAGAGCCTGCTACCTGCTCTCTGATTGGTGCACAGGCGTCACTGTGGGTTACAGTGTGCCGTGCTCTGCATCAGTAATG
The DNA here is from genome assembly GCA_033576535.1 of Allobates femoralis. Lineage (NCBI taxonomy): Eukaryota > Metazoa > Chordata > Amphibia > Anura > Aromobatidae > Allobates > Allobates femoralis. Next base: position 58,192,839 of record JARQOC010000011.1, on the reverse strand, counting down.
GGAGAGCAGGAAGCAGTGAGCAGACTGTGCAGCACCGCAGAGGAGATGTTGCTACACACCATGTGGGAGAAAGTTCATACACAAGCTGTAAGTAACAGCAAAGTTAACTATCTTCCTGCTGCTTGATGTGTGTTTGTGTGTGTATATGTGAGTATGTATGGGGGTATGTGTGTATATGGGGTTGTGCATGTGTGTATGTATGGGGGGGTGTATGTGGGTGTACATAGGTGTCGGATATGTGTGTGTATGTGTATATGGGAGTGTGTATATGGAGGTGTGTGTATGTGGGGTGTATATAGGTGTCTGTATGTGCGGTGTGTGTATGTATATGGGTGAGTTTGTATATTGGGGTGGTGTATGTGGGGTGTATACTGGTGTCTGTGTGCTTGTTGGGTGTGTGTATAGGGGTGTATGTGTATATGGGTGTCTGTGTGTGTGTATATGGAGGTGTGTGTGGGGGTGTATATATGTGTATATGGGTGTGTGTGTATATGGGGTGTATATAGGTGTATGTGGGGGGGTGTATGGGTGTGTGTATATGGGAGAGGGCGAGTACATATATGGGTGTGTGTGTAAGGTGTATATAGGTTTCTGTTTTGTGTATATGGGTGTGTGTATATGGAGGTGTATGTGGGGTTTGTATGTGTATATGGGTGTGTGTGTATGTGGGGTATATAAAGGGGTGTATGTATGTGTATATGGGTGTGTGTGTGTATGGGAGAGGGTGTGTATATGGGGGTGTGTATATATGGGGTGTATATATGTGTCTGTGTGTATATGGGTGTCTGTGTATGTGGGGTGTATATGGGTGTGTGTATATGGAGGTATGTGTATATGGGTGTGTGTGTGTGGGGTGTATATAGGTGTCTGTGTGTGTATATGGGTGTCTGTGTATGTGGGGTGTATATGGATGTGTAATGTGGGGTATGTGTATATGGGTGTGTGTGTGTGTGTGTGTGTGTGTGTGTGTATGGGGGTAGTTGGGGTAGATAGGGGTTGAAACACAGCTAGAGGGGTCAGACAAGCAGAAACAAGAGAGGGATTATCGGTATACCTGATTTTATGTGATTAATGCAGCCTCAGGTCCTTAACTGCGGTGTGTGTGCATCTGTGTATGTTTTGATGTGGATCCATGCCTATGGTGATGTATGTAAGTGGTGACTTGATGTGTGTATCTGAGATTGGTGCGTGTGTGGTGATGTATGTATGTGTCCATGCACATGGTGACAATTGTGCGTCGTGTTTGTGGTGACAATCTCTTCCTCCCTGACAATGTGTGGCCCCCCAGCTTCATCAGGACGCTGTGCCCAGTGAAGGAGCAGAGACACAGGACTCAGGCAGCCGTTCGCGCAAAACTCCGGCCAGGCTGTGTCCTTCATGTCGGCTCTGCCCCCCCTGAGCTTGCACGGTGTTCTGATGAAGCTGGGTACAGACATTTGCACTGCGTTCATCACAGGAGGCAGGGACGTGCAGAGCTGGCGGTGACGATGCTCTTGAAAACCATGTCACTCACAGCCACTGGGGCATGATAACATTAGTGGGAACACTTAGGCTAGGGTCTGATTTGTGTCAGCATATAAGCTGACGAATCCGTCAAAAACGTAGTCTCTGGCAGACGCAGCGCATAGCGTTATCGGCATGTAACGCTATGCACCGCCTGCCTATACATCTCTATGAATACCTGAAGCATAGCGCAGCTGCCGGCTCCACACAAGTCTCGGATATGCGCTATTGCAGAGCGCACAGGAAACACGGTTTGCAGCGTTTTCCTATGCGCTCTGCAATAGCACATATCTGGGACTTCTGTATGGAGTCGGCAGCTGCACTATGCTTCAGGTATTCATAGAGATGTGTAGGCAGGCGGTGCATAGCGTTACATGCCGTTAATGCTATGCGCTGCGTCTGCCAGAGACTACGTTTTTGACGGATTCGTCAGCTTATATGCTGACACAAATCAGACCCTAGCCTAAGTGTTCCCACTAATGTTATCATGCCCCGGTGGCTGTGAGTGACATGGTTTTCAAGAGCATCGTCACCGCGAGCTCTGCACTTCTCTGCCTCCTGTGATGAACGCAGTGCAAATGTCTGCACCCGGCTTCATCAGAACACCATGCAAGCTCAGGGGGGGCAGAGCCGAGATGAAGGACACAGCCTGGCCGGAGTTTTGCGCAAACGGCTGCCTGAGTCCTGTGTCACTGCTCTTTCACTGGGCACAGCGTCCTGATGAAGCTGGGTGGCCACACCGGGTGACCACACATTGTCAGGGAGGAAGAGATTGTCACCACAAACATGACGCACAATTGTCACCATGTGCATGGACACATACATACATCACCACATACGCACCAATCTCAGATACAAGGTCTTGTCACATCGCTACATGGCCTTCACTCAGCTCCGGTTAGCACGAACAAGCCGGCAGAGATTTAAGTATGAATTCTTTATTATTTTTAATACCTCTGACTTTATTTTATTTAGATTTCGCAGTGTATATTGATACACTGCAAAATCAAATAGGGGTGGTCACACATGTCACAGAGGGGAGGAGGAACAGGATTCTTCCTCCCCTTTGTGAAATCACTCTTCTCCCTGGGCCGTAAAAAAGCGTGCAGTGTGAAAGCACCCATGCAAAAAAACGCCAAAAAAGCGCTATGTGTGATCGTAGCCTTAAGGCCACGTTACACACACAGATATCTGTGACCAACTTCTGAACAGATCTCTGGTTGCAGTGAAATCATGGACACATTGCTCCATGTTGTACACAGCCACAAAATGGAACAATGTGTCCATGATTTCACTGTAACCAGAGATCTGTTCAGAAGTTGGTCACAGATATCTGTGTGTGTAACGTGGCCTTTAGACTATGTTCATACAGGTCGTTTTTGCAGCGTTTGTTTCTGCAGCTAAACCTGATGTTTTGATATTAATCAAAGATTTCTTGCTAGTACAAAGCCTGAGGTTTTTGGGTCTATTATGCTGTTGTTTTTGCATTTTGCACTTTTCCATTGATTTAAAAGCTGTCACATTACAAAACCGAGGCAAAAAGGCAGCAGGCCATTGCAATGCTCATTCTTCCAAAAACCATTCGGGTTTCAATTTCCAGCAGGAAATAAAACCAATGTGTGTGCACAACTTTTCCTCAATCACATAGGCTTTCTGGGAGTGAAAAACGCAGGTTTAGATTTGCGTAAAAATGCAACAAAACAACGCCTCCATGACTAGTCACCACTGATTGTCACAGGTGCAGTTTGGAAATGTATTTTAGGCAGATTCAAAAATGTATTAGGAACAAAAAGTGACTTTTTATGAAGACGAAAAGATGCAGTATATACACCGCTCCACTCTATATATTCCTCAACACAGTATATAGTGTGGAGCTGTGTATATTATTGAGTGTACAATGCAGTATAGCGGATCGCATCGCACTGCCCAGGATCAACCGGCGGCTAACCTGACCTGAAAATGTCAGCTGCATAGAATTACATGAAACCAACATGCTCAGATCAGGAAAACCGCCGGGCGGTGCAATACAATCCTTGCACGAGTCATATGCTACACTCTGCACAGTACCAATTCTCCTGTCCTGTATACTGGGTGTACATGAGGGACAGTGTGAGGACACACAATGGACAGAGTAGTATACGAGGGACAGTGTGAGGGCACACTATGGGGTGAGCAGTATACGAGGGACAGTGTGAGGGCACACAATGGGGAGAGCAATACATGTGGGACACGGAGAGCACTATGTCTTGTTGCCTGCCTCAACTAAGGGTATATGACCAAAAATGATAGCTGATAGCGCACTTTAACTCCATCTTCATCATTTCTGTGAATGAACCCTCCCAGCAAATTCTCCCAAATCCTGTTGGTGTGAAACACTACAGTTGTAAACAGTTACAGTATGTTGTAGAAAACAACTTGTTAAAAAACAACAAAAAAAACATCCTATTCAACCACTTTCAGATGAGTCTTTGTCACTGCTCCAGTGTCCGTTGTTGTCAGCAGTGCTGACGTCACTTCAACAGCGCTGCAGCCAATCAGTGAGCTCAACTTCTCATGACATTTACTCGGGCAGAGCCAATGAGCTTTAATGATTGGGTGCTTTGTCTGTGATGACGGTGCTGCAGAGAACAGACACTGGAGTGGGGGCAAAGACTCCATGTTGGATCAGGGAAGGTGCGCAAGACCATTTTTTTCTTCTTTACAACAAATGCACCTGGGGACACAACTTTTCAGAAAACCCCTTTAAGCCCCAAGTGCATATTAGATATCTACAGCCTCATTTAGAAGTCCATTTTTTTTGACATGTGAGAAAAGCCTGATGGTTTATTTTGAACATTTTCTATGGGAATTCCCGCCACCTCCTGACTGACAGCAGCACATCACAAGACCCTGATGTTGAGATAGATGGCAACACGCTCTTGTGTTCTGAGAATACAGAGGAGTGGGGGCACCAGAGGACAAATTTGCACAGGGCACCATTCAGCGTAAGGCCAGCCCTGATTATAACCAACAACTATTATATCTTTTCTGTATAAATAAGCTAAGGTTATGAATGAACTAGGGAGGCTAAAGGCATATTGAAATTTATGTTTTAGTAAAAAAGAGATTAACTATGAAGACTTTCAATTTCTCTAGATGAAAATAAGAGGGAGCACTCATAGATGCCATCGAGATTTACAAATCAAGAAAAATGCATGTATGGTTAGCACTAAACAATACAGTTTACTATTACATTTAGCTAAAACATCCGAGCTTTGGTCGTATGAGCTATAAGGTAGGCTATCAGTATAAATATATATGGAAAGAAATTTTTGTGTATTTCTATTATGTATGAAGAGGTATATACACCTTTTTGGAGCACTCAATTTTTTACCAGGGAGACAATTTGTGTTGTATCATTATCTATACAAATTAGTCTATATTTAATGTATTAATATACCATTACATTTCTGATCAAGAATATAATGCTCTGACCTTTTGTTTCTAGACAGAGCAATAAATATAATCCCCAAAAATGTCTGAGCCCCCATTACATAAGTGTGCGAAACGCGTCAAGCGTGGAGGATTTGTCTTTTAAAACTTGGGAACCACTAGAAACCGACTGGAAGGAGCCCGTTATAAGAATCCTTGCAAATTTCTTGGAACACAAGTTGAGTTTCAAAAACGGGACTTCTGTATACCAATAACCTTGTCTCCTATCCCCTAGTGAAAGGAATCTTTCAGGGTAAGCCATCGGTGAGTGGGGGCATCATATGTTTAGGATGCTATAATCCCCACTGCTAGGCAGGAGTAAGGAGAAGGGTCATTTAGGATTTTCATATCAGTGATAAGAAAGTGTGTTCCCTATAGTATGTATATGTTGTTCTATTGTCTGTTAAAGGGATCCTGTCACCAGGATCCCAGGCGATTTGGGGGTGACAGGATCCCTGTAATTTGTGGGTCAATGACTTTTTAACTTTTGTACTAATAAAAGTAAAGATTTTAATTGAACCAAGTTGGTAATCCTGAAAGGGAACCAACCACCAGGATTTAACCACTTGTAAATCAGTGCAGCAGGTGATTGACGCGTGCAGCATGACCTCACTACTTGTTTTTTTTGTTTTTTATTCCTCCCCTGTAGGCTTGTCTTTCTACTGTAAACTGAACCACCTCCCCCTCCTTCTCATCGAGTGGGAGGTTTTCCTTACAGCAGAAAGACAAACTCACAGGAAAGGAATTAACAAAAACAATAGTGGTGTCATGCTGCACACGTCAATCACTGGCTGCACTGATTTACAGGTAGTTAAATGCTGGTGGTTGTTTCCCTTGAAGTCATGAAGCCATGAATGTCACCAAATGCTGGGTCTCCTTTGTGATGCTTTGCCGGCCTGTACTGCAGCTGACTTCAGTTGTTGCTTGTTTCTGGGGCTTTTTGCATTACGTTTTGTTTTAATCCATGTGAAATGCAGATCAATGGGGTTGATATCTGGTGATTGACTTGGCCATTGCAGAATATTCCACTTCCTTGCTGTCACAGTATGGTTTGGGTCATTGTTTGGACAGCGCTTCACAATAAATATAAACAATCAACCATGCTGCATTTGGTAGAATCTGAGCAGAAGGTATTGCCCTGTACACTTCAGAGTCTACCCTTAGAATGCTCTTCTAGGACTGGGTGGCTTCTTTAGACTTTTCTTTTTTTTCTTTTTTGACAGTCTGATCTGGCCGTTTTATTTTTAAGGCTGATTAATGGTTTGCACCTTGTTGTGAACCCTCTGTATTTGCTTTCATGAAGGTTTCTCTCCATGGTAGACTTAGATACTGATACACCTACTGCCCAGAGAGTGTACTTGACTTGGGTGCATGTTGTGAAGGGGTTTTTCTCCACTATGGAAAGGATTCTGCGATCATCCACAACTATTGACTAATTCTTCTGTGGCCGTTTTGTCCTCCCAAGCACGCCAGTGTGTGTGGGGGGTATTTGTGTTTTTTTTTTTTTTTTTTTTTTTTTTTTTCCTTCTCCACCCCCTCTTTCCCTCCCCCCAACCCCCATCTTAATGATGTCCTGTTTCTCTTCTAATGAGAGCCTCTTCGACTGCATGTTGTGGGTTCACAGCAACAAATGTCACACCTGGTATCCTCTCCAGACATTTTACCGTCTTAATTGATGATGGCCATGCTGCCTATTAAAGATCTTTTGAAATAATTGTCCAATTACTTTTTTTTTCCCCCTTGAAAAAGAGTCAGGAGAAGCGCAGGGAAACTGAAGGTAACAGCGCCATTCACATTCAGCAATTCTGGCCGCTTCAGACTCTAAATCATTGTTGTGCCCTATGCTTTAGAACTAGCCGAAGAAACCAACCACCGCTAACAGGTCACCAGCCACCTATGCAGTCTAATAAGCTATGTACAACAAAATTAAAAATTCCTCCATGCTTGAACACAGGACTTTAATAGAAGATTAATTTGCAGTTTGTTGTTTTTACAAGCACTTAGAAATTTTACAACTGCATGAAGATGAGACGACCCCTTATTAATTATAGGATTTACAGGTTTAGTGGTGGATGATTGTAAAATTGCACTTTTGTTTCATTCACTGCCATTTTCATTATAGGGAGCAGCACTAGGATGTATGGTGGGGCAGATGACTTATGGAAAACGTCAGTTTGAATCTTTAGATGGAGTGATGAGAGAGTTGATTCCCTCTTTTCATCATGCAGTCAACCAGTTGCTGGCTCTTGTAGACTTGGACTCCAATGCATTTGGAAGCTATATGGTAATTTTATTTTTTATTAATTACCGTAGGTATTGACTCTAGACTCACTCGGGCTCTGTATTACCTCAATACCGAAGTCTACCTATTTTAGACATTAATCTTTTCTTGCTACCTGCTTTTCCATTTTCCCCATTGTCTTCTTCTGCAGACTGCTCTAAAGCTTCCCAAAGACACTGATGAACAACAACAGAAGTGAGTATAAAAGTTTTACTTCTGTGAATGTAAATGGAGACCCTATTGTAAGATAAAACCTATCACTGTATTGACCTCATGCTATAGTAAAGTGTTATTTCATAACTGGACATCAAGTAATAACATATACTTTAGAGCCCCAATAAACTTCTGTAGTAGGTCATTCCTTAGGTGTTATATGCTTTGTATTGGACTACTATAAGGAAGCATACAGGAATATTTGAAAAATGGAGAAACCTGTCATTGGCTATCAGGCTTTCAAGTTTCTTTGAGAATTGCCGTCATGCATGTTCCTGCGTAACCCCAGGCTGAAGAATTGTTAAAATAAAATAGTCCTCCTCAGTGGCTGTCTCTAGCATCTTCTTGATTAATTTTATTGGAAAAGTGGTAAACCATAAAATGAAAAGGGAAGGGGGGAATAACCCATTTGGAGACTAAAACATTTCTAGCCAACAAAATTTTATTTGAACCTCCGCTATCTACATATGGCTTCCATGCAGCCTGTGATGACTCCTAAGTCTCTAGGTATTTAATAAAGGCATTGATTTTCTCTGTGCTTCTTATTCAGACGTTTCCAGGCTCTACAGAATGGCCTAAAGGAGGCAGTGGGTGTGCCCCTATGTCTTGCTGAGAAAATAAGCACTTTGTGGAAGCCATTGTTGGAGCTGTCTAAACATGGAAATGCATCATGTATATCTGACTTGCAGGTACTGACATGTAGAATTAAATATACTCCTTTTTTTGTGTCATACAATGCATTGGGTTAATGCTGATAATGCCTTAAATGCTTATGTCAAGAAGAGGGAACTTCATTAGAAAATATTATGTAAATTTTTTTTTTTGATGAGAAAAATCACTACTGAATAGCCAAGCACTTTCATTACTACAGATTTATTCAGAAAGTTATTGAAGTATTGCTATTAAATAGCTTGTTCTGCATCAAATAAGTACATAAATTGTAATGATCAACCCTCTGCTACCCTCTATCATCAGTAGACTTACACAATTGACAGATTAATGAATGAGGCCACGGCAGTTTCCACTATTATGACAATTAGGGATGAGCGAGTACTGAAATACTCGGACTCGCTATACTCGTAACGAGTAGGTCCTGATACTCGGTACTCATTATGAGTATAGCGAGTCCAATGTAAGTCAATGGGGAAGCGAGTAATTCCTCTGCTTCCAGACCCTATAAAGAGGTCTGGCAGCAGAGGAAAAGGCTGCAATGGCCACATGATTTTTTAAAAGCCGGCAGTAAAAAGCTGCTGGGTTTTAAACAATCATTAAGCCCCCTACTCGCTTCCCCGCAGCCTGACAGCGGGATCCTCCGCTCCCCCTGCCGCCTCCCCACCCTATCCTAAGTGGGGGGGAGTGCTGCACCAGTGAGCGGGGAGCGCAGGAGCTGGGCGGGGAAGCTGGCGGTGAGAAGACTTCACAGCCTGGTTTTCCTGTCTGTGCTGCGCTCCCCGCTCACTGATGTCCCCTCCCTGCTGCCTGGTGCTTCGCTCCCCACCCGGTCCTAACTTAGGATCAGGTGGGGAGGGGGCAGCCAGGTACAGCTAGGCAGCTGGGGGCTGGAATCCGCATCGCAGGGAGGCCCAAGCCTTCTGGGCACCCACTGCTGCGAATGGCAGCCCGCAGCTGACCCAGAAGATGGCGCGTTCATTAAAGCGCCATGTTCTGGCGCTGAACCCAACTCTTCAAGGGCCCTGGTGCGGTGGCTCACTGGGTAATAAAGGGGTTAGGGCCAGCTTTTTGTTATCAGCTGGCCCTAAGCCTGAAATTCATGGAGTCACGCCAATATTAGACATGACCGCCATGAATTTCTAGTGAATTTTTTTACAAAAAAAACACAACACAGAGAAAAAAAAATGTTTATTAGAAATAAAACAAAGACACTTAGACTCCATCTTTATTATAAATCCTCTTCCATCCGACGTAGTCCAATCCAGGGTTCTTCTTTAGCTCTACCAGAGATGTAGCAGAGCTGTGCACCCGTGGGAAAGTTCATGCAAGCAAGCATGAACTCATATGAACTCTGACAGCACTGCGCTACTTCAAATGAACAGCTGACCTGAATCAGCTGTTCATTTGAAACTACAGGCGGGAAAGCCGGCAGTGAGACTTCACCGCCGGCTTTCCCGGTCTGTGCTGCGCACCCCGCTCGCTGATGCCCGCTCACTGATGCCCCCTCCCCACCTGATCCTAAGTTAGGACTGGGTGGGGAGCGAAGCACCAGGCAGCGGGGAGGGGGCATCGGTGAGCGGGGAGCGCAGCACAGACAGGGAAAGCCGGCGGTGAAGTCTTCTCACCGCCAGTTTCCCCATCTGGCTCCTGCGCTCCCTGCTCACTGGTGCTGCACTCCCTGCCTGGTCCTAACTTAGTATTGGGTGGGGAGACGTTGGGGGGAGCGGAGCTTCAGTGTGGGAGGCTGCGGGGAAGCGAGTAGGGGGCTTAATGATTGTTTAAAACCTGTCCGGCTATTAAACAATCATGTGGCCTTTGCAGCCTTTTCCTCTGCTGCCAGACCTCTTTTATAGGGTCTGGCAGCAGAGGAATTACTCGCATTTCCCATTTGACTTACATTGTACTCGTTACTTTGCGCGTAATCACAAGGATACTCGCAGAGTAACGAGTAGCCTGAGTACCTTACTATTCGGCAAGTACCGAATAGTAACGAGTATACTCGTTCATCCCTAATGACAATGTATTGGCGAGCTGACAGTGAGGGTATAGTATGTGTGAATTTTTAAGCAATTCCAGCCCATGGAGAAAATGTATGCATATGAAATATAATATAGATAAATATAATATTATATCTAACTCTTGATACAGTCATTATGAATCCCCTCCATAACTTGAAAGATTATTAGCTGCCACTACCAATCTCTTCAGCTGACTGGACATTCAGTAAAGATGGTGTAAGGCTTCAGGGTAGTGGTTTATAGAGCAAGAAAACAGAACTTTAATTTTAAATATATTCTGAAAGTATAGGCATTGTTTGTTTATAAAAAATTACAAAAGATGTTGCAAAGGTGACAAAACAATACAATTATAGACAATTGTGTAACATAAAAAGGAATAACAAACAAAACGGCTCCCAAGTTTAGAGTAGGGAGGGGGCTCCTTAGGAAGAGAAATTGGCAGAACAATAGCAAACTAGCTGTACCTCCCAGAACAGACCAGGTCTAAAATGTGGTCTTAGCCTTTTATCAATACAGGTTACCTTCCTTCTGGTGGCTCATGACAGGCAGGTCATGGGATGTGGCTTCAGTTTCCATAAAAGCATGAGTTTCCCAATTTCCAGGATGCCTTCACTCCTGGAGGTCCCAGGAGGGAGATATCGTAGTCATGTTTCTTATTATGATTTTCTCTTTCAATAGATGTAAGACATGATGTGTGTGTTGTCATCCAGCTGCCAGATATTATTTTGGGGCTGATGTGTAGACCTGACAATTATGAAAAAATATGTATTGTTTGTCATTCTGCCTTGATGCTGAAAATGTCTGCTGTATTCATAATATTATGGTTCCTAATTCACTATGAAATTTCTATGGAGAAAGGAAGCTGATGCACTTTGGCACCCAGTTCTCTTCCCTTGTGTAGACAAAAACTAGATCTGCTCCCTACTGTAACTGCCTGTCCATGCCAGGGGTCCTAGCTTCAAAGGAGTCATGTGGAGTGTTAGACTGAAAGCTTTTCTCAATTACATTAGTTCCACGAGTTCAGGGTAAATATCTCCTCTCTAGAGATCTCAAGGGCTTCTTTACACGCCACCACTGAAAGGTAGCAACTGCCTGGCATTGGGGATATTTATGCCAATTGCTACGAAATGGCGGCGTGTAAATAGGGCAGTTCCTCCCGGTGTCCTGCAGTTGTCTCAGATGCATGTTGCTGAGCCGTGCTCAAAAACCGAAGGCAACAGAAAGGCACAATTGCCATGGTAGTGGCGTCTAAACGGGGCACAGGCATGGATGTTGCGTCGCCTAGTGATTTCACAGGGGCGTGCCACAGCGTCATGGATACCACGCCCCATCAGCGATCATTGGTGGGGGCTACTGTGTTACGATTGGCTGTCCCTTCTCAGGGCGCCATATTTAAAGAGCTGTCCATTCACACTACACAATTGCAATGGCGTCATGTAATAGCCAGCCTTCCTGCGCAGGCTGGTCAATCATGATGCTATTGCGTTGTCCAATCCATGTACTAGCGTCACGGAATACACAACTCTGTCACGCCTATGTACTTGCGGCGCGAAAGATGTACGTCCATATTCCTTTGTGGTAGCGGCGTGTAAAGTGGGGAAGGTATTCAACAGGAAGTAAGCCGCAGGAGCTGTGGGAACCTCCGGGGAACAAAGATACCTTCTGTTGAAAACGCAATGGCGGTGTCTATATGCGGCATCGGCGATCGGTATCCACAGTTAAAAACGTGCACATGCGGTGGATACCTGTTGCTAGGCACAGTGACGGCGTGTAAAGATACCTCTATGGATTTGTAATCATATCCATAACTTGGGTATATAAATTTAGTAGCTCATCTGAACTCTTCTAGCCTCACTTCTAGGTTATAATATTACTATTATTATTGTTGTTGTTATTAATTTTTTTTTCTGTATGATTTTATAATTTCTTAACACTTTAATCTTTATTTTAGTACAACTGACTGGATTTTTCTTTTGCATTAGGTGGCAGCTAAAGCTTTAGAGACTGGAGTGTTTGGAGCTTATTTCAATGTTCTCATTAACCTCCGAGAGATCAAGGATGAAGAATTTAAAAGTCAGGTAATAAGATAAAAGAATTACCGTATTCACTTTTATCTTTTTCACGATATGTGTGAAGGCATTGTTTTATGGCATCAATATGGGAAGAACAGAAGGTAAAACTGCTTGCCCTCCCCTTAAGACTTGATACAACAGGTGCAGGGCTGTGGCTGGCATCCACACGTGTCCATAACAAGTACAAGGAAGTGCCAGCACCAATATCCTTATTCAAACATTCATATCTTTATTCAGATATTCACATACAGATTTAAAAGCATCAAGGCCAGACAGCCCTACCTGACTTATTTTGGATGGAATCCTTAGTCTACTGCAGCTAATTGCAGCTAAGCTAAAAGGAGTAAAAGAAGACACTTAGCTTTATCAATGCACATTCATAAACCACCCAGTCACCATGTTGAGGTGTGCCTTTTCAACTGGGTCCCTAGATCCCTTCCTATCTATTTTCTGGCACAATTTGAATTCATTTTATAGGCTGTCTGATACCTGCGAGTAATGGAGAATGTAGGCCTATAAGAGCAAGGAAAGGAGTTACTTATTAGCAATCTTTGCCTGGTTGGAATCAAAATTAACCTCTTCAAGAATAGACTGGAAGGCTGACATACATAGGGGATGAACCCATATTCATACATTTATAGATGCAGTACTAATTCCTACCAGTGTTAGTGCACTTAAACACAGTTTAGATACATAAATATAAGTAGCACTATTTAGTGACTAAATATGAAAAAGCTAAGTGTCTTCTTTTACTCCTTTTAGCTTAGCTGCAATTTTCTTTTTTCATATTTAGTCACTAAATAGTGCACTAACACTGGTAGGAATTACTGTAGTACTGCATCTATAAATGCACTTTATATTATCAAATAAAATTTTTAATTTTGGCTACGCTTTAAAGGGAACTGATCATTGGATTCATACAGCTAAAAACTACCTTGTATGATTGTAGCTGTGTATGTTTTAGGCAAGGGCCACACTTAGCAGCTCCCCCACGTTAACAGGATGACTTTACTGCAGAGCCCAGCCTGCAATAACGCACACCGGTGACGTCTGGTGCTTCCTGCGAATGCTGCTCCGTAGTAACCCGCTGTTTACCATGGATGCAGCTTCACAGGAAGCCCCAGGCATTGCACTTTTGCAGGACGCACAGCAGAATGTTGCAGACAATGTTTCCTGTGCACTCTGTAAAAGCGCAGTTCCTGGGGCTTCCTGTGAAGCTGCATCCATGGTAAACAGCGGGTTACAATGGAGCAGCATTCGTAGGAAGCACCCGATGTTACTGGTGTACGTTACTGCAGAGCCCAGCCTGCAGTAACTACCTCCAGTTAACGTGGGGGAGCTGGTAAGTGTGGACCTAGACTTACTCTGAAATGCTGCAGCGTTTCCATGAAAACATACTTGGTTCTCTGCCAATTTTTTTTACATTTTTTTTTCTGTTTCTCATTGGCTAGTTTTTATACAGTGTCCATTCCTTTCCCCAGCTCCCACCTCTGGGGCTTCCATCTATCTCAGAACGGGGGTTACCCTGATCCCCTATTGTACATGTATAGATTTCTGCAACTCGTTGCAGTAATTTGCACCAAATTTATTAGGATTAGCATAAAAAACGTTAATCTTGATGATTTCCCACCTAAGTGTTTTGTCAGTTTCAGTAGGTTTGTGCACATAATAAAATAGCATTTTTTGGTGTTTATTTCCCTTAGACTCAAAAGAAGATTTCCCAGCTGTTGGATGAGGCAAAGACGTCTGCTGAATCTGTGCTACTGCTTTGTGAGGGGCGAGACTAACATTCAACAAAATAAAAATAAAATGTCATTTACTATCAGTGTTCTACCTGAGTTTTTGTTTCTAGTTCACTTTTGGTAAACAGAAATTCAATTCATTGATGCATCCATTTCAAAACACAATGTATCTGGTTTTCTGAAGTAGTGGGTAGTGATGGTAGTAGTCAGGGATGTACTGTACATAGAAATCATTGGAACCCATAGCAGAAAAATCCTAATTGGGAACCCACCCCCCCAAATTTTTTTTTTTTATTATTGGCCAAGAGCATATCTCACAAGTTTGCAGCCCTTACAAAGTAATTTCCTTTTCACTAAAGCCCCTAGATTCCTTTTTCATTGAACTGATAAAGTATGACGCCAACAAAAGTGCCAGGCAAACACTGTATGATAGCCTCACAATGCACTCCCCCACAAACAGTATAGTGACCCAAACACGGTGTGATCCCCAATTGTGACCCTCACACGGCCCTCTATGCAGTTTAATGGCTCCGACACAAACCTTCATACTCTAATGAGCCATGCACACAGATCTGTAGGACACTGTTCACACCACCAAAAAACTGAATCACAAAAAACAATCAGAAAAACGTGCAAAAATACTGTTATAAAAAATAAAAACAGTAAAAAGCAAGTGCTGCATAAAAAAGTGATAAAAAACAGGGTATTTAGTCGATACGTTTTTTGCAAAAAATGTATACTAAGCCGCTCTACCAAATGTCAAGGTAACCTGCATCAGAGCAGTCCCTATCTGTGTGTTCAAAAACCTGACCATGTGAATAAGTACTTATTCACATGGTCAGGTTTTTGAACACACAGATAGGGACTGCTCTGATGCAGGTTACCTTGACATTTGGTAGAGCGGCTTAGTATACATTTTTTGCAAAAAACGTATCGACTAAATACCCTGTTTTTTATCACTTTTTTATGCAGCACTTGCTTTTTCTTGTTTTTATTTTTTATAACAGAGTATTTTTGCACGTTTTTCTGATTGTTTTTTGTGATTCACAAACCTTCATACTGTATAATTGCTTGTGTGGCGCCCCTGCGGTCTGGTCCCCACAAGGGGTACTGCACCCATTCCACGGGTGTGGTATCCCTGTTCTCATGGAAATGGAATGGTAAGTCTGAGACACGCACCAAAGCACCCAACACACCAGGTCCCTGGGACAGTGGGTGGTCCCAATAGAGGGAGGGCTCAGCCAGGGGACTGAGGGAGGAGAAGTGGAGGGTGGGAAGTTAGTTTACGCAGTGAGCATGAGCAGCAAGTGGAGAAGGAGTGAGAGAAGAGGTGAGGACCTGGAGGACTTGAGCAGCAAGGAGCTCGTCCTGGGTCCTGGAATAACAGACCAAGTGAGGCAGAGGGAGGCCTAGGGGCAACGGAAGAGGCAAAAAGAACCACCCGTGCGCCCGTATCTAAATTTGACCAGAGTCAGACGTAATGGCTGGTTGGGATCCAGGGGACCGGCCTTGAGTGTGGTGAGGAGACTACGTTCCAACCACGGAAACGGCAGCCACGAGATCTAGAGGAGCTGTGGCCGACACCCAACATATCCGCTGGCCGAGAAGGTAGTCATAATAGGGTCAGGGGACTTTGTACCGGTTGCCCAACAGGACCCATGGCTGCTGGATTGGGGCTCTATGTGCGGAGGCATGAGTAGGAGAGAGGTGGACAATTAGTGCTGGGAGAGCAACCTGAGAGAGAATGGAATATAAAATGGGTGTCTTGGACTAGCTATCCCAGTTCTTTGAGGATTATCTGGACTGAGACTTGGCAAGGCACAGTACCCGGCAGCATTGCTAAAGAGAATGCTAAGTAAACCGGGTATAGAACTCAGAAGCTGTGTGTGAGACTGTTTATTTCCCGCCTGCGGAGCCACCAACTGATAAGATGCACAGGCCACAAGACCTACCTGAGAGATGCTCAGATCTCCCTCTCAAGCCAGAACAGCCCTGCTGGCCTACCATCGCCAAAGACTATACCGGTTGCCCTGGGAAACCACTCCACCCGTGGGGAGCGATAACATCTGGCTGCAAATCAATCATCCACAGAGGTCCGGCACGTCAGCCATCATTAGCCGAACACCACGAGTGGCATCACAACAATCCTTCCCAAACCCTTAAACCATATTTCTTGAACTTTTATTGACACCGCCGGGGTCATGGAGTCAGGTCTCGACCCTTGTGACTCCCCAGATGAGTCATAGGCAAGTCCAGAGTACCCCATGATGCTGGGGGGTGGGGGGGTGGGGGGGCGTGTCAATTGCATACAGTGTGATTGCATAAGCCAGATCCCCTGTAAATAAAGGGTCTGGGGGCGGAGTTAGTCAGTGTGCAGTCACTAGAACTGTGAAATTCAGCCTAGTGAGTAAAACTGGTTACCGGAGCCGTGCTCTGCCCGAAACCAGAGCACCGCCAGAGCCAGTGTGAGGTCCAGGGAGTGGGGACGAAAGGCAGAGGCGAGGAACAGTACAGCAGGGGCAGAGGCGCCATCCCGGCTCACCCCAGGAGAACACCGGTCACTGGAGTCCGAGTCTGCAAGGAAGAAAGATTTACCCAGCAGAGAATCCCAGTACACCGCAGAGGTTTAGCTTCCCGGACACCCGCAGCACTCTCTATTTGAGAGCCAGGAGCCACAGAGAGGTAGCAGTAGCCAGGCGAGAGCCCTCAGTGCAGCAACACGGTTGTGAGAGAGAAGAGAGGTCAGGCCTGGTTTCACACACGTCAGATTTCGGGACAAGGGAACAGGACAAGGAGGCCTATAACTTACTCTGTGTGGAAATCCCGAAGTGAACCTTTCAATCCTGGAATTGTACCTGCAAACACAAGTAAAAGGTACAGAAATAGACTTTCTTGTCTGTCTCTCCTTCCAGTCTGCCCCACACCACAATGACTGCACTACCCTATTCCACCATCTTACCCTTACAGTCCCAGGGACACTGCTCCACCTGTAGAGAGCCACAACACCTTGCTGCCGCCCATCACCCCGGAGGCCCCAGTGTCGACGGTGCCATCAACGGATCTACAGGTGGCGTCACAACAATCGCCTATAAACTTTTATCCCTGTAAATACCCCTTTTTGTTGTCACTGCTCGGGCACAGGCTTGGGCACCAACCACCCGTCACATCCACTGTACCCAAACGCCTGAGATCTGAATACCCCAGACCTTTGTGGGCCAGACATATACATTGGTCCCCTCCAGAGCTCAGCACCTTTTATATACACATTCTTCCCAGTCAAGGTTTTACTTGCAAACTGTGCCTGGATTTATTTCACTCTCCATTCACATGAGTCCTGGTTTGGCACATGGAGAGGTATTGTCGAGCCCCAGGCTTTTGGGTACTCGGGTATCAGGCTCCAAGGGGGTTAACGCTCCTGTGTCATGGGGAGTGGTGGTCGCGCCTGATCCCATGTCCTTGGGGACTTCTTTGAAAATGGTTATATTTACAGGGGAAATCTATATACAGTTGTTGTGACGCCACCTGTAGTTTCCGGGTGAGGAGTCGCCAGTGCTGCCACAGTCCGCCGGAGGTAGATGGTAAGCCGGCTAGTTTGGCAAAGTCCTCTACAGGTAGGGCTGAACCTCCGGGCAGCGTTCCTACAAAGGGAACAAGTTCATGCAAAAGGAAACACAGGCACAGGCAAAGTCACTTTTCTCCAGGGTACTTTATTGTTGGTTGTAGCAGCAGTTACAGTTCACAGCTCAGCACTTTAGATGTTACAAGAACAGGTAGCTTAACGGGTGGCTGCAAGTGGATTCCAGGTGGAATGGTGGAACTCCTTGGTGTACCTTCATTAACTAACCTGTGTCCGTTCTTCCCCTGCTTTGGATCAATCTATACCCAGTAGCTCTGTGTAGGTAGTCCCGGGAGTCCCCTCCCTCATTGGTGAGGAAGCAGGCAGACCTCTCCGATGGCAGGGTGCTGCGGCTGATGAACAAGTCACAGCAGCCGGTTGCCGACTGCAAGCTGGACTTGGCTAGTTCCTAGGGCCCAGCGTTCCCCTGTTTGGACTGGAGTATCCCCTGGAGTATGGACGCTCCACTCTGAGGATCTCCCTTTCTCTCTAGGGCCCGTATTTCTCTTGTCGGCCGGCCTCTTTCAGGACCTCCTCAAGGTCCCTTCTTCTATCCTCTGGTGCGGCTTGCAACCAACCCGGTGTGACCTTCGCCTCGTTCCACTCTAGCTATCTTCCTAATTATCTCTCCTCTTCCTCCATCTTTCCCTGGTCCCTCAGCTGAGCGACCAAAAGGCAAAGACCAAAGACCTCCTTGTTCCCCCTAGAGGTGAATTTATCCCCTCCCGGGTAACCTCCCACCCTAATTTGTGGGAGTGCTGGGAATGGGTCACACTCACCATCCTAGGGTCCACCTGCAGCTGGAGCACTTACACCTCTTTTACGGGTGTAATACTCCTCTGTGACGTCTGCATTTGCGGGGCACCACAGTATCACCGAAATTGGACATTAAACTCAGAAAAAACTCACCAAAAATCAGGCAGGTCCAGTATCCATTACACCAAGCAGCAGGCTGCCAGCTCCACTGGGACTGGGAGATAACACAGATGTTATGGGTGCAATGGATACTTGACCTAGATGATTTTTGGTGAGTTTTTTTTTCACATGGAGAGGTAGGACAATTTAGTTGATAGCATTTATCCATATTAAGAAGTACATTTTGGGCCCTTTCACACTAGCATTTCTGTCCGGATGCGGCAGATCTGGACAGAAAACCACATCTGCCGCATTTGCAGCCTAACGGCCGCACTTGTGGTGTACTTGTGGCAAGCCTCATGCATTCTCTATGGGCTTGCGGCAAGTGCGGTATTGCCGCAATCCAGCACTTGCGGCCGCGCAAAAAAAACGCAGCTGACTGTTTTTTTTTCGTGCTACTTTGAAAAGCCCCTTAGTTTTAGGTGGCTTTTGTGCTCTTTGATAAAAAAAAAAAATCCCAGCAACTAAGTGTCTTACATTTTTAACATTTAAAGCAAAAGTGGAGTTAATGTGTTCATTAATCACAGTGTGCTGATTCATAACTTATTCTCGTCTGGCTTCTCTAAATTCACTTGTTTTGAGAAAAGTTGAACACGCATGTGAGAAGACCATCCACTCACTCTGGGAGTATCAAACAGCATGGCAATGTTGGGAGTTTTTTATCTTTTTTTCTTTCTATTCTCCCTTTTCCAATGAGAATCAGGGCTACAGCAGTGGGTGCAGCCACCATAATCAAGACCACTGGCCCACCTGCCATATTTGCATGGAAAGATGGGTTCATGGACATGATTTTAATTTTGTAGTATTTTTTCCTGCAGGAACCACCTCTTGAAATATTAGAGCGGCCATTACTTCAGCATCCTAGACATACCAAACACGACTAAGAAATATCTATAATCTGTTTTGAGGTTTGATATGGTAGTTTTGTGGTTTCCCAACGCCAATAATTTGATGATTATGGCTTAAAGCCAATGAAAACCCAAAGGTAATTATTTCAGAAAATTAAAGTAGGGAGGATGAAGGGTTAAAAACCGCGCTGTCCTATTACACAAGACATCAAAGGGTGAACATAAAGGGAACCTGTACCCCCCTTTGGGCATTCTAAACACTGCCCTGCACCTTAAACATCATGTAATTCAGGTTCTGGTGTCCCCTTATATACCCCCAGACTGGCCCTTGATTACTTCAGAAAATAAGTGTGATAGTTTCCCCCGCTGTGTAGTAGCCAGTCTGGTGGGATATCTTATTTGACCTCCCAAAAAGTCCTGCCTCCAGATCCTGCACAAGTGGAGCTCTATGTAGTACATGCTCCAAACTTGCTTGCACTGTCCCCTTCCGTGCCTTTGTCGCCCATTTGTTGACTCTGTGAGGCTAAAAAGTAGATCCAAGGATTAGGTAGAGCAAGGCTTTCCCTCTTCCTTAGGTCGCTGCAAAGTCTCCAACTTTAGTCTAGGTTGCTTTCCGCCCCACACCAAATCTCTGAATATTGCAGTGATTCGCTTGAACACCATCTGAGGAATCCATGTAGGAGAATTATGTAATACATATAGTAACTTGGAGACCAAAAAGCTAAATGCGACCAAAAACAACAGTACACTGCAGTAAAAGTATTAAATGCAAGTGCAGTATAAAAAATAGTATAACAATTACAGGGTACTTAGTCTATCCGTTTTTTTGCGCAAAAAAAGTTATATCAAGCCACGTCACTAACTTCAAAGTGTACCCATCTCTGACGCGGTCCTAACTGTTGTATTAAAAAACCTGACTAGTGTGTATACTTACCAGTGAGCAGGATCCAGCAAGACCTGTGTCTGAGATGGACTGAAGGCGACGGGGCTCTATGTGTGCAGGGCCCAGAGAAGGGGCGGGAACTTCATCTCTTGCAAAGCAAGAGGCAACTTAATTAGAAACAAATGAGTCCTGCACACAGAGAACAAGTCTGTAAGAACATGTTCACACCGCCAACATATTTGGAGACCAAAAAGCTAAATGCGACCAAAAACAACAGTACACTGCAGTAAAAGTATTAAATGCAAGTGCAGTATAAATAGTATAACAATTACAGGGTACTTAGTCTATCCGTTTTTTTGCGCAAAAAAAGTTATATCAAGCCACGTCACTAACTTCAAAGTGTACCCATCTCTGACGCGGTCCTAACTGTTGTATTAAAAAACCTGACTAGTGTGTATACTTACCAGTGAGCAGGATCCAGCAAGACCTGTGTCTGAGATGGACTGAAGGCGACGGGGCTCTATGTGTGCAGGGCCCAGAGAAGGGGCGGGAACTTCATCTCTTGCAAAGCAAGAGGCAACTTAATTAGAAACAAATGAGTCCTGCACACAGAGAACAAGTCTGCACTTGCATTTAATACTTTTACTGCAGTGTACTGTTGTTTTTGATGAAGAGATGAAGTTCCCGCCCCTTCTCTGGGCCCTGCACACATAGAGCCCCGTCGCCTTCAGTCCATCTCAGACACAGGTCTTGCTGGATCCTGCTCACTGGTAAGTATACACACTAGTCAGGTTTTTTAATACAACAGTTAGGACCGCGTCAGAGATGGGTACACTTTGAAGTTAGTGACGTGGCTTGATATAACTTTTTTTGCGCAAAAAAACGGATAGACTAAGTACCCTGTAATTGTTATACTATTTTTTATACTGCACTTGCATTTAATACTTTTACTGCAGTGTACTGTTGTTTTTGGTCGCATTTAGCTTTTTGGTCTCCAAATATGTTGGCGGTGTGAACATGTTCTTACAGACTTGTTCTCTGTGTGCAGGACTCATTTGTTTCTAATTAAGTTGCCTCTTGCTTTGCAAGAGATGAAGTTCCCGCCCCTTCTCTGGGCCCTGCACACATAGAGCCCCGTCGCCTTCAGTCCATCTCAGACACAGGTCTTGCTGGATCCTGCTCACTGGTAAGTATACACACTAGTCAGGTTTTTTAATACAACAGTTAGGACCGCGTCAGAGATGGGTACACTTTGAAGTTAGTGACGTGGCTTGATATAACTTTTTTTGCGCAAAAAAACGGATAGACTAAGTACCCTGTAATTGTTATACTATTTTTTATACTGCACTTGCATTTAATACTTTTACTGCAGTGTACTGTTGTTTTTGGTCGCATTTAGCTTTTTGGTCTCCAAATATGTTGGCGGTGTGAACATGTTCTTACAGACTTGTTCTCTGTGTGCAGGACTCATTTGTTTCTAATTAAGTTGCCTCTTGCTTTGCAAGAGATGAAGTTCCCGCCCCTTCTCTGGGCCCTGCACACATAGAGCCCCGTCGCCTTCAGTCCATCTCAGACACAGGTCTTGCTGGATCCTGCTCACTGGTAAGTATACACACTAGTCAGGTTTTTTAATACAACAGTTAGGACCGCGTCAGAGATGGGTACACTTTGAAGTTAGTGACGTGGCTTGATATAACTTTTTTTGCGCAAAAAAACGGATAGACTAAGTACCCTGTAATTGTTATACTATTTTTTATACTGCACTTGCATTTAATACTTTTACTGCAGTGTACTGTTGTTTTTGGTCGCATTTAGCTTTTTGGTCTCCAAATATGTTGGCGGTGTGAACATGTTCTTACAGACTTGTTCTCTGTGTGCAGGACTCATTTGTTTCTAATTAAGTTGCCTCTTGCTTTGCAAGAGATGAAGTTCCCGCCCCTTCTCTGGGCCCTGCACACATAGAGCCCCGTCGCCTTCAGTCCATCTCAGACACAGGTCTTGCTGGATCCTGCTCACTGGTAAGTATACACACTAGTCAGGTTTTTTAATACAACAGTTAGGACCGCGTCAGAGATGGGTACACTTTGAAGTTAGTGACGTGGCTTGATATAACTTTTTTTGCGCAAAAAAACGGATAGACTAAGTACCCTGTAATTGTTATACTATTTTTTATACTGCACTTGCATTTAATACTTTTACTGCAGTGTACTGTTGTTTTTGGTCGCATTTAGCTTTTTGGTCTCCAAATATGTTGGCGGTGTGAACATGTTCTTACAGACTTGTTCTCTGTGTGCAGGACTCATTTGTTTCTAATATAGTAACTTGGGCATTAACACCATCTCAATTAGGTTTGTCCGACCCACAACCGATGTGTGACACCCCTGCGGACTGGTGGCCACAGAATAGTACAGCAGCTGGGATGGTAAGTCATCCACCCCAAACCAAACACCCAACACGCCCCTGAATCCTCAGACCTAGGACTTTATGCCAGGCAGGGGAGAGGTGGAGGAAGACTGAGTGGTGGGTGGAGTTTAGAGAAGACACCTGTGGAAGGAGGAGGAGGTACAGTAGTTACCTCATGGAGAGAGTGACAGTTAGTCAGTTTAGTTTTAGTTGGAGTTGGAGCAGAGGACGGGAGTGACAGAGGAAACAGAGAGTAACAGCGAGAGAGGAAAACCGGCTCCTGGTGGCCGGTGACATCAGAGGCTGTCTGGGTCCGAGGCCACTGACCCTCAGAGAGATGTTAGGAGGGCTCGAGGGTGAGCACAGGTCTGGAGTTCCCGGCGAGTAACAGGTGGGAGGAGGAACCGGACTCCTAGCTGAAATCCCTGACATAGCTGAAGAGACTGACCAGGTGTAGTTGAGAAGGCGTCCCAAGGTGGAAGGCTGGCTTTACAAAGACACAGAGGGACTGGGTCGACTGACAGGGTACCGGCCCTGCTAAAGTGGTTGGCTGCTTTACGCCCCGGCCACAGATTAACCGGTCAGGTGAAGGGTCTTTATGCCCGAAACTGAACAGACTGTCACACTGAAGGAAAGGCCTCACATACTAGGGATCCAAGGGAAGGGTGCCCAGGAAAGTCCGCTAGCCCTGAGGTAGTGAGCAGTCCTGAAGAGACCCAGAAGGAATTAAGAAAGGGTGCTTGGTGATCCATCTCAGATGCTGACAGGCCACCGGTACCGCTCACTGCAGAAAAACCGAAACTGTGCAAAACAAGAGTAAAAGCAGTGAGTAAAGTACCCGGTTGAACTTGAACCTTGTGTGACAGTTTTTATTGAGCATCCATGGTTACAGATACCAGCATCTGAGAGGTTGCAAAGCTGAGAGATCTAAAGCACTGCTGTGAGAAGTAAGTTGCATCCCCACAGTCACCTCACAACCACCCCACAATAGACTATTACCACCGGCCCAATGGATAAACCAGCTCTGCCCGTGGAGGGCTCATCACCTTGCTGCACCACACCACCATCCCCCAGAGCCGACTCAAGCAGCAGCGGTCACATACAACGGGTGGCGTCACTGACAAACTTTAATTCTATTTTTACCCCTTTTTACATTTTTCCCCTTTTTAATTGCAGTACCACCAGGGCCAAAGAACCGGTCCGCGGTCACTACCATGGCATACCCCTGTGACCAGATAAGCAGGGACCGGTCCTGAGTAACCCACGGCCGTAGTGGGCGATGCAGACACAGCTTGCTCCACGTTAGTGCCTTATCTTTCAATTTCCCTAACATTGGTTGGACATTAAGCCTCAAGCAATCTGTCACCAGTAGTGCAATTTGGATTCCCAAATATTTTAATTGTTCCACTAATTTAAGCTTTGTATGACTAATTTCTTCAGGCTCCCTACTACCTGTGTTATCTACTAGCATAATGTGTGATTTATTCCAGTTAATTTTTAAACCCGACAGGGTCCCAAATCACTCGATAATATCAACTGCTTGTTGTAACGATTCCTGCGGATCCTGTAAAAAGAGCAAGACATCAGCAGCATATAATGCTATTTTCTCCTGCACCAAGCCATAACGGAAGTCCCTCACCAATTCTGCCCTTCGTATCTGGGCAGTCAATGGCTCCACAGCTAAGGCAAATAGTAATGGAGAGAGAGGGCACCCCTGCTGAATCCCCCTAGTCAGATCAAATCTATCTGACCTCTCTCCATTTACTCTGATCCGTGCTATCGGGGAGGAGGTAAATAACCTTATCCATGCAATGAAGACCAAAGCCCATCTGCCCAAGGACCAACCGCAAATACTCCCATTCCACACTGTCAAATGCCTTGTGTGCATCTAAAGACGCGATCGCCCTATGTCCTGCATTATCAGCAGCCAATTGAACATTTAAATAAAGTCTCCTCAAATTAATGGCTGTCTACTTTTTTGGCATAAATCCAGAGAAATCCAGATGGATCACACTGGTAACCACCTGGGCCAGACAGGTCGGCATGGCTTTGGCTGGTATTTTCCCTCCCGCACCCTCCACTTTGTAATGGCGGGTTTACACGTCGCGATATCGCAGTACAATTTCAATGAAAAGTCACGTGGTTCGATCGTTGGACCCGATATCGTTCCTGCGTTGTATGGTGTGAACGTCCAATACGATGCAGGAACGATGTCAATGCGATATCGGGGATCGAATGAGCGTGCTATTCAATGCCCCGATATTGAAGGGAGATTGGAGCCGATCGTGCTGTGTAAACGCCCAATTACGATGCGATTTGATACGTCACCCATTCACTCCCATGTTAACTATGCGATCCTGGGTTGGGAGGCGGAGACATCGCACGGACGTTGTATTCCGATATCGCAGCGTGTAAACATTCAATGCGATGCGGGAGGAATGTGCACTAATTGCGCGCTCCCGCGCCATTGAGTTGCGATATCGAAACGATATCGTGGCGTGTAAACCCACCATAAGACCCCACAAGAAGAAAAAATAAAGGCTGCAAAAAGAATCCTGTGTGCGGCTCCTACTTAATATTGGAATTCATGCAGAGGAACAATTACAATGTTCTGGAATGGCCATCCCAGTCCTCAGACCTGAATATCATTGAACATCTGTGGGATGTTTTGAAGCGGGCTGTCCATGCTCGGCGACCATCAAACTTAACTGAACTGGAATTGTTTTGTAAAGAGGAATGGTCAAAAATACCTTCCTCCAGGATCCAGGAACTCATTAACAGCTACAGGAAGCCACTAGAGGCTGTTATTTTTGCAAAAGGTGGATCTACTAAATATTAATGTCACTTTTCTGTTGAGGTGCCCATACTTTTGCACCTGTCAAATTTTGAAATAATGCATATTTCATATTTTCGGTTAGTACAATAAACCTCATTTCAATCCTGAAATATTACTGTGTCTATCAGTTATTACATATATCACACTGAAATAGCTGTTGCAAAAAAACAATTTTAAACAAAAAATAAGAAAGAGTAAGATTAAGAGGGGTGCCCAAACGTTTTCATATGACTGTATATCTATGAGACCTAGCTACACTAGGTGCACTTTCCACTCCCTCCTCCGCCCCTCACTACCCATAAATACCTGCAGCACCATCTCCAGCGGATCATGGTCCAAAATCAACCTAGGTAAATATACTATTTTCTTTATCCATAACCTGTCCCCCAATGCCATGTCAATACGGGACATGGAGGTATGGGAGGAGGAATAACAGGAATAGCATCATACCCCCACATTCCTCACTCTCTACAAGTCCATCAGACCCATTTCTGTCACATATTTAGCAAAAGGCGTCAGTGTCACCCTGTCTCCCTCGCTACCTCTGGCCTGTCTGCCACTCTACTCCAGCCCTTGTGCATAACATTGTTCATATATCCTATCTAATATATAAAGCTGAATGTGTGTATGTATGTGTGTATATCCGGGATTGGCATCTACACCGTCGCAACTATAGCCACAAAATTTTGCACAGTCACACGTCTCGACCCCGGGAGCGTCATAGGCTATGTTGTGAGGCAAAATTTTAACCCTGCGCGTTCCAGTTCACCAAACCATTTTGGCCCTATCTACATAATGGGGAAAAAGTGAATGGAAAAATATTGGAGGAAAATCGACAGCTGCCAGCTACAGCTACAAAATTTTGCACAGTCGCACGTCTTGACCCCGGGAGCGTCATAGTCTATGTTGTGAGGCAAAATTTTAACCCTGCGCGTTCCAGTTCACCAAAAAATTTTGCCCCTATCTACATAATGGGGAAAAAATGAATGGAAAAGAGTTGGAGGAAAATCGACAGATGTCAGCTATAGAGACAAAATTTTGCACAGTCACACGTCTTGACCCCGGGAGTCTCATAGTCTATGTTGTGAGGCGACATTTTAACCCCGCGCATTCCAATTCACCAAACAATTTTGCCCCTATCTACATAATGGGGAAAAAGTGACAGTTACCAGTTGACAGTTGTGAATGAGAGGGGCTTAATGATAGCACCAAAGACTAACAGCACATACCAGCATATAGTCACTAAGGTGGGGCCCCAACATGAGATATTCACCACGCACGGGGACATGTATACACAACACATGCACACAAAGAGTAACAGCAAGTGTATAGTCGCTAAGGTGCAGCCCCAACATTGGATACTCACCACGCACCCGAACAAACACACACACACACCACAAAGAGACACACACAACATAGAGACACCCCCCCCCCAAGGGGACACACACACACTCTATAGCGACACATGCACTCACCCCACAGGGACACACACACACCACAATGAGACACACATGACACAGACACACACACCACACAGACCCCCCCCCCCCACAGGGACACACACACATAGCCACCCTATAGGGACACATGCACTCACCCCACAGGGACACACACACACACACCACAAAGAGACACACACAACAGAGAGACACACCACACATACCCCCCCTCCACAGGGACACACACATACACACCCCAGGGACACACACACCGCACAGACAGACACAGATGTGCACAAATCACCTCATACAACTCACCTCATACGTGTGCTATCTTTATTTTCCAAACATAAACATCTGATTAAAAACAGCCAATGTGCAACACATGTGCCATATAGGGAATTAAGGCAGATGTCAGTCACATGAGCTGTCTATTATGTGTATGTGTGAGGTAACATATACTGCCTGGCCAGGGGGTGGGTTTACTGTTGGCTGGAGATTTATTAGGCTGCCTATAGCAATCAATCACATCTCAGCTTCTATTTTCCTACACGTCATTAATATGACATATTCAAATTCTATTTTGTTATAGCTAACAGCAGTTATTTATTAACCCGGGTACTACAGCTAGTCAGTAATAAAGGAACTCCTATCATATGTCTCGTTAATTCCAAAATCTCCTGCATTTTCCCTCCAGGGTACGGTGGCGGAAAATACAGTGCAACCAGGCATAACAGTTGACCATACACTCTCAGGGGCGGACTGGGCCGGGTGTCAGGGAGGTATTTGCATCCCAGGCTAATGGATTAGTAACAGTTCAGGGCCTCCCAGCCGCCCTGAAAGTGAAATCATCATTCCGATAGCACGGGAGAGCGGCCGCCTGCTGTTGAGAGATAATGGCCCCCATTATAAACCGCAGGCAGCCGCAGGTTGAGCGATGCTGGGCCTTCCCTGCCACATGACGTCAGGCAGGACAGACCCAGCACACAGAGCGCAGGCTGCAGAGAGCTGAAGCCACGCCCACCTTCTCCTCAGAGAGGACAGAGCTGCTGATGGCTCCTGCAGGTGCAGTCCCTGAATTCCTGAGCCTGTGTGTGGAGTAGGTGAGCCACTGTATATGTAGTGTGTATGTATGTGTGTGCCACTGTATATGCAGTGTGTGTGTGTGCCACTAAGTATGCAGTGTGTGCCAATGTGTATGCAGTGTGTGTGTGTGCCACTAAGTATGCAGTGTGTGCCACTGTGTATGTAGTGTGTATGTATGTGTGTGCCACTGTGTATGCAGTATGTGTGTGTGCCACTAAGTATGCAGTGTATGTGTGTGCCACTAAGTATGCAGTGTGTGCCACTGTGTATGTAGTGTGTGTGTATGTATGTGTGTGCCACTGTGTAGGCAGTGTGTGTGTATGTGTGTGTGCCACTAAGTATGCAGTGTGTGTGTGTGCCACTAAGTATGCAGTGTGTGCAACTGTGTATGTAGTGTGTGTGTGTATGTATGTGTGTGCCACTGTGTATGCAGTGTGTGTGTATGTGTGTGTGCCACTAAGTATGCAGTATGTGTGTGCCACTAAGTATGCAGTGTGTGCCACTGTGTATGTAGTGTGTGTGTGTATGTATGTGTGTGCCACTGTGTATGCAGTGTGTGTGTATGTGTGTGTATTTTTGCAAAATGGTGTATCAAAAGAAAAAGTAGCGTGGAAAATGGATTGGGATCAAAGCCAGTAGAATATAAATCTACTTATATAATCGGGAGTTGGGCACTGTAGCCCAATCCCAACATGCTTTGCGCGGGACTGCGAGTGATGACGCGCAGCGTCATCACGAGCCGCAGACCCGCACTACTCTAAAAAAAAAAAAATCCTCACCTCTACCCGAGCCCGCGCTGTCTCCCGCCCTCTCCCGCCGTCTTCTGCCGTGTTCCGCTAGGCTCCCGGTGGCTGTGCAGGCTCCCGGTGCCTCCAGTGATCTTCTATCTACTGAGACTGAAGGACCTGTGGTGATGTCAGAGTCACGTGACACCAGCTTACTCCAGGCAAATCGCGGGTCACGTGACTCTGACATCACCACAGGTCCTTCAGTCTCAGTAGATAGAAGATCACTCCAGGCACCGGGAGCCTGCACAGCCACCGGGAGCCTAGCGGAACACGGCAGAAGACGGCGGAACACGGCACAAGACGGCGGGGGCTCGGGGTGAGGTGAGCATAATCTTTTTTTTTTTTTTTTAACCCCTGCCTTGCACGAGCGCACCACAGACACCTGTATACTCCACCACCACACACGCCTCTACACTCTGCCACCACCACACACGCCTGTATACTCCACCACCACACACGCCTGTATACTCTGCCACCACACACGCCTGTACACTCTGCCACCACACACGCCTGTACACTCTGCCGCCACCACCACACACGCCTGTACACTCTGCCGCCACCACCACACACGCCTGTACACTCTGCCGCCACCACACACACCTGTACACTCTGCCGCCACCACACACGCCTGTACACTCCACCACACACGCCTGTACACTCTGCCGCCACCACCACACACGCCTGTACACTCTGCCACCACCACACACGCCTGTACACTCTGCCGCCACCACACACGCCTGTACACTCTGCCGCCACCACCACACACGCCTGTACACTCTGCCGCCACCACACACGCCTGTACACTCTGCCGCCACCACACACGCCTGTACACTCCACCACACACGCCTGTACACTCTGCCGCCACCACCACACACGCCTGTACACTCTGCCACCACCACACACGCCTGTACACTCTGCCGCCACCACACACGCCTCTACACTCTGCCGCCACCACACACACGCCTCTACACTCTGCCGCCACCACACACGCCTGTACACTCTGCCGCCACCACACACGCCTGTACACTCTGCCGCCACCACACACGCCTGTACACTCTGCCACCACCACACACGCCTCTACACTCTGCCGCCACCACACACGCCTGTACACTCTGCCACCACCACACACGCCTGTACACTCTGCCGCCACCACACACGCCTGTACACTCTGCCACCACCACACACGCCTCTACACTCTGCCGCCACCACACACGCCTGTACACTCTGCCACCACCACACACGCCTGTACACTCTGCCGCCACCACACACGCCTGTACACTCTGCCGCCACCACACACGCCTGTACACTCTGCCGCCACCACACACGCCTGTACACTCTGCCGCCACCACACACGCCTGTACACTCTGCCACCACCACACACGCCTGTACACTCTGCCACCACCACACACACCTGTACACTCTGCCGCCACCACAGACGCCTGTATACTCTGCCGCCACCACCACACCTGCCTGTACACTCTGCCACCACCACACACGCCTGTACACTCTGCCACCACCACACACGCCTGTACACTCTGCCACCACCACACACGCCTCTACACATCTGCCCCCACCACCACACACGCCTGTACACTCTGCCGCCACCACCACACACGCCTGTACACTCTGCCGCCACCACCACACCCGCCTGTATACTGTGCCGCCACCACCACACACGCCTGTATACTCTGCCGCCACCACCACACACGCCTGTATACTCTGCCGCAACCACCACACACGCCTGTATACTCTGCCACCACCACACACGCCTGTATACTCTGCCGCCACCAGCACAGACGCCTGTATACTCTGCCACCACCACACATGCCTGTATACTCTGCCACCACCACAGACGCCTGTATACTCTGCCGCCACCACCACACCCGCCTGTATACTGTGCCGCCACCACCACACCCGCCTGTATACTCTGCCGCCACCACCACACACGCCTGTATACTCTGCCGCCACCACCACACACACGCCTGTATACTCTGCCGCCAAACCACCACACACGCCTGTATACTCTGCCACCACCACACACACCTGTACACTCTGCCCCCACCACAGACGCCTGTATACTCTGCCGCCACCACCACACCTGCCTGTATACTCTGCCACCACCACACACGCCTGTACACTCTGCCACCACCACACACGCCTGTACACTCTGCCACCACCACACACGCCTGTATACTCTGCCACCACCACACACACCTGTACACTCTGCCACCACCACAGACGCCTGTATACTCTGCCGCCACCACCACACCTGCCTGTATACTCTGCCACCACCACACACGCCTGTACACTCTGCCACCACCACACACGCCTGTACACTCTGCCACCCACCACACACGCCTGTACACTCTGCCGCCACCACCACACATGCCTGTACACTCTTCCGCCACCACCACACACGCCTGTACACTCTGCCGCCACCACCACACCCGCCTGTATACTGTGCCGCCACCACCACACACGCCTGTATACTCTGCCGCCACCACCACACACGCCTGTACACTCTGCCACCACCACACACGCCTGTATACTCTGCCGCCACCACCACAGACACCTGTATACTCTGCCACCACACAGATGCCTGTATACTATGCCACCACAGACACCTATATACTCTGCCACCACCACCACACACACCTGTATACTCTGCCACCACCACCACACACGCCTGTATACTCCACTACCCACAGACCCACCTGTATACTCTGCTACCCACAGAGCCGCCTGTATACTTTACTACCCACAGAGTCACCTGTATAATCTCCTACCCTCAGAGCCGTCTGTATACTCTGCTACCCACAGAGCCCCCTGTATACTCTGCTACCCACTGGCCCGCCTGTATACACACAATTCATTTCACCCTGCTCCCGATGCAATTGCATCGGGCCTTTTTACTAGTATAAGTATAAATATCAGTTTATTAGTGAAAAATCATAACAAAAACAAGATATATGGACAATGATAAAAACAATTAAAATATTTAATTGTTTTTATCATTGTCCATATATCTTGTTTTTGTTATGATTTTTCACTAATAAAATGATATTTATACTTATATTTATATTCTACTGGCTTTGATCCCAATCCATTTTCCACGCTACTTTTTCTTTTGATTTACTGAATTGCCTTTGGCGTGGGATTGGTGATCCTGACTGTGCCGCCCCCATCTTTTTCTTATTTTTGCAAAATGGCCGTTCTCCTGCCCCTACCTGCTAAGCCTCTAACATTCCAACTCAGGACTCTAAGCATTCCCGCTGTATATGTTTAGTACTATATAGGACTGAACTCTAGTCTCACCCCATTTCTGTCACCAGCCCCCCTCCTTTGTCCTCCCACCCCACTCTTTCCTGCCCTATACCATCTAAATGCCCCTTTAATCTGACCGTTAAACCCCTTCCCTCTTTAACAACTACCCAACTCCACACACCCCTCCCCCCGTACCACCCCTGTTCTCTTCTCTCTGTTTGAGAGTGGGTAAAAAAACTCAACCTAGCCTTCTAATGTCTCAGTCCTAACAATACAACTCTATAACAAATACCAACATTAAGTCTTCTCCTGCCTTATAGAAAAATCTCAAGAAAAGGTTATACAAACACAACAAAACCGCTGCACCACACGTGCCCATCATGTCTTATGACTCCAGCAGCAAAAACAGTAACATATACAATCTAAGCATCTCGCCATCTTCAGCCATCTCCGGACTCTCTTACTTGTGTCACCCCTGCAGGGGATTGCCACAGGATCCACCGATGCAAGGAGGGAATTACACCTTGGTTCACATAGCACACACCACCTTCCACCCTAGACCTGAAGGGGGAGCTCTACTGGCTGCCTTAAGTCAGTTCCCCTTTAAGAACATCCAGGCCTGAGGGAAGAGTTAGTCCCAAGAGTCAGTCTAGAGTCTGCAGTGAGAGGGAAGAGAGAGGAGACAGAGGTGCTGGTCGCTGGGAGAGATCCAGGCCCAGGACCAGGGACCATTGACCGCTGTGCGCACCCTAGGGAAAGGGTCGGAGGCAAGTGGAGAAAGAAGGGAACTAAGAAAGGGAACCAGTTACTACAGCCCTTTAGTACACCCCGGACACTGGAGTCCGATGCTGCCAGCATTTACTGCCACAGCAAAAGCCTGAAAGACTCAGGAGGAGTTCAGCCCTGAGGAGAACAAAGTAAGAGATGCTAAACTGACCAAGTATAGGACCAGGGGCCATAGGAGAAACAGGGACCCCGCAGAAGGACTTAATTGCCAGTTTAGGACAAAGCCCAGAGAGGGAGAAGAAGTGGTGGGTTCAGGCTCAGGCAGGACCTACCCCACACCACAGAGCACAAAGACAGAGGAGGCCTCATAACTTTCTAAGGTAGAAGTCCCAAGTTGCACTGGGGACCTGGTTATTACTTTGGACTGTACCTGTTACCCTGTCACCAGTAAAAGGTACCAAAACTGTGTCGCCCCAGGGTGTGGGGTACTCGGGTATCAGGCGGCAGAAGGGGTTAACTGTGTCATGGGGAATGGCGGCCGCGCCTGATCACGTATCCCGGGGGACTGTTCTCTTGAAAAAAGGGGATTATGTACAGGGGATTAGTAGTCGTTGTAGTGGCACCACCTGCAGTACCTGGTAAGATGTCACCAGCGCCACCACAGTCCTCCGGAGGTCGGTGGTATTGCGGCTGAGATGTTGTAGTCCTCTGAAGGCAGGACTGGGACCTCCGGGACAGCAATCCTGTGAAAGGAATGAGTTCATGGAAAGAAGATGCAGCAGAGTCAAAGTCACTTCACCCGGGTACTTTACTGGAACTTTAGCAGTGTTATTACAGCCCTCAGTACCATTAGATGTTAAATGACAAGTGGCTACGGGTGGCTGCAAGCGGATCTCTGGTAGCTGGACGGAACCCCCAGCGTGTGTCTTTCCTGTTCCAATTCTTCCCTGCTTCCCAGTAGTCGGTGTGAAGTCTGACCCCATAAAGTGGATCTGATCTCCTGCTGTCTCTCACTCTCCTCGCTCCCGTCGGGTTGCCATCTCTGGACACTGCGGCTCTGCCCTTGCTGTGTCTGGTACCCTCTTCTGGTCGCTTGAGAGTCAGGGCCGTATATAGATATACCCCCATACATCAGATTTTCTGCGGACCTTAAAGGATCCCACAGGTGCGGGCTCCGGTACCCAGTTTCTCTTCCTGCGCGAACTCTCTCAATTTCCTCTATCCCCCTCTCGCTCTCTGTATCTGGGATCTGTCCTTGTCATTCCCGGGTCCCTCAGCCAAGAGACCCTTCTTGCTCCCTCAGGCCATTCGCCTGGCCTCTCCAACTCCGACTCTCACTCTAACTAGTCCCCCTAGAGGTGGTTTTGTACTTCCTCCCAGTTATCTCCCACTGTGTGACCTAGTGTGGGGTGTGGGTTTAGGGTTCTGCCTATCATCCTGAAATCCACTTGCAGCTGGGGGGACTACACCTTTTTTACGGGTGCAGTATCCCTCTGTGGCACCTACACAGTGGGGCACCACAAAACAACAATCACTGTGTGTCTGCGTGTCTGTCTAACCACAGCAATTCACCGCCTTGTCTGCAAGGATGCAATTACTACTCCCCTCATCCATCCTCTCTGCCCTGAGGTAAAGCTCCACCTGTGGGGAGGTGTTCCACACACTGCTGCACCCACCATCACCTTAGCGGCCGGCTGCAGCGCTGGTATACCCGTTACCAGGTACCATAGGTGGCGTCACGTTAATACTCCCCTTATCCCCCACCGTTCCCCGCTATTGAGGGTACAAGGCACGGGACCAGTGATCGACCAGCCGTGATTCCCCATCAAAGCCGCCATCAGCCCCGGTACCCGAGTACCCCATACCCTGTCGACCGCCACATACTCGTCCGCTGTTCCGCTCAATCCACTCCATGGCTTCTTCTGGGGACTGGAAAAAATACACTTTTCCTAATGCCACAAGCCTCAACTTGGCCAGATATAGCATGGAATATTCAAGTCACAGTGCTCTCAGTCTTTTCTTCACTTCCACAAAACGCATACGCATTTTTTGCACCGCAGCTGAGTAATCCGAATAAAATGAAACATTTTTCCCATCGATGGTCAGGTCTTTAATGTTTCTGGCTTTCCTAAGAATGGTATCTCTGTCCCAATAGTTCAAACATTTAGCCAGTATGGTATGAGGAGCTGCACCAGGAGGCTGGGGTCTCATAGGCACTCTATGCACTCTCTCCACAACAAATACTTTTGACAAATTTTCCGCGCCAAACTTTGATAACAGCCAGTTCTCCATAAACTCTGTGGGGTTTGATCCCTCCAATTTTTCCGGAACTCCCACTATCTTTACGTTATTCCGCCTTGAATGGTTTTCTAAGTCGTCATTTTTAGCCACCACTTCAGCAATTTTCTTTAGCATACTGGTTCAGGGCTTTCTGCAGTTTTACTATCTGGTCCTCAGCAGTGCTCACTCGTTCCTCCACTTCCCCAGTGCGCAACTGCATGGCTGCTCTTATGATGAGCATCTCTGATTGTATGCCATTAACCTGCTGATTTAAGGTTGTGAGGGCTTGCTTACAGAAGGTCACCACTGCAAATACATCCCTGATAGTGGGCTTTCCCATGGTAGGCACATCTATAGGCTCTGGGCTCACAGTCTCTCCAGGACACTGTAAGCCTGCAGCATCTTACTCTGCCTCTTCCATATTACTGTCCTGCTCCTCAGTGTCCTCTTGCGCCCCCCCCACCTCCTGCTCCATCTGCCCAGTGGATATGAGCTCCCCTGCTTCCACCCTCGCAAACCTCTACAGGTGTGCTGCTGCTGCCGCCATCCTCCTCACACATGCCGTGTTCTTTTGAGCTGCCTCTTCCTTTGCATCCGTGTCATCTTGGAGACAGCCTCCTTCCCGAGCTCCGGGGTCCCGCTGACTCCTGCGGGTCATCACAGATTCTGACGTGGTCAGAATTGCTCCCTACGGTTCCTGACGGCTTCCAGCACCGAGCACAGGTATTTCCCGGGCTCAGCACTGCAGTGGTCACGGTATTAGAAGTGTTTGCAGGCGGGAGAGCTCCAGAGTACTACCGCTCATATCGCTGGCTAGGCCACACCCCAGAGAGATGGGATTTTGACACTGGCGCATAAGTCTCCAATAAGCTTCAGCCTCCAGGAAGCAAATTATAAAATATTGTCCAGATGGTATAGGGTCCCCCAAAGACTTCACGCTATGTTTCTGTCTGTCGATTCCGCTTGTTGGAGGTGTGGAAAGGTGTGGACAGGGTAGGGAACGTTCCTCCATATCTTTTGGAGCTGTAAGAAACTTGATTGGTTCTGGGAGGATGTGAGGAGAGTTATCAAATAGGTCACAAATATCATGCAAGACCATGGACCAGAGCTTTTCTTGCTCCAACACTCTTTCCTCCCAGTCTTGATCTATATAAAATCTCTTTTTCACTTTATGGTGATGGCTGCGAGGGCATGCATTCCACTCTGTTGGAGATCCCCCTCCCCTCCTGGTGTAACTATGTGGGTGGGTAAGATAAATGAACTGATGCTGATGGAAGATTTGGCAGCATCTCTCAATCATAAGTATATGGAATAACTTTGGCTCCTGGTATCTGTGGAGCGATTTTAAATTTTCTCCGAAATACCCAAGCCTTTTGGTTGGGACGTAGGATGTTGGAAGTGGAGGCTGCGGGGACACCCCCTCCTCCCCTCCCGTTTCATTCCTCTTCTTATGCCGTTATTCTCTTCTCTTCTTGCCTCTCTTTTTTTCTTCTCTATTTCATGTTTCTCTTTGTTATATTTTTCCAGGTTCTTTCTTGTTCTATGCCTGGTTTTTCTAAGACTTTATTCAGTTTAACATTGTTTATTGATTTAAAAAAAAACTAAATTCATTGGTCTTGAATGGGTACATGTGACTACAGTCTACTAGGAAATGGAGAAATGCCGGTATGTGAGTCTATACCTTGGTTGGATAATGGACTTGACTGTTATGAAAGATGATTTATCTTTACTACCTGTTTGTTACTAATTATTTGTGAAATTGATTAATAAAGAATTTAAAAAAAAAGAATGCAAGGAAGATAGCGGATCAAAGCAAAGGGACAAAGGTAAACGGATGGTCAGAGGAGATCCAAGGTCTGCAGCAATAGATCAGTACACAGATGAACAAAGCTAACAAGCACCAATGAACAAAATGCTACAACTAGCGAAGATCTGGGGCTAACTGCTAAGCTAAGTAGCTGGGCAGTCATAGAGAGCAGGGAACACCTGAATAAGCCCAGCACCTCCCAGTGTAAGATTAGATGACTGAGTTGTCAACACAGTGACTGGTGAGAATGCCCCATCACTTATGGTAGATTCCATAATGCAGCAAATACACATTTGAGATTTGCAGCCCACTGGGAATCTGCCCGGACTGGCAGATGGCAGTCTGTCATTATGTATTTGAAAAATATTTAATTAGCATTCTTTGTCTTCTGGTATTAGTGCTAGCAATCTTCCTACTGCAGGGGATGCCCTATGTCATAATAATAGGAATCAGGTTTTTGGCCCTCTTCATGACAGCACAAAGGTAATTTGCAGTATAAGGGTGCATCCTCACGATCAGGAGACACAGCGTTTTGGACGCAGCGTCTTTGCGCTGCGTCCAAAACGCTGCGTCGTACAGTACTAGCATAGTGGATGGGATTTCAAGAAATCCCGTCCTCACTATGCGTAACCCGCCCGCAGTGTCTTTGGAGCTGCGGTGCGGGTTGCTGGCAGTCCGCTCCTCCTCCGCATGTTCATTTCATGCTTCGAAGTTGGAAGAGGCTCACATCGGGTGACTGCAGGGAGAAGCCGCCCCGCACCCGCCACACATGGTGAGTACAGGGCGGCTGTGGTCTCCCTGCGGCCACCTGCGGCTTCCCTCAGGTCCGGAGGAGCTGCGTCCAACACGCAGCTCCTCCGGACCGTGAGGACATACCCTAAGAGTTTTAACCTATACGATCAGCACAAGCTCACTGACAAATTCTCAGTTACTTCATTCTGCAGGCAACTATTTTCAAAAATGCATTTACCGGTAACTAAAAAAAAAAAACATATGACAAAAGTGTCCATAGATTAAATAACAGAAAAAGGTACAATGTACTTAATATATGGATTGGTCTTATAACTTATAGGGAGAAATATAATGTAAATAATAGTGGCCATAGTTACGGTATATAAATTACAAGTTTCATTGTGACATATAAATGCTGTCCTATTAGTATATATTTCTACATGTATTAGATGCCGTGACAAGGAGTGTTTTGTCACTCCTTCCCAGAGAACTCAGAAAAACCTGTTCTGTCTCTTCTCCACCCACCTCCTATTCCATTACTATCATAAAAGTAGCAGGTTTGCTTCAATAGGAAACAGAACCTGTTGACTCCTGAGAGTGGTATGTACTGTATATGTACTGCATACATGTTGGTTGTTGGGTGTGAGACACTTCTTATCAGTATCTTACATTTTATGTGGTGGGCAGAAGGCAAAGCAAATTCTTACTTTCTATAAAAGGGAAAATATTTGAATGTGGAGAGAGAAACTTTAACTTTACTTTGTTGTGTTTTTTTCCTTATAAAACAATTATATTACACTTTTTACTCTAAATGACAACTTAGACTTTCTTACTTGGCTGTAGTAGATATAAACGTATCATACTTTACTGATTTTGGAAGTTCACTTTCTGAACGGGGGTGTAACTACAAAAGGTGCAGGGGTTGCAGTCGCACCTGGGCCCTGGAGCCTAGGGGACCCCAAAAGTCCCCTTGGCCTTTAGAAAAACACTATTGATACTAAAGATTTGCAATAAATGGGGGTCCCGTTGGAGCTTTTGCATTGTAGCCCATGAGCTTGAAGTTATATCACTGTTTCTAAGTATTGTTTGCCTTTGAAAGTAATTTCTTTAGACTAGCACCCCAAATCTTAAATTGTTTTGACACGCTTTGTGACCTAGGCAAGTCCTGACACATTGGTTTTGAGCATTTCTCCAAAAGAAATACTGATAGGATGTTTAGATTGTGAGCCCAAATGGGGACAGTGATGCTGATGTATGTAATGCGTTGTGGAATTAATAGTGCTATCTAAGTGAATAAGTGTAATAATAATATGTCCATGGTGCACATCTATCACCTTTTACTAACAACTTTCCAAAAAGGGCAATGGCATAAGAGGTTTGTCCGAGCAGGACAAACCCACAGATGTATGCCTCTGGTCAGCCGAATGTGATGTAATTTCAGTTAGAAAAAAGATACAAGATACTGTATATGTAGTAGGAATATGAACATGTTGCGTTTAAAATAATATTGCCTAATATTAAAGTGAACATTACTGCTGATACATTCTGCCTGAACCACGAGCAGCATGTATCAGACACTGGCTGTAGGATTACAGTCAAGTATATTTGATTCACCCCGCCCACTGCCAGTGACTGACAGGTCTCTCCCTATACATGCACTGAGATAGAGACCTGTCACTCAAGGAGAGCGGGGTGAGAGAAGCCGCCGTAGACCTGTCTGCCCAACAAATCTACTGTGTGGCTCAATCTCTGAATGGCTTTTACAGTGTAAATGTCATTTAATTGGAAAAAAAACACTACTGCACTGCATATGATGGGTCAAATATCAACTAAGATAATGCTTTTTTTTGTGCCATATTGGTTATTTTCTCACATTTTTCTGTGCTTTTTTGAAAACAGCATTTATGGCTGTGTGGGCGTGGTCAGCAGCTGATAGACAACAATGAACAGTGCATTTATTTTCACAACTTCAGAGAGCAGGCTGACAGTGAGCTATGTGGGGAGCCAGCAGATAAGGGGTTAACAGAGTTTGTGACTGAGCGGTTTCTGAGGCTTTTGCACTCTTCCTAACCTTCACAACTGTGCTGTAGCCTGTGCTAATCTGATACATTGTTTGCTCATGAGCTGCAGTCAGCAGTGTAGGCCATGCCCGCTCCGTTATCTACTTACATGCCCCGTATTCACTCTGAAGACGGATCTGACTCAGAATGAAAATATGTCTGCTTCACACACAGTGCAGTGGGGACACCTTGTGGAAGGTTTATGAATGGTTTGAAACCAGAATATCTAATGAAGTATATTAGAACGTTTATTAAAATCACTTGCTTTACATTATTATTAAATCAAAATTTAAAAGGCGGTTACGCTTTAAAGTATGTTTTTCTCTGAAATGCAGGAGCATGCATGGCTGAGATCATACAGCCAGTGTCTCACATAAACAGCCCATGGGGGCAGCATGTATTAGCTGTTGGGTAAGGTTCCCTTTAAATCTTCTAAATGCCAATAGTCTGAATTTTCTGAGGCCGGTTTCACATCACGGTTTATCTGATCTGGGACTGTCTGGTGTGAACCGGACAGCCCTGGATCAGATTTCGGCCCCATAGTATTCCTATGGGGCCAGATGGAGCCTGATGGCAGCTATTTGCCATCCGGTTTCCGTCTGTCTGGGAGGATCCGGGACAATTCAGATTTTTCTCTCCCGGACACAAAAACGTTGCAAGCAACGTCTTTGTGTCCGGGGGAAAAATCGGATCCTCCCAGATCCAGCATGATCCGGCGCCCACTAACATGGGCGGGTCTATGGTGCCAGATCTCCCCGGATCCAACATAAAATTGGATACAGGAGCTGGACGCTGGTGCTGGAGTTCTGCTAAACTTCAGCACCATCAGCTGTCCTCAGATATTTCAGGACTGCGGCCAGCTCCCCGCTAGTCGCGATCTTGAAATTTCAGCAGCTGCGGCTGCGATCTGAGGGATCCGGCTGCAAACCGGCCCTCTGTTTCTGTTTGTAAATCGGGTCCGGGGCTGTCTTGTTCACACCGGACAGCCAAGGACATGATCAGGCCGTGATGTGAAACTGGCCTAAGACATTACAAGAGCCTATGATTAATTCTTTTAAACATGTAATTTACATTGGTAGTTTATCTTTGCTAAAAATGAAAATGTGCCTCAAACAATTCTATAAAATAAATAGGATATGTGAAATTGTTTATTTTAATTTCAGACATAATTTACCAATATGTATGGTCTAGGACTTAAGGGGGTTTACACGTTGCGATATCGGCGTCCAATTTCAATGAAAAGTCACGTGGTTCGATCGTTGGTGCCGATATCGTTCCTGCGTTGTATGGTGTGAACGTCCAATACGATGCAGGAACGATGTCAATGTGATATCGGGGATTGAATGAGCGTGCTATTCAATGCCCCGATATTGAATGGAGATTGGAGCCGGATCGTACTGTGTGACAGCCCAACTACGATGTGAAGTTCAACGTCACCCATTCACTCCCATGTTAAATGGTAGTTCCTGGGTTGGGGGGCGTAGACATCGTACGGACGTTGCATCCAGAAATCGCAACGTCTAAACCTCCGATGCGATTCGGGACAAACGTGCACTAAATGCGCGCTCCCGCGCAATTGAATTGCGATATCGCAACGATATTGAAACGTGTAAACCCACCCTTAGTGGTTCCCAAACTCCAGTCCTCACGGGCCCAATGTCATGTTTTCAGGATTTCCTTAGTATTGCACAGGTGATGCATTGAAAATGATTCCATCATCTGTTCAATACGAAACAGATCTTAAAAAATTACCTGTTGGCGGCCACAACGACTGGAGTTTGGGAAACACTGGTCTAGTTAGTTGGAATTTTGGCTAAAGTTGGCTAAATACTTACTGTAGTGATCCCAAATAATACCTCTTGTATGTGGTTATTTTACAGATTCCTAATACAGTACCCATATCCCGCTCTCATTGTGTAAAGTTGTAGTCTTTCTTATAATAACAAAGATATCACAATGCAAAAATATTCTCATGTACCAAATTTTAACATGACACCTATGTATACAAATTCAATGGCTTTTGTTGTGATCAAAAGGACTTTTCACCAGGTCAAAAGTGTACAGTTTTTGCTCATGTTACATTCTTGCTGTTCCCTTGAGAAACTCTTTTTTTTTTTTTTTTCTTTAATCCTCCCCATGGTTCCAGAGATTTCAGCCTTTTTTAAGCCATGCCCTCTTGGAAAAGACCATTAAAACTAGCATTAAATGAAAGACTGATATCTCTGGAACTGTATTGCGGATTAAAAAATTAAAAACAGGAATATTCAGGGAACTTCTGTGAAACTATTACTGATAGCCTGGTATATGAAGAGCGTCCTTGCACTCCACCTGCTCATTGACATTATAGAGATGGGGGTTTACTTACACGCCTCATGCTAAAGGAATGAATCAGAAATTCCTTGTGTTATAGGAGGGTTTGTATACAAATATATTACATTCCAAGGGTGTGGGTTAGACAGAGGATAAACTGGTCTGGCAAGGGATCGTCAAACATAAGGACTCAAAATTCAGTATTCTGCTGACTTATCCAAAATATGGTCAACCACCTAGTGCACTAAATAGTTATATTTTGAGCAGGATATTGCCATCTGATGTTGTGTTAGAGAGTGAAGGATAAACGTTCTTTCTCCCTTTAAGACTCCAATGTACGATATGTGTCATGTGTTTTTATAAAAGGTTAATGTGACTAATCATTTGTGTGTGGCTAACTAGTGGCCAAAGTAAGGACTACGACTGGTTCCTCCCTCATAATGCAAGTTATTAATAATAATTCGGGATGGATATTCCTTAGGGGTGGGGCTTAGCCAATAAAAAGGTTTTGCAGTGTAGTGGAGAGCAGGAGAGTCCCCAGAAAAAGGTAGGAGACGGGAACTAAAATGGAACTTCTGTCCTATTTGATTCAGAAGGACCCTTTGGACCACTCAGGGATTTGGGCCCAGGACACAGGACAGGAATGCTAGATTATCTGTGAGTGCATTCTCCTCGGTACTGGTACTTGGCTCTGACAGAACCCCGGACAGTGATTTTTACATCTGGTACTGGCTCAGCGGATGTGGGCAAATGGGTTGCCACGGTGCAGGCAGGAGAGGAATGTTTGCCTGGTAGAGAACCTGGTTGTTCCTTTGGGATGGTGCTCCATAGGAGGGATAGGGCCCGAATTATGGAAGACCACATGAATTCATGGCAGGCATCAGTCGGGCTGAGGTACGAGAGTTTGCAGGCACCGGGACAAGAGGAGCAGTTGTGGCATCCCAGGGTCCGGCTGCCACAATAATAAGCTTGGAAGCAAGGGAAGGCACCTACCTCAGGTAAAGCACACACACGCGCACATCATCTTCCCAACTCCAGGCCAGAAGGGGGAGCTCTAAAGCCTGGGTTCAGGGCAGGTCCCCTATAAATTCTGGTCTGGGGCCAGGCAGTTCAGTTCTTAGGAGTACTGTAGAAGACATCCTACGGATAGTAGCCGCGCTAAGCTTGTCCTAGGTGACTGAGTAGCCAGTGTGAGTGACCCACGGTAAGGGTCTGAGGAAAGTGGAGAACAGGTGTGAGGAATGGAGCTTAGCCAGCGTGCCTCAACACTTAGTACAGCACGGACACCAGGCTCCGAGGTCGCCAGTTACTTCATACCCAGCAACCAAGACCAGAGGGCGGGTAATTTCACGATGCTCATCCACCTGAAAGGCCAGGAGACACAGCTTCAACAGTGAGCTCAGGAGAGTAACCAGAGAGGGCTCAAGCCGCCTGTCATACGGCCGAGACACAAGAGTAAAGAGGAAGCCTAAGCATAGCTTTAAACAGCCAGGGCTCACAAACAGAACAGTGCCGTAGGAAGGCCTTAGTACTTGCCGGGTGTGGAAAGCCCAACTTGCTTCCAGGCTCCAGACCCCAAATACCACTTGTGAACTGTACCTTGGATGAACCTGTTTCTGACTTTAGTACAGGCAAAGGAGACTGTTACCCCTGTGTCTGTCAGTTCTTCCATACACTGCGTCCTTGCACCGCCAACATTCCTGCTTATCCACACACTATACGTGTGCCCTGGGGAACCGCTCTTCCCGTGAAGAGCTGATCTACCTACACTGCTACTCCCATCATCCCCAGAGGTCCCGACGAAGTGGTGGTTACAACTGGTACCCCACGGTCCCCGCCAGGGGCGAAACACAGTCAGCATCAAAGTCTGTTAATTTAAATACTCACAACCAAGCAATGTTCAAGATTTGTGCCCGTGTGCGACTGTGTGACTAACTTTCGTTGAGGACTTTAATAAACTCTTGTGTGCTTTGGCCCTCACTGAGGGCAACCTTGAAGTCAACTCTTGGACAGAGGCAACTGGGGCTGCTCTGCAAAGCCAGGGCTGCTCCATGACCAATCCCTGCCTCACTCTCGACTACTGGGGCCCCCTATGAACGGCATCTCAACACTTGTATCATTTCCCACTAACCAGCAAGTAAGAAAATTAAATTCTATTGTTAATATGTTTTCCTAATTACTGATTATTTAGCCAGTGTTATAAAAAAAAAGGCTCTATGATAATGCATGTTTTTTCTAAACAGATACATGGAAACACTATGAGAACAGTAGAATATGTTCTGCTTTGAAAAATGTACTTGTAAAAATAAACCTGTAGACAAATATCTTTAATCAAATATCACTCCAGAGACTAGACTTTCTAAAACTGTACGGATCAAAGTATTCTGATTTATTGGGGTCTTTATTACAACTGCAAGTCTCAAACCTCTTGCAGGTTCACTGGACCAAAATTAGATTATTTTATGATGATCTAAGTTCAGCAGTAGAGTTGGTCGAGAGTTGGTTCAGCAGTAGAGTTGGGCGAATGGTGCTCAGCTGGCTGATATTTTGCTGAACATTGAAGGCTGTCAAAAGGTAAAAAAAAAATGAACAGAAAAACAAATACTCCCCT
This sequence comes from Allobates femoralis, assembly GCA_033576535.1. NCBI lineage: Eukaryota > Metazoa > Chordata > Amphibia > Anura > Aromobatidae > Allobates > Allobates femoralis. The sequence goes on along the minus strand of JARQOC010000011.1, from coordinate 58,148,263 downwards.
CACGGCTCACCTCTCTAGCCACCTCTCTCTCAGCACATCTTCTTACTGCCGCTGTGCTTCATCTTCATGCGACGCTGGGACTTTCAGAAGCAACTTGGCCTGAATGATTTTGCGCATTCACCCTCCCAAATATTTTACCATTACCTGTAATTGGCAATTATTGATAAGTGTAAGTAACGGCAACAACCCAGCCATAAAGTGTGGAGACCACGTAAGTTACAGAGTGGGGTCTCTGAGTGCAGAGGGGCGTAGTGCATAAGAGTCACCAATGCTCTGCTGACTATAGCTGTGTATTCTCATGCACTTTAGCAATTAACTTTTGTTTATTTTAGGGTATTTGCTCATTTTTCCTTATTGTTGTTTTTGCTATTATTAGGCCAATGTGAACATGCACCACTGCATGATTACATTTTATTCCCAGCCATGGTTTTGTTCCATAAAGACATGGTTGGGCAGTTGTGTGTGGAAGAACATGACTGGTTGTACAGGGTCCTGACCTAAACTCCATTGATCACTTTTGGTTATGAACAACAACGGAGTTTTTGAGCCTGGTCCTTTCATATAACAGTGTCTAACTTCACAAATGCTCTTCTGGAAGAGTGAGAAAAAATTCACACTAACAAGCTACAAAGTCTTCCCAAGGAGATGGGAAGCTGTTATAGCTGCAAATGTCGACAAAACTCCTGTAGGTGCAATACATTTGTGTCTCGTACCAAAACTTTTTGGCGGAATAGTATGACAATAATTCACTGCAATATTTGCCACTAGAGCACCCCTTTAATTCACTGCCATTGGCAGGATGTTGAGTAGTTTTCACCTTGATATGGCACACTGCCTCCATCCCGAATCTTGCTAGGAACTTTAGGGGAATGCAGAGGGGTCTTCCTCTTCTGCCAGGGGTTGACTCGGGGATACCCCTGTCCATTCTCCGTACACACTCACAAAAGATGAAGTTGAACCAATTAACAGCTTTATTTACAGGAGGATAAAAGGGGCCAATTGCAGGGGGAATAGCTAGGAACATCAAACAAATAATGCTATGCAATATTGTATAAAGAAACAAGATGTGCCTTGCTGAAAAAACTGAATGTTGGGGGTGATGCTTCCACTTTAACACACAGCAATCATACTTTTATTGAATCACCAAAAACTACAAATGGCTGCAGCTATACAAATGATAGTCCCAGACTGGGGCCGGGGCGGCACTGGCTGCAGGCACACTCACAGCAGCAGAGCCGAGCAGGTTCACACACAGCATCGGTCTGCCGCCTGCAACGTTTGCTGGCCGGGCGGGCAGGCCTCCTTGCTCCAAATGGCCACGCCCCCAGCCAGCACGCCCGGGCCCCCCTGGCTCTGTTTAAATGGACACGCCCACTCCAATAATTGACGGGCCCCCTACTCAAGCAAGGCCTGTAAGGCCCTAACGGCGGCCCTGGGCCCAGTTGCTCCAGATGTTGGCGTCCTTGCTGGAACTTTTGGTGCACTTAATATGATGAAAGATCAACTCCTAGTCACTAAACTCACAAGTCACTCTAGTCCTGACTTGTATTTGGCTTCAGTATGCTTCTCAAACAGTAGAGTCCTAGCAACAACTACCCAAATTGCAACAGATCTGTATAGCTTCAGTATATTTCCTAAACAGTAGAACAACAAGTTCCAGCACAGCAGAAATTACTCACAGCTTTTGCCGCAGATCTGTATTCATCCAGCGTTCCAAGCTGGGGCTTTAGGGTACAGGTTTGTGGAAAGGCAGTGAGGAATTGCTGCCAAAATCCTTATAGTTGGGAAGCCAGGCAGGGGTAAGAAGCTCTTAGTAACCTGGCTGATCTGGGGTTGGGGTGCAGCTGCAGTGCTCACAGTCTTGTCACAAAAAGTTGCAGATGTTTCAGCACATGTCAGCCATGGAGCATCACTTTCACTTCTTTATTATGGCTGACCATACACCTCAGTACAATCCCCTCTTCCCTTCTTTTCTAACACATTCAGGCAATCCGTACTGTGTCTGCTGCTGCTCCTACTCCTCCCGCAGATTGATGCCAGGAAAAAGGCACCTTGGAAATGTAGTTTTCTGCAGTTCAGCATCAGAATCAATATCTGTAGAGGTGATTGTGTGTGGCACTCTATATTTAGCTTCCACAGCAGGTGCTACAACACTACAGATATTGCTAGTGACTTCCTGCTGTGTTCAGTTTGCAGTAGAAAAGTCCCATGGGAATACACACTAAAGGCATGTGTCCATGGAAGTCTTCGTAGCTGAATAGGCAGCATACGATTTGCAGCAAAACTCACATTAGCAAAATCTGCAGCAGATGTTGTCATTTAACTGTGTTGAATTTGACACACATTTTACTTATTGCATGAAAAAGGGTTACATTTACAGAGTGTGCATGGGATTTAAAGGAGCCACATCACTAATAGTACACTACTCTACATTTGAAAAAAAAATTCTGCTATCCTAAGTATTTTTGCTGATTTTACTCTAATGAAAAGTACTGATTCCGTATATGAAGAAAAGAAATGTGCAATATGTCACATTTTTTCACAAATGAGAAATGTTTGACTAAAGCTCAGATGTGAAACTCTGGCCTGTGGGCGGTGATTATATTTTAGCCCGCAGTGTTGGCTCCATCACAACATTGTCTTTGAACTGTATCTGATGTCAGTTGAACGCAATGATGGAAGAGAGAAGCCATCCACTCCCTCCTGCATCATTTTCCCTCTGCGTCAGAAGTCTCAGCGCAGTGAGCGTGATGACATCACTATTTCGCACCCGCTGTGCTGAGCAGTAAAGAGCTTTAGATCGTTCTGTTCCAAGATCGGAGAAGTGGAGGAATGAAAAGAGGGGGCATTTATATTTTTTTTAATGTGGAGCACAATATTTTGTATAGAGCACTATGTGGGGCACATTATTCTGTACGGAGCACTATGTGGGGCACATTATTCTGTACGGAGCACTATGTGGGGCACATTATTCTGTACGGAGCACTATGTGGGGCACATTATTCTGTATGGAGGGCTATGAATGGTCCATTATTCTATATGGAGGACTATGTGGAGCCCATTATTCTGTAGGGAGGAGTATGTGGGATCCATTATTCTGTATGGAGGACTATGTGGGGCCTATTATACTTTGTTCAGGGCTGTGTAGTGATCACAGTTGGGGCATCATACTGTGATCTGGATCACCATACTGTGCCGAGGTGGTTAGTGGGGTTCAATAAGGTCAACATGCTGTGCATGTAGAGGTACTATGGATGAATTCACTGAGGGGGTATCATAATGTGTTTGGAGTAGACTATTCTTGACATCATACATTATGGGGGAAATGAAAGAGTAATCTTCTTATGGGCCCTGTATTGCTGCTTAAATGGTTACCTGTAGTGAAGGAATCTGATATTTGTGTTTTTGGATATAGAACAATCTTCTACTAAAGTTTTCATCTGATTACATGTTCTGGACATTGGGGTGGGACTTGGAACTTGAGGGTAGGGTCTTCTTGCTCTTATTTGGCCCTCTGCTGCCTCCTCTGTTTATTTTTCAGCTCACTGACTATACAGTGATCTGCTTGCTTTATGAAAGATGGCATCTTTGCAATACATGCGTAGTGTGATTCTGCAGGATTTCAATAAAATACATAACAGAAAGTTCAGCTCACCCTTTCTGCTTTCCCGGAGAGCAGGATCCAAACCCTCCGCATGGAGCTGCCCCATCTCAGCGGTAAATATTCAAGCACAGAAGAAGAAATCCTCCAGTGAACCCAGGAGAACGGTAAGTATAAAACCAGACTCTTTATTCTTTCATATTAAAATTATACAGTGCAAGCAGTGGATACCCCAGAGTAGGTAGGCAATCCTACACGTTTTTACTCCTATAGAGTATTAATCATGATTAAGACTCTATAGGAGTCGAAACGTGTTGCATTGCCTCCCTGCTCTGGGGTATCCACTGCTTGCACTGTATAATTTTAATATTAAAGAATACGGAGTCTGGTTTTTTTACTTACCCGTTCTCCTGGGTTTGCTGGAGGATTTCTTCTTCTGTTCTTCAATAAAATGGTGCTTGCCCGATTTTCTGTACTCAAGAGTAAAAAAATATGCTGTGGACAAGTCCTATGAGAACATTCCCTGATTCATTTTACTGTTACAGTATATTGATGCTTAGGGAATATAAAGCAGTTAGAATTGACCATTTAAGGGCCCTTTCACATCAGCGTTTTTTGAAATTCGCGGCAGATGCGGTGAAAAAACCGCATCTGCCGCGATTACCGCATACCGGCTGCACTTGCGGCGCGGTTGCGGTAAACGCCATGCAGAGTATAGGCGTACTTGCGGCAGGTGCGGCTGACCGCGTTTTTTTTCGCGGCCGCACCTGCCGCAAGTGCAAAACCGCACTTGCCGCACCTGCCGCAAGTACGCCTATACTTTGCATGGCGTTTACCGCAACCGCGCCGCAAGTGCAGCCGGTATGCGGTAATCGCGGCAGATGCGTTTTTTTCACCGCATCTGCCGCGAATTTCAAAAAACGCTGATGTGAAAGGGCCCTAAGAGGCCTTTAAGCTGTCAAAAATCTCATTTATTAAAGCTTCATGACCCGCTGACGTGTGGCAAAAAAATAATGTGTACCCGGCCTATCTCTGAAAAAAAAGGCCCTGAACATAATTATATTGAATGTGCAACATTTTCATTCATAATTTCCACTGCCTTTCTAAGAGATTAATACATTTTTATTTACTTTATTTATTTACAGAATCAAAATGTGGAACCCAAACCAAGGTAAGTTAACTAAAACAATCCTAGAAATCATAAAGATGAATTTAATAGTACAAGTGAAGATAATAAACTTTATAATACTGTTTATATTATCAGAGAAATCTGCTTCTTTCTCCTCCTGGATAAAATAAAGACAAATCAAACAATGCTTGCCTCTTTTCTACATCAGATATCTAGAAATGGGTTCAGTCTTTGTTTACAAGTGACTGGCATGTGACCACTGCAGTCAGTCATTGACCTTGGCACTCATATTCTGTACTATTGGCATCATGGCTACACATGTTGAGTAGTGACACTATTAGTACGGTACACGAAAATTGAGGCCACTGATTGGTTGCAATGGCCACATACCAGCCTCCTCTAATTTAAGACCATGAGCACTTCATGAGTCTCAGCACTGAACCACTAGGGGAAAGAATGGATGAGAATATTTCATTTTAGAACAAATTAATTTTTAAAAATAAATATTTAAAAGTTGTATAAATTTTAAAGTGAACCTGACAGCCAATACATGCTACCCAATCCGTAAGCAACATGTATCAGGCAGGCACTGGCAATATTTTCTCACGCCGGTGCGCTGGACTCTGAAATGAGAAACATACTTTAATATCTGGCAGGGGACAGAGCCGGACTGTAGACTAGCCAGACAGGTGGGTCCCTGGTGGTTTCTCCCCACCTACTGCCCTTGATTGACAGGTCTTTGCTTTCCTACAGTCATGGCCAAAAGTTTTGAGAATGATACAAATATTAATTTTAACAAAGTCTACTGCTTCAGTTATTCTAATTTGCATATACTCCAGAATGTCATAAAGAGTGATCAGCTTAACAGCAATTACTTTCAAAGTCAATATTTGGCTAGAAAATTAACTTTAACCCCCAAAACACATTTCAACATCATTGCAGTTAGCATCGTTTTAGTGATTGTTCCATTAACACAGGTGTGGGTGTTGATGAGGACAGGGCTGGCGATCAGTCATGATTAAGTAAGAATGACACCACTGGACACTTTAAAGGTGGCTGGTGCTTGGTATCATTGTTTCTCTTCAGTTAACCATGTTTATCTCTAAAGAAACACGTGCAGCCATCATTGCACTGCACAAAAATGGCCTAACAGGGAAGAGTATCGCAGCTACAAAGATTGCACCTCAGTCAACAATCTATCGCATCATCAAGAACTTCAAGGAGAGAGCTTCCATTGTTGTCACAAAGGCTCCAGGGTGCCCAAGAAAGACCAGCAAGCGCCAGGACCGTATCTTAAAACTGTTTCAGCTGCGGGATCGGACTACCAGCAGTGCCGAGCTTGCTCAGGAATGGCAGCAGGGTGGTGTGAGAGCTTCTGCACACACTGTGAGGCGGAGACTCTTTGAGCAAGGCCTGGTTTCAAGGAGGGCAGCAATGAAGCCACTTCTCTCCAGAAAAAACATCAGGGACCGACTGATATTCTGGAAAAGGTAGAGGGAGTGGACTGCTGAGGACTGGGGTAAAGTCATTTTCTCTGATGAATTCCCTTTTCGATTGTTTGGGACATCTGGAAAACAGCTTATTCGGAGGAGAAGAGGTGAGCGCTACCACCAGTCTTGTCTCATGCCAACTGTAAAGCATCCTGAAACCATTCATGTGTGTGGTTGCTTCTCAGCCAAGGGAATCGGCTCACTCACAGTCTTGCCTAAAAACACAGCCATGAATAAAGAATGGTACCAGAAAGTCCTCCAAGAGCAACTTCTCCCAACCGTCCAAGAGCAGTTTGGCGCCCAACAATGCCTTTTCCAGCATGATGGAGCACCTTGCCATAAAGCAAAGGTGATAACTAAATGGCTCAGGGAACAAAACATAGAGATTTTGGGTCCATGGCCTGGAAACTCCCCAGATCTTAATCTCATTGAGAACTTGTGGTCAATCATCAAGAGACGGGTGGACAAACAAAAACCAACAAATTCTAGCAAAATGCAAGCATTGATTATGCAAGAATGGATTTCTATCAGTCAGGATTTGGCCCAGAAGTTGATTGAGAGCAGCCAGGGAGAATTGCAGAGGTCCTGAAGAAGGGTCAACACTGCAAATATTGACTTGCTGCATTAACTCATTCTAACTGTCAATATAACCTTTTGGTGCTCATAATATGATTGCAATTATATTTCTGTATGTGATATAAACATCAGACAAACACAAATAAAAACCAGAGGGCAGCAGATCATGGGAAAATATCATTTTGGTGTCATTCTCAAAACTTTTGGCCATGACGGTACACGTGTAGGAAGATACCTGTTACTTATGAGAAGCCAACGTTGATCTGCCTAGTGTACAGCATGGCTCAATGCCCAGCTAGCTGTTAAAGTATGTTTTTCTCTGGAACACCACAGGATTTCAGAGTCAGACAAACCTGGGTGAAATAATACAGCCAGTGTCTGATACACAGTCTGTCCACAGACTGGATGTGTGTTTCAGCTGCCAGGTTCCTTTAACTAGAGTTGAATAAAAAGATTTGCATGACCCTGGTACAGTGGCCACATCAATGTTTTTTGGCTGTTGAAACCAAACACTTGTATGTAATGTGATGTAATCTTACCCACTGGCATCTCTGGTGCCTTATCTGATTAGTAGGCTTCACTTGACGCATGTATATTGTTGTACCAAGCTTAGTAACCAGAAGGCGTGGCGGGGTGGTCAGCAGGTAGAGGAAGTTTGGAGGGCTCTCATCCTGCAGCCATGAACTATTAACCTTGAACCAGGATCCTGCAAGTTTTTGTTCTCCACTCTACTTTTAAGTGAATTTGCTAACATGCTATCTACTTCTGTATGTGAATAAACTCTCCTTTTACATTTCAACGCTTTCTCATATACATTGTCTTTTACTTTGATTTGCAATGATTTTAATAGTGTTCTTACAATTCCATTTTGTATGTTAGGAACACCCTATGGACAGCCAGGATACCCGGCACCAGGTTGTCCTCCTCAACCAGCACCAGGTTGTCCTCCTCAAGGACCTTATCCAGGCCAATGCCCTCCAGGCACTAACCCCTACCCAGGATATCCTGGGCCCACTTATCCTGCTCCTCCAGGTGGTTTTCCTGGTGGATGTGTCATTCCACCAGGACCGCATGGACCCCATGGCCAGCATGGGCAGCATGGGCAACATGGCTGTCAAGGACATGGTGCTCCTGGCTGCCATCCCCAAACTCATGGAGGCCATCATAAGAAACACAAGAAAGATAAGCACCATGGACATGGACACGGACATGGACACGGACATGGAAAGGTAATGTTCATTATACATAATATAGGAATTTTGTACAATTACTAACAAAATATTCGCTGCTTCAGTTGTAGGATATGATATATTAAATTGTTGGTTACTCTTGCTAAGGCAAAATTATCATTTCACCCTGAAGTTGACATCTTAATAGATCATTGATTTTTGGTTGGATTTTAAAAACAGACCTTAATATTATGACCCTTAAGCCCGGGTTACACGCTTCAATGTCCCAGCGATCCCACCAACGATCGGGATCGCTGGGACATTGAAGGCTGATCGCTGGTGAGCTGTCACACAGGCAGACTCACCAGCGATCTGGACCAGCGAGCACGCTGGTATCCAAGGTAAACAGCGGGTAACTAACGCCGTGCGGCGCTTAGTTACCCACAGTTTACCTTGGATACCAACTCCCAGCATTGCTGTGGGGCTGGGAGCTGCTGATTCATTGGTCTCCCCAGTCACACGCAGCGATGCTGCACGTTCAGCGTGCGACCAATGGATAGATTTATGAACCGGTTCATAAATCTGCGATCAACGATCAGTGACTCATCGTTGATCGTTGATAGGTGTCACACGCAACGATGTCATTTAGACATTGCTGCAACATCACCAAACCGATTTCACACTAATATCGTTGTGTGTGACGGGCCCTTAAATAATCACCTCACTGATCAGAGATCTAGTAGGTGAATCTGTAGGTATAAAGAAGAAAATGTGCATCCTGAAGGATGTCACATCTCCATTATGAAAACTGCCTTGCAGTCAGACTGGTCTTATCTTCCATAGACCAATCAGAGCTCAGCTTTCACTTTACCTCAGCGGCTTCAATGCTGAAAGCTGCACTCTGTGATCCCCCTTACTACTCTGAGGCAATTCTTATAAATGAGGCCCAGTTACTTGTGTACTTTTTATTGACAGCCATTGCTATAATTACAGACTTTACAGCAACTTATCAGGTTACCCATGTTTATCGACTATATGGCTGCTGCCCCTTTAAGAGCAACTCTTTGGATGCCGTTGCTTTAACTCTTTGAGGCCCCTTTCACATAAACGTTTTTCGCTGATTGCGGCAGATCCAGCAGATTTACCGCATCTGGGGCATCTGTCCCTAACGGTCGCACTTGCTGTACACTTGCGGCAATCCCATGCATTGTCTATGGGGCTTGTGGCAGGTGCGGCAAGTGCGGTATTGCCGCGATCTGGCACTTGCTGCAGTTGCGGCAGTGCAAAAAAATGCTGCTGACCGCGTTTTTTTTTGGGTCGCAATTGCTGCAAGACAATGAATGGGGCTTGCTGCAAGTGCAAGTGTGCCGCAAGTGCAACCGTTAGGCGGCAGATGCAGTAAATCTGGATCAGTTGCGACTGGAAGTGCGGACCGAATCCCTTTTCCTTTCCTAGCCTCATACACATTGTGAGATTTGTATCTGTAATATTGCACCCATAGAAGTTTGTGTCCATACGTACGTCTGTATGCCTCAGTTCAGTATTATGTATCTGACAGGGTGTAGTGTGAACCAGGTCCAAGGATGGCTTGCTCTCTTGGGGGTGAAAAGTTCCTTACAAGTAATAAGACGCACAAAATTCCAGAACAGCTATATTTGCTTATGTGCCCATAATAAATCTGTAGGTACTAAACTTTCATAGAATCATATAATGGTAGAGTGGGAAGGGACCTCCTGTTTCATCTGGTCCAATCTCCTGTTCAAAGTAGGGTTCACTAAATCATCTCAGACAGATGGATGCCTAGCCTGGTGTGAAGACTTCCATTGAAGGAGAACGCACCAACTCTTGTGGCCGCCTTTCCACTCATTGATCACCCTTTACTGTCAAAAAGTATTTTCTAATATCTAATCTGGTTCTCATGACTCGTCCCATTGCAGGTCAATCCCATTGATTCTAGTCTTTCTTTGTCCAAATAAGAATAAAGCTGAACCCTCTACAGTGTGACAGCCCTTGAGATATTTATAGATGGATATTAAGTTCTTCTTAGTCTTCTTTTTTGTAGTTAAACATTCCCAAATCCTGTAACCGTTCTTCATAGGACATGGTTTGTAGACTGGTCACTATTCCGGTCTCTCTTCTCTCACTTTGCTCCATTTTTTTATGTATTTTTTATAATGTGGTACCCAGATCTGGACACAGTATTCCAGATGAGGTCTGACCAAAGAGGAGTAGAGGGCGATAATACTTCATGTGATCTAGACTGTATGCTTCTGTTAATACATCCAAATTGTTTTTGCCTTGTTTGCTGCTGCATCACACTGTTGACTCATGTTTGGTCTGTGATCTATTTGTATACCCACAGTCTTTTTCACATCGTGCTGTTGCTTAGCCCTATTCATCCCATTCTGTTTATGCTTTGGGGTGACTTGGGATTCTCTAGCACTTTTGCTCATTTTGTATATTATAGAGGTGTGTAAAATTATGCAGTATGTTACCCAACCAATTGTTGTATGGCTCCAACAAAACATAGAATGTTTTATCAATGAGGCTCCATACAAATATGCAATAAGCACCTATGGACTGAAGGCATATTGTATCTATCCTCATGTAATAACTTATTGCAATGGTAGTAGTAAAAGTAAACACCATCTTTTTCTTATTGCAGCATGGAAAAGGATCTTCTTCTAGCAGCTCTGACTCGGATTAAATGGATTTAGAATGAAAAGTATGTCTGATTCATCCAATATCCCACCTATATATCACATTTGTGATGAAAGAGGAAAAAGAGGAAATTAAGAAGAAATTAAATACACAAATACTTGTCACTAAAATTGTGTCACATTTCATATTCATACAGAGTAAAATATTACCTTACTATTGACCTGTAACTGCAAAGTGATTTTTAGTAACTTGATACATTAAACCATGTGATTGCTTGCTGTGTATTTAGTCAATAAAGACTATCATCTTTCATTTGAAGTGTGATGCCAAGTCATGCTTTACATGATACATAATATAATTTCATTTACATTATTTTAGTGGCACTTTCCCACTCCCCCCAAAAATTCCATCATGCTTCCCTTAAGATTACATGCACACAATCAGTATTAGCAGCGTTTTAGACGCAGCACATTACTGCTGCATCCAAAACAATGCGTTCAACAAGTCATGCACAGTGGATGGGATTTACAGAAATCCCAGCCCACTGTGCCTTCTTTCATTGCTGCAGAGTCGAAACAATCTCAGTGGGTGAATGCAGGTAAAAGCTGCCTTCTCCCGAACGCAGGTCATAGGCACAGGACAGCTGCGTTCACCCTGTGTTCACACACAGCTACCCCCAGGTCTGGAGACACTGTGTCCAGGACGCAGTGTCTCCGGATTGTCTGCACATACCCTAAAGCGTCCATCACACATAGCGAGATCGCTGTTACGTTGTGACGCTTTTGTGACGCAACAGCGATCTCGCCATGTTTGACACGTAGCAGCGACAGGGCCTCCGCTGTGAGATCGCTGATCGTGTCGAAATGGCCTGGTCCATTTTTTGATCGTCTGGCTCCCGCTGGCCAGCAGCATCGGTGTGCTTGACGCCTAATAACGACCTCGTGGCGACTCAGAACTCAGCCACGTAGGTCTGAGTCATCAGACTAGCTGCTGTGTGACAGGGACACAACGACCGCCGAGGCCATTATATGGTCGCCGTATCGTTGAGTAGATCTGACTGTTTGACATCTCACCAGCGACCACGCAAGCGATGTTCCAGCGATCTTTACCAGGTCGTATTGTTGTCGGGGTCGCTGGAACGTCGCCAAGTGTGATGGGACCCTAAGTGTCTGCTTTAAGAATGGCAAAAAAAGTTCTGCATGATGCAGATGTTTTTATTCTAAAACAGAAATTATAACAGATTATAATCAGTGATGAATTTGCCACCGGACCTGGCAGTTCTATAGTGCCTCTTATTAAACTCAGGCCAGTCAGATAACTGCCTGAGGATAAAAGAAGGACCACAGCTGCCCTGTCAGTGCCGGTTTTTCCAGGTGCCCCTCAGTGAGTGTGATATATGCCTTCCGGTCAGTGACCAGAAGCACATATAATAACCTCCACCCCATCACTGATAGAGGCCCTGAATAAACAGGCACCAATTGCTGCCACCAGGTTCTTGTTCGATATAAGTCCGATCCATGATCGGGCTTATATTGAGTCAAAAACCAACAGAGTTAACGTTAACTGAGCACACGGACGTGGGGGTTCTTGATCGAGAACAAGAGCAACTCAAGATTAAATTTATATATTTAATCACCTTAGGAGCGCACTAGATATTAATATATACAGGTATTATGAAGATATTACAAATGTTACGGTGAGTTATGGAAATGAAAGCTAAACGGGATACATATAGAATTACAGGCAAATGTTGTCAGTAACAGGTTTCCTAATGCTGGGGGGGCCACAAGGAGGCAGTATGGATCCACCAGGTTCTGTTGAGTTTACTCTGCCACACGATGTATTGGGGCGTCCTCTTCAAAGTAATACAGAAAATCCAGCAGAGGCCTGGCATTCTTATACTGTAAGGCATTGGCCCATCTCCTATCCAGGGGCTGTCCTGAAGTTCCAACCCCCTGGGTTGTAATATGAATTTATTCAAAGATACTATGGGTCATAACGGTGCCTGGAAGCGTCGTAAGTGGAAGATAATGCTCTCATATTTATGATTTTAGCTTTCCAATGGTGGGACACACAACCACTCTGCAGTCATCCCACCGGCCAATATCAGGTTTGGGCTACTTAAGAAGGTCACACAATTATGTAGAAATATGTGTTATGATCGTCTACATCTATAGAGGTCATATTTATAATTGTAATCTTTAGGGGAGGGATGTGTAATTAAATATTAGGACTTCTTCCTTGGCACCGTTGGGTCTTGCTGAAGTCTATGAAGCTTCTTTGAAATCCCCAAGCAGAGGGAAATTAGTTTTCACACCTAGCTGTAGAGTCACAGGGGGGGTCTTCCTTTTTGTATAATTACTCTGATTACATAAGTGTAATTAACCTGCATTTATCAGGAAGTCTCCGTTGTGTGGCCTTGGCCAGGAAATTAGTATCCTCAGGTTAGTTAGCAGACAAAGGAGATTAATTAAGCCTCAGGCAAAAGGTGAGGACTCTCTCCTTGGAGTGAGTAAGATATGGTGACACCTGAACAAAATGGCTGCGTTAGGAATATTGCTTAATACCTTTATTCCTTACACAACCCATATAATAATCACTTTGCTTTGTTTGTATCAGTTATGCAATGGATACATTATCAACATTAATTCCACCTGTGTCTTTGTAAACTTGGAAAGGTCAAACAGGATGTTAAAGAACAGATCATAAAGGTCACACTGGAGAAGCATCCATAGAATATTTAATACAAGGAGCCATCTCAAAAGGACTGCCGAATAACATACAGTGAATGTCAACAATATATAGGCAGATAAGATGTATAGCAAATCAGGATATGACTGGCATCACCACAAGCGTAGGTGCAGGCAGAAAATAATACTTACATAAATGGTTATCTGCCGCGACACTACTATTATCATGAATATTGTAGCTGAATGAGTGGCACTAGAAACAAGAGGATCAATGGGTATAATGAATGTGTGTATTGCAGAAACTGCCCTGTGCTAAATAAGAAAAACTCCTTGAAGTGGGGTCAGGCTTACTCTCTAGTGGCCACTATTGAAACCAAGATCTCAGTTTTTTCTTATTTAGCACAGGGCAGTTTCTGCAATGCACACATTCATTATGCCAATTGATCCTCTTGTTTCTAGTGCCACTCATTCAGCTACAATATTCATGATAATAGTAGTGTCGCGGCAGATAACCATTTATGTAAGTATATTATTTTCTGCCTGCACCTACGCTTGTGGTGATGCCAGTCATATCCCGATTTGCATATTGTTAATTTTTGACTGAGCTCCTACTATAATATATAATTTTTTCCCCTTTCTCCCTTTCCTAGTCTGATAGCCACACATGGTCACCATTGTTAGAGCCCAGCACACACCTTATTCATTGTTTTTAATTACATCCATGGGCATATAAACCCAATCACATCTCACAATTTCACTAGGGCATAGTGTCAGGACCTGACAGTGGAGGCTCCGTGAAGTGGGGTCAGGCTTACTCTCTAGTGGCCAGTATTGAAACCAAGATCTCCGTTTTTTCTTATTTACACAGGGCAGTTTCTGCAATACACACATTCATTATACCCATTGTCCTCTTGTTTCTAGTGCCACTCTTTCAGCTAAGATAAGATGTATAGGACAGCATTAAAAAGAAATATACTAACAAATAATAGTACAGAGCGAGCTATCCAAATGCAAAAAAAAAATATGTCAGTATAGCTGCTCAGAAGAAGCCTGCTAATGCCAAAGGCAATTTTGTAACTTTACAATACATTGTAATTACAGTGGCAGAAAGATTGCAGTTGCACAGAGTACAACTGGAACCGTCCCCAGGGAACTTAAATGCAGACAGTGCTCTCAACTTCATAATGGTAACTTTTTTCCTTGTGGAGAGTGACATGTAAAGTCTGGCATGCCAGTATGAGGAGACTAAAATGCCTGCAATGCTTCTTGGGGAAATTAAATCTGCAAATTCAGAGAGGACGAGGGCTTGAACTCCACAGCCAACTATTGGAAGTTGTAATCCTTTAAGTCAAAATTGATCCTTTAATGAGTCTTGTCATATGACTTTGGATAGCTGGAACCAGAAGTTGGCTCTTACGGACCAGGCTATACAGTTTCTGAGTAGATATGGTCTGAGAGTCCTGGTGTAGGCAGTAGCGGATTGTAGCAAGCAGGTGAAGGCTGCAGCAAGCTTTAGCAGACTGGGGCAGAAAGGTACAGGATGTAGCAGACAGGCAAAGACAGGTCCAGGCTGTAGCAGGTTGTAGCACGCCGTGGCAACAGTTGCAAAGAGGTGTAGGCTGTAGCAGGCAGGTACAGGCCATGGTGGACAGATGCAGGCTGTAGCAGGATCTAAGATGAGACATGATGATAGTGATCATGCAAGAAACATGGGTACCGGATACGAGGAACAAGATGAGAGACAGGGTCACAGGTACAGAGTACAAGGATGGGGCCTGAGAACTAGCAACGTCTCTTGAGAAGAACCACGTTGCTCAGGTACCTCCCAATCGGGGAAGGTGCCTTAAGTACTCAGTGCCTCTCAGCCATAAGTTGATAAGCCATTCCGGGTTAGGGCATACTGGCCCTTAAAATATTGTTGGTGTGCAGCGTGCGCCGTCTAAGCGCGCTCCCAGGAGACCTGCGCAGAGGACACAGGCCATGATAGCTGCAAGACATAGCTAGGGAGCAGCAGATGGCGTGGGACTGTGGCAGGATAAGTATGCTGAGAACACACAGCCGAGGGACGGCAGACAGCATGGAACCGCAGGCTGGGTAAGTGCGCCGTGGATACTGATTTCCCTACACTGTGGAGACAGGCACTGCAGACATCAGTGTTACAAATACAAAGTAAATGAACAAAAGAGAAAACTAAATTAAATCAATATTTAATGTGATCACTCTTTTCTTTCAAAACACCATCAATTCTTTTTTTTGGTTAAATCAATTTTTATTCAAGTAAAGATTTTTCATAACATAATATACATCCAAAAACAGAGGTATAAAGTACAAATTGGAAAATCAAAAACATTTCCAAGTGAAATGCACAAAAATCCAAGTACCGTATATACCGTATATACTCGTGTATAAGCCGACCCGTGTATAAGCTGACCCCCCTACTTTTGCCCCCAAAAACTGGGAAAACCTATTGACTCGCGTATAAGCCGAGGGTGGGAAATGCAGCAGCTACCGGTACTGAAAAATTTCAAAAATGAAAATAGGTACGAAAAAATGTTGAACTTTTATTTCAAATAGAAACAGTAAACTGCCAATGCAGCAGACCACCGTCCTGTTATAAAGCCCCCTATCACTGGTAAATAGCCCACCATCCCTGTATATAGCAGCCATCACTGGTATAGAGTGCCCCTAACTACTATACAGTTTCCGCCAGCACTGGTATACAAGCCCCTCATCAGTGGTATACAGCCCCAGCAGTGGTATACAGCCCCAGCAGTGGTATACAGCCCCCCAGCAGTGTGGAATACAGGTCCCAGCAGTATACAGGTCCTAGCAGTATAGTATACAGGCCCCAGCAGTATACACGTCCCAGCAGTGTGGTATATAGGACACAGCAGTATACAGGTCCCAGCAGTATACAGGTCCCAGCAGTGTGGTATACAGGTCCCAGCAGTATATAGGTCCCAGTAGTATGGTATACAGGCCACAGCAGTATACAGCTCCCAGCAGTGTGGTATAGAGGTCCCAGCAGTATACAGGTCCCAGTAGTATGGTATAAAGGCCGCAGCAGTATACAGCTCCCAGCAGTGTGGTAAACAGGTCCCAGCAGTATACAGGTCCCAGTAGTATGGTATAAAGGCCGCAGCAGTATACAGCTCCCAGCAGTGTGGTAAACAGGTCCCAGCAGTATACAGGTCCCAGTAGTATGGTATACAGGTCCCAGCAGTATACAGCTCCCAGCAGTGTGGTATACAGGTCACAGCTGTATACAGGTCCCAGCAGTGTGGTATACAGGACCTCAGCAGTGTGGTATACAGGACCTCAGCAGTGTGGTATACAGGACCTCAGCAGTGTGGTATAAAGGACCTCAGCAGTGTGGTATACAGGACCTCAGCAGTGTGGTATACAGGACCTCAGCAGGGGTTAACAGCTCTCTCCTGCTGTCACATTGCACACCCCCCCCCCCCATCAATGTATAGGCCCCCCAGGGCTCAGGGCTCCGGGATCCGGGATCCGGGATCACCCCCCCCCGCGCCCCCGCACTGCTCTCAGCACCGGGCTCCCCCCACACCGATCATCTCACCCGTCTTCTTCCAGTCACGGGCTTCCTCTGGTACGCGCTAGTCCTCCCTGTATGCCGGCTTATTGCTGTGCGCGGTGCATGACGTCATTGCACATGCGCCCGTCCGGCATACAGGGAGAACGAGCGTACCGGAGGAAGTCTGTGGCTGGAAGAAGACGGGTGAGATGATCGGTGCGGGGGGAGCCAGGAGCACACATTAGTACTGATCCCTGATGGGGGGGAGCCCTGATCCCGGAGCCCTGATCCCTGATGGCGGCGGAGCCCTGATCCCGGAGCCCTGATCCCTGATGGGGGGGAGCCCTGATCCCGGAGCCTTGATCCGTGATGGGGGGGGGGGAGCCCTGTACAGTGATGGGTGGGTGCCAGCAGGGGGAGGCTGAATACAGTCAGTAAAGTGCAATATGCACGGCTCCCCCTGGCGCTGATTGACAGGGGGATGCCGTGCATATTCATAGCACTTAATGAGCGGCATCATGTGACCTCCCGCTGTCACTGCAGCCTCCCCCTGCCTTCTCCTGCCTCCTCCAGCCCTCGGTGACAGCCCCCCCACACAGTATATACCGATTGACTCGCGTATAAGCCGAGGGGGGGACTTTTCAGCCCAATTTTTGGGCTGAAAAACTCGGCTTATACGCGAGTATATACGGTACTCGTGTATAAGCCGACTTTTTCAGCCCAAAAATTGGGCTGAAAAGTCCCCCTTCGGCTTATACACGAGTCATATACTGTGTGGTGTGGTGGGGGCAGTGTCCGGGCACAGGAGGAGGCGGGGGGAGGCTGCAGAATGAGCGGCACGTCACGTGGTGCCGCTCATTAATTATGCATGGGGAGCAGCGCATAGTACATTGCTGCTCCCCTGCACAATATAGCTCCCCCGCTGCCTCCCCGCCCCATGTATACAGAGGCCCCCCCAGCAGGGGTAATCTCACCCCCTCGGCCTGCAGGCACCCGGGTCCCCCAGCTGCTCCGTCTGCGTGCGCGGCTTCTAATACCGGCGTCTTTCCCGCACTTCCTGTTTGAATGCGATCATGTGACCGCGGTCACATGATCGCATTCAAACAGGAAGCGCAGGGAGGACGCCGGTATTAGAAGCCGCGCATGCAGACGGAGCAGCTGGAGGGACCCGGGTGCCTGCAGACCGAGGGGGTGAGATTACCCCTGCTGGGGCTGTATTACCCCTGCTGGGGGCGCATGCATTACCCCTGTGGGGGGGGGGCCTGCATTACCCCTGTGGGGGGGGCTGCATTACCCCTGTGGGGGGGGCCTGCATTACCCTGTGGGGGGGCCTGCATTACCCTGTGGGGGGCCTGTATTACCCCTGTGGGGGGCCTACATTACCCCTGCTTGGGGGCCTGTATTACCCCTGCGGGTGGGCCTGTATTACCCCTGTGGGGGGCCTGTATTACCCCTGCGGGTGGGCCTGTATTACCCCTGCGGGTGGGCCTGTATTACCCCTGTGGGGGGCCTGTATTACCCCTGTGGGGGGGCCTGCATTACCCCTGCTTGGGGGCCTGTATTACCCCTGTGGGTGGGCCTGTATTACCCCTGTGGGGAGCCTGTATTACCCCTGCGGGTGGGCCTGTATTACCCCTGTGGGGAGCCTGTATTACCCCTGTGGGGGGCCTGCATTACCCCTGCTTGGGGTCCTGTATTACCCCTGTGGGTGGGCCTGTATTACCCCTGTAGGGGGCCTGTATTACCCCTGCGGGTGGGCCTGTATTACCCCTGTGGGGGGCCTGTATTACACCTGTGGGGGGCCTGTATTACCCCTGTGGGGGGCCTGCATTACCCCTGCTTGGGGGCCTGTATTACCCCTGCGGGTGGGCCTGTATTACCCCTGTGGGGAGCCTGTATTACCCCTGTGGGGGGCCTGTATTACCCCTGTGGGGGGGCCTGTATTACCCCTGTGGGGGGGCCTGCATTACCCCTGTGCGGGGGCCTGCATTACCCCTGTGGGGGGGGCCTGCATTACCCCTGTGGGGGGGCCTGCATTACCCCTGTGGGGGGCCTGTATTACCCCTGCGGGGAGGCCTGTATTACCCCTGCGGGGGGGCCTGTATTACCCCTGCTGGGGGGCCTGTATTACCCCTGCTGGCGGCAACTGTATACTAGTTATGGCTGCTATATACTGGGATGGTGGGCTATATACCAGTGATAGGGGGCTTTATAACAGGACTGTTGTCTGCTGCATTGGTAGTTTACTGTTTCTATTTAAAATAAAAGTTCAACATTTTATTCGTATCTATTTTCATTTTTAAAATTTTTCAGTACAGGTAGCTGCTGCATTGTCCACCCTAGGCTTATACACGAGTCAATAGGTTTTCCCTGTTTTTGGGGGCAAAAGTAGGGGGGTCAGCTTATACACGGGTCGGCTTATACACGAGTATATACGGTAATACAGCTAATACTTATTCCCTTAAATATGTGCGGAGCCTGGTGTGGTGCCTTTCCCCTTAGAGACAACAACCAAATGTCCATTGGAGGGAGCCAAGCCATGTCAGGGAAACATAGATTAATCTCCCATGAAAATTGAGAATATTTAACAGTCTCTTAGATCGCTAGAGTATTCTAGAAGAAAGAAAAGCAGGTAAAAACCAGTCCGTGCAATCTATAAGTGTATCATGTGGGGATTAATAGAAATATTTAATAAAAGGGAGAGGGAGAAAGAGGGAAAAGAATAGCTGGGGGGGCAGAATTAGGGAGAAAGTTTGGATGTCCGTGAAGGCAGGTGAGCAGGTAGACAGGAACCAAATGGGTGTTTGCAATTTCTCTTCCACCATCAGAATCCCGGAGAGTTAATAAAGGTCGGGCTTCAGAGAGCCGCTAAAGATGTTTCTGGGTCATACGTGTGTACCGGACAACCATCGTCCAAGGTCTCTGGTTTCCCTGAACATAATCCAGGCGGTCCATAGTCTGTAGTGGCGGTCTGAGCTGTGCAGGTCAGGAAAACTAAGCTAGCTAGTTCCTCCAGTCTACAGATATCATTTAGTTCTGAGATGAGCTCTTTGCGATCAGGGGGAGCAGTCTGTTTCCAATGTCTGGCTATTAATCGTCTTGCTGCCGTCAAGAAGTAGCGTAGTAGGCTCGATTTATATTTTGAGATGGACAAGTCATAGAGGCTTAGGAGTGCCAATTCTACCGTAAAATCTATAGAGTCGTAGGTGACTCTTTGATATAGGTCTCTCACGTCTCTCCAGAATAGGGAGACGGGTCTACAATGCCACCAGACATGGGTGTAGGAACCTCTGTGCTCAAGACACCTTCAGCACCTATCTGAAACCCCTGGGAAGATCCTACTGACCTCAGCCGGACAGCTGTACCATCTAACCACCACATTATAATTACACTCTTGGGAGACCGCTGAAGTAGTTGCCCTATACGAAAATAAGAATATCCTCTCCCACTCTCTGGGGGCAATCCGCCTCCCCAGGTTCAGCTTCCATTTACACATGAACGAGAGTTTCACCCTGGATGAGATCGTCCAACTATTCCTGAAATTATTGTATAGCATAGAGATCACGTGATCTATTGGCCTTCCCTAAACGCACATTTGTTCAAAGTCAGTCAAAGGGCGGAAGATGTTGGCCGGGGGTAGTGAGTTAATATAGCTTGTAATTCTATGATGTAGGAGCCAGGAATCAGGGGGCATGGTCAAGTTAGGGTACAATTCCGATAAGGTCTTAGTTCGGGAGCTCGTTATGTGATTGAGTAAGGTCAGGTGGGAGGTCTTTGGGATGTTGAGAAAGGACCCTCTGCCAGATTCCACCCAGAAGGAGGGATTGCCACATATTGAGGACATCGGACCCTTGAGAGTCGTCAGGCGCATTGGCTTATTATTATGTTTAAGGAACAATTGTAGATGACTTGTTATCAGCGGGAGAGCAATCTCTGCCTGCCGTATAGAGGACCATACTAATGCCAGGGGGTTAGTAGGCACTTGTGATATCTCCACCTCAACCCATCTA
This sequence comes from Allobates femoralis, assembly GCA_033576535.1. Classification (NCBI taxonomy): domain Eukaryota; kingdom Metazoa; phylum Chordata; class Amphibia; order Anura; family Aromobatidae; genus Allobates; species Allobates femoralis. Next base: position 58,127,402 of record JARQOC010000011.1, on the reverse strand, counting down.
CCTCTTCTCTCGGAGCGAAAAAGATCAAGTATACACTTACCTAGAGCAGCGGAGTGTAGCCCTAGTCCGCCCATCTCCACTCCCTACTCAAAAGGCACATAGAAATATGTGGTCTACCATGGGACCAGATAAATTTTAGAAGCATGGTTTTCAACCGAGAAAAGAAAGAGGCCAGGAGACCAATTGGGACCGCTTGAAAATAATACAACAGGCGGGGAGGAGGTCCATCTTAAAGGGATCCTGTCACCTCCAAAACACCACCTAAGCATCAAAATCATGTCCCTGCAGCATCCCATCACTAATCTCACACTCCTTTGTCTCAGAAAAGCATCCTTTGAAAGTGGAGAAATACGTTTTATAACTTACTCATTAGTGATGTTAATTAGTAGGGGATATATTCTTTTGTCCCTAACGTGGGCCCTCTTCATCATAAGATCACACCCTAATAGGCATGATCTTCTATTCATGTTGTATTCAGCGCCTCCCTGCTCTCCACGGCGCTGCCTGGGCTGTAATGACGTGAATCGCGTCATTTCCGGCATCGGGTGATGTCAGTACACCTGCGTCGCTCTGTAGGCTAAAGTTACCCGGTGAAGTGAAGCTTTGACTCTGCTGCATCCTTTCAAATATAAACTGTATTTTACAGCATCACTGCCCCGGTGGTCCAGTCCCGCCTGCGGGGCTATTCCATCCAAGCCGCAATACCACCGACCACCGGAGGACTGTGTCGGCTCTGGTGGCGTCACGACAAAGACAAAGACTTGTAAATAATCCCCTGTAAATATTTCCCCACCATTTTCAGTTGACCCCCAGGGCCACGGCTCCGGGATGGCCACCCGTGACTTCCCGGACTGAGAGAGAGAGAGAGCCCGAGAGCCGAGTACCCCATAGCCCTGGGTGCACGTCAACTTCTGGCATCACAAACAGGATCTCGTGCCCGGTACTGTGTGCTTTGAATTGGACTTAAAATTGATTATTATTGACTTTTCTGACTTTGCCTGGTGCCAAGATTGATTCCCGCCATTGCCGCGTGGGGACCCAAGATGGCGATGACGCCATGGAGTAAACAGCATGTGCAGGCCCGGGGGAGTGCCTCAGCCCCTAGAAGAAGGAGGGCCTGGACAGAGGCGTGAAAATGAGTGGCCGTCCCGATTGCCATCAATCAATCAGCGGGGCGGCCCACAGGAAGTTCCAGGGGAATGCCCGCCCATCGCTGTACAAACTGGAAGAGAAGGACAGACGCCATCAGACTCCTTTGTACCCGGCAGCATGGCAGCACCCCGATGGAGAGACGTCGTCCGCGAGCTGGAGGAGCAGACCCGCACCGAGCGAGGCAATCCGGCAGCTGTGTCCCTACTCACGCTGGAGGGGGATGCAGACTACTGGCAGGAAACTTTCACCCGGCTCTGGCAGGAAATGGAGCAGACAATAGCATGGGTGTGCCGGAGATGGAGTGCAGAGAGGACGTACGAGTTATCGGCAAGAAGGACCGCCCGCGAGGTGCGGGAAGCAGAAGTCGCCGTTAGAGCCGTGGAGAAGTACAAAGCCTCCCTTCCACCACTAGCAGAGACCTGGGACGTGGGGACGCAGATGGAGCCCCCGACACCAGCACAATCACCGCCCCAAGCCAGCAGTAGCTCCCGGCTGGAGACTGCATTTGTATCTGCACCGGAGCAGATCTTACTAGATGTGGACGTAGAGGAGCTATATGAGGAGCCTGAGGAGTGTAACGATGACGATGACGACTATGAGGAACCAGCTGGAGCCTCAGGAGGAAGCACCCCAGAAGCGGCCTGGTGGACGACCTGGCAGCAGTACCGCCAAGGACCCCCCGCCATAGCAAGCGCTGCGGAGGTATGTGTTTATGCAATCCCCAAACGCCATAGACACAGCCCCTCACCACCCCTATACCAACCCCTGCAAAGCATCCGGTCACACCAGGAGAAGAGGAGCCCGGTAGTCAGGCACAGGGAAAGGGAGGAATGGTATCAAAGGGAGCGCACCACCAAAAGACTCAGGGATGAAGCCTGCGCACAGCCCCCACTACCTATAGAACTACGTAAACTGGGCACAGTAATATCGGTGTACCATAAAGATGGATGGGGTTTTATAAGAGAACCAGGACTGTTGGACGACATATTCTTTTCCCGGCGGGATGTAGAGTCATTTTTACATAAAGGACACCCTCGGCATGATTTATACAGAGGCGAACAGGTCACCTATGAGAGATATCCTGCCCCACTAGGATGGTTCGCTATCCGCATTTCAAAAACAGACTAATGACTTTGAAAACAAAGGACTCCCGATAAGAGACACTGCATTCCCCTGTATATAGCCCCTTTTATCTTGCTTGAGAACCTTTTGAACGAAGAGTGTGTCCCCGTTGAGACTTTTTATTGAACATTGACCCCTGGTATGTGTGATGATGAGAAGAGTGGCCCAGCGGTGACAATGCACACTGGACTGTGTAGGACTAGAGGTTACCGCTGGGCCCACATGCAAAGTCTGTCCTGTTGGGCCAGAGTAATAATGTGTGTTTTATATGCAACGTTTAAAGAAATGCGCCTCCCCGGACGGGGAAGAGAATCTAAATATTCTTGATTGAATATAGTTTACTCGTTGATGTTGATGATTAAAAATATAAAATGGTTTTCACTTCCCGAAGGGCGAGTGTGATGCTCGGGGACGAGCATGTTCAATCAAGGGGGAGTGTGGCGCCCCACTATGTAGGTGCCACAAAAGGGGTACTGCACCCAGAAAAGCGGTGTAGTACTCCACTGCAATTGGGACTATGGTCACAAGATGGAGCCCTAGAGCTGCACTCACACGCTAGAATAGTGGGTGGGAGGAACCCCGGGAGGGTCTTAGCGACCTCTAGAGGGTCGGAGAAGGAAGAGGTAGAGGTGGAAGGAACCAGAAGGTATGATTAATGCAAAGCAGTCTGTGGAGCGCTCAGGAAAGGCAGGCAGGGTGAATTGTTGATTCAGATTTCACCTGAGGAAGACTGCTGTGTCAGTGGAAACGCGTTGTGGCTGTGAAGGACAATAATAAAAAGCTAAGTTTTATCAACAATTCACCCTGCCTACCTTTCCTGAGCGCTCCACAGACTGCTTTGCATTAATCATATGTTCCAATTTCTCCTTTGTGAGGATCAGCAGCAGGAGCAGCTTGGAAGGCACATTAACAAAAGGACCTGTGTGGTGTGAGGTGAAGGCCTGGAGCTACAGGACCTTTCCTGTCTGAGCGGTCACGTGATCAGAGCTGGGGGCCGGAGGAGGCAGCTCACAGGCAGCAGCAGAGGTTCCAGGGAGAGCGACTAAGCTCCACACTTCAAGTGCTATACCGGGGCTGTGCAGGGCAGTGCACAGCCCTCCAAGGTGAGCAGCTTTTTTACTAGTTAGGGATAGAAATTGTTTATACAGGTGTACCCATTGCGCATCCTTTTCTGTTTAATTACATATCGAAGGAACCAGGAGTGCCATCTCGGCTGAGGGGCCCTGAGAAAGAACAGATCCCAAAAGAAAGAGAGAAAGGAAGGAAACTCACAGACGCAGAGTTAACTTGAGTGGGGAGCGAGCAATGGATAGAGTTTGCCCCATATGAAGAAACCCGGATACCGGAGCCCGCACCTGTGAGTACTCCAAGTCTCACAGAAAATCCGTTAAACAGGGATATTATAAATACGGCCCTGACTCCCAAAGATCCCACAAGAGGGAAGCCAGAAGCGCAGTAGGCGGCTGCGCGATTCAACAAAAGGTTTACCCGACGGGTACAAAAGGGAGAGGAGACCGAACAAGAAGCAGCAGGAGACCAGATTATCTACAGGAGATCAGGCTTCACACTGGGAACAGAATAGAAGGAAAAGAAAGGAACATAAAGGAGGGTTCCATCTGCAGCCAGAAATCCCAATTGCAGCCTGGAGCATTCGCCAGTATACCATCTAATGAGCTGTTGAACTGTAAGCTGAAAGAAAGTGTTCAAGTAAAGTTACCCGGTGAAGCTTTGACTCTGCTGCATCCTTTCAAATATAAACTGTCAGACTTGCGGACCCTCCGCAGCGTCGTGCGGAGGAGATCCGCAAGCTGAACGCAGCCCCTATGTTTAGAATGAGAACGCACGGTGCTGCGCAGGTCTGCGCATGACCGTGCGCTCCCATTCACTGCAATATGTGATTTGTACGCAGGCGGATGCCCGCGCACAAATCACACACTCTTCTCAGCACCAGGAAGTGACATGGTCGCGTTCCTGGTGCGGAGGAGAGTGTGTGATTGTGTATGATTTGTGCGCGGGCATCCGCCTGCGTACAAATCACATATTACAGTGAATGGGGGCGCACGGTCATGCGCAGACCTGCGCAGCACCGTGCGTTCTCATTCTAAACATAGGGGCTGCGTTCAGCTTGCGGATCTCCTCCGCAGGACGCTGCGGAGGGTCCGCAAGTCTGAAGCCAGCCTTATTACAGCATCACTGCCACAATGGTCCAGTGCCGCCTGCGGGGACTATTCCATCTAAGCCGCAATACCACCGACCACCGGCGGACTGTTGCGGCGCTGGTGACCATCACCAGACTCAGCAGGTGGCATCACGGCAAAGACAAAGACTTGTAAATAATCCCCTGTAAATATTTCCCCACTATTTTCAGTTGATCCCCAGGGCCACTTCCCGGATTGAGAGAGAGAGCCCGAGAGCCGAGTACCCCATAGCCCTGGGTGCGTGTCAACGCCACCTGTAGATTCTGGTGAAGGCACAGGCACTGCTTGGGCCTCCGGGGTGATGGGCGGCAGCAAGATGGGGTGGCTCCCTACAGGAGAAGCGGAGTCCCCGGGGCTAAGGGCTGTGATGGTGGAATAGGGCAGCACAGTTGTTTCTATACAGAGTTGGAATAGGGTAGCGTAGTTGGTGGGGTGCAGGATGAGTGGAAGGAGGGACACGCACACATTAAAGTCTTTTGGTACCTTTACTGATGACTGGTTACAGGTACACACGTCTGGAGTGAAGGAAAACACCTTGGGATCTCCACAGCGAGTAGGGTTGTAGGCCTCCTTATTCTGCTTTCCTGTTCTGAGTCTGGCAGGTATGTAACCTAACCGAACTGTTGCTTCTCTCTCTCTCCACAGCCGGGTTGCTGCACTGAGGGCTCTCTCATGGGGTACCGCCGTCCCTCTCCACGGTCCCTGGCTCTCAATTGTTGGTGCTGCGGGTGTCCGGGAAGTTAAACCTCCTCGGGATGCTGGTTTCTCTGCTGGGTCTATCTCTTCTGTTCCCTTGCAGACTCGGGCTTCAATGACCGGTATTCTGGTGGGGTGAGTTGGGATAACTCCTCTGCCCCTGGTAAAGTGTTTCTAGCCTCTGCCTTCGATCCTTACTCTTCGGGTCCTCACACTGGCTCTGGTGTGTACTGGTTTGGGCCTAGCACGGCTCCGGTACCAGTTCAGCTCACTAGTCTCTGAGCTGACTTTCACAGTTCTGTAGTGACTGCACACTCTGGCTAATTTCACTCCAGCACCTGTATTTATAGGGGATCTGGCTTAAGGGCAGCCAGTTGAGCTCCCCCTACAGGCCTGGAGTGGAAGGTGTTGGGTGTAAGTGGTTTACTCACTGTGGGAAATCCTTCAGTGTCCCAGAGAAGTCTGTGGTTCCCTGGTACAGGGTGCCACAGAACCTTCTCTGGATTGCCGCTAACTCCTGATGGATTCCTGCGGATCCTGGCTCTTAAAGGGAACCTGACCTCGCAAAATATGCCCCCAGCCTTTATATACCTGTCCCTGCACCATGTTAATAGATTTCTAGCCATCCGTTTGTGCTTGAAAATCGATATAGTAAACTTTAGAAAAGTTGTTATGATACCTTATAATCTGCGGCCTCTCATTATTTGAGATGCCGCAAAAGGCATTCCTTTCTGGGCCTCCCCACCGCCTGCTTGTTATTTATTCTTGCCCCTATGGGCATGCTACAGAGCAGGGACAGTGCTCGTCAAGTAAGGGGCGGTAAAGCCGATATGACGCTAATCATATCCGGCTTTACCACGTCAGTACACCTATTAGGGTGTACTGCCGACCTCGCGATGCCGAGTACGCATGCGCGATGGGTGTACTGACGTGGTAAGGCCGGATATGACGCGATTAGCGTCATATCGGATTTACCGCCCCTAAAATGGCGAGCACTGTCCCTGGTCTGTAGCACGCCCATAGGGGCGGAAATAAATAACAAGCAGGCGGCAGGGAGGCCTAGAAAGGAATGCCTTTTGCGGCTTCTCAAATAATGAGGAGCCGCAGATTATAAGGTATCATAACAACTTTTCTAAAGTTTACTATATCGATTTTCAAGCACAAAGAGATGGCTAGAAATCTATTAACATGGTGCAGGGACAGGTATATAGAAGCTGGGGGCATATTTTGCGAGGCCAGGTTCCCTTTAAGTTAGTTGCTGTTACAGGTGACCTGGAGACTGGAGTCTCTTTGGTCAAGCCGGTGTTGGCGGCTCAGAGATAAACTTGCCTGCACCACACTCGGAACCGTCACTCCGCTCTGTGGACTGGGATCCTTCCAGACCGGGTAGGTAAACGGTCTGACGCCGGTTGTTAGCAAACACTCCCAGGCTCCCCCTTCTGTCTGGGTCACCTCTCCTTTTGGGTGCCCTCCCTCTGCGTCCCCTGAAGGGTTCTTCTCTGTGTCTCTCCACAGACGTTCTGATCTAACTTCTTCCCGCTCTCACACTGCTCTGCCCTAAAACTCCTCCCACTGGGACTGGATTTCCTAGCAGAGTATTTAACCCTGTAGTACCCTGCTCTATAGTGTGTGAATATTTACTGAAAGCCACATGCAAACCTCCTCATCATCTGGCCACTGGGATGCCACACATGCTGGTCTGGGTGCAGTACCCCTTTGTGGTGTGCCGACCAGTGGGGCACCACATGAGCACCAGGCAGCTTCTTATCCCGGCTGCTTCTCACACCTGCAATGTAGTGCTTTCAATCAGCATTCACTCTCAGCCACAGACCTGGCTGCAGTTAACCCTTTGTGCACTGGTCATGTCTAACACAGCAATCACACAGAGTAAAACAGGCTGATGTGAACAAGCTATTGTGCTGTATGCCGGTCATGAGCTAACATGCCAGGCCATACCTCACAAAGCCCATGTGATACACCCCAGCCATGCGGCACCATGCCGGCCGTGCCTCACACCATGGTGACAAGTCGTACATCTCTTCAAAGACAATGAGGAGAGAAAACTGAGAGCGGGGTATAAATAGCTCAGCTCACCTTCACACACTTTTTAAACCAATCACAGTGACACGTGACGGACGACCAGGCCAGCCAATCAGGGTGATCACCCGTCTCCGTTACATAGCAACAAGGACTGTTAACCCTTTACTATTCTGCTCATGAAGATCCCTCATGAGAACATTAGGGAAACCTATAAACATAAACTGGTTCACCATCTAACACTATTAATGTTTATTTTACATCCCTTTACCCTAAGTGCCACGAACCCATGTAGCCCCCGCTCTAATTGTTGTGTGGGCTGTCCAGGAGTCACATACAAGTGCATCTCAATAAATTAGAATATCATCAAAAAGTGAATTTATTGTAATTCAATACATAGTGGAACGTATATATTATATAGAGTCATTATACACAGTTTTTCTTTAATCTTATAGTAAAATGTGGCCAGGATCTCTGCTTGCTGTTATTCAATGTGAACCATTGTTTGCTTTAAGGCCGGCTTCACACCACGGTTTTTGTCTGTCAGGGTGGATCCTGTTTTTTGTAGGATCACCCTGACAGGACCGGACAGAACCTGTTGGGTAGAGGCGGATGGCAAATAAGCACCCTGATCCTGTTTTTTGCAAGATTCGTTTCTTTCATTTTTCCAATGAAAAGCATTGTGAATTACTTCTCCATAGGCTATAATGGGTGGAGCCGCTGTCCATGGTACTGAAGGAGCATTCTGAGGATGCTCAGTGCTAAAAACCGGATCAGGGAAACGGAATCAGTTTTTTTACAGGATTCAGCACCATAGACTCCCATTATAATGAAACTGGATTGCGCCCGATCTGGTTCTGTCCGGTTTTGTCCGATTTTTGTACTGGAGACAAAAAATGCTGCAGGCTCTGATTTGGGGGATGGTGAAAAACCTGGCAAAACTGGATCAGACACAGAATACACAAAACCTGAAGTCCAAATAGGACCAATTCGGCACCATAGAGATACATCGGAGGCAAAACCGGATCAGGTTCTGTCTAGTTCAAACTAGACAGAACCTGATGCACAAAACCGTAATGTGAAGCCGGCCTAAGGTGGCTTCACACCACGTTTTTCCCCTGTCAGGTTCTGTCCGGTGTTTTACTGGAAGCACCAGACAGAACCTGACATCCCCAGATAGAACAGAACTGGAGGGCAAATATGCCCTCCGGTCCTGTTTTCTGCCGGGATCGGCAGATCGCAGGGTTCAGGAGCTGTCCTCTGCTAAAATGTCAGGATTGTGGTTTGCAGGAGCTAGCTGCAGTCCTGAAATCTCAGGCGGGGAGCTTTCCATGGTGCTGAAGTTCAGCGCTGGCACTGAGCCTCAGCATCCGGACCAATTTCATGTCGGATCTGGGAGGATCCGATTTGTGCAGACTTTTGCCCTGGACAGAAAATCCCAAGCTGCAAAACCTGCATTCTCCTGGATCCTCCCGGACAGATGAGATTCGGATGGCAAATAGTTGCCATTTGGCCCCATCCGACCCTGTAATACTACTATGGGGCCGAAATCAGATCCGGGGCTGTCCGGTTCACACTGGACAGCCCCGGATCCATAAAAACGTGGTGTGAAGCCAGCGTAATACATCCAGGAAATAAAATCTTGATCTCACCACGATCTACGTCTGATTAGGACAGGGGTCAATAAAAATGATCACATTCATCCACAGCAAGCAGAGATCTTGGAAAGTGTGAGGAATTAAACACAAAATGAATTAGAAACTTGCAGAACTTTGCTTTTTGGATGTATAAGGCAGAGTTCACACGTCCAGTAATCGTCTGATAGATCGGATCCAGCACAATCCATTGTGCAAACAACTTTTTTGCCCGTTTTGCAAAAGTGTATTTCTGCGGGATTTTTGTACATTGGAGCCTATGGAGAACAGATCTGGTAACAGATCGCTATTTAGCCTCCATTTTTCTGTCATTTGTAAAGGATCCGTTTTTTTTCTTACTGAATCAGTTTTAAAGGGAAGATAAATAGTGATCAGTTACCGGATCCGTTTTTCATAGACTCCAATGTTAAAAAAAACCCGTATCCTGCAGAAATCTAATTTTCAAAACAGACAAAAAAGTTGTGTTTGCACAATGGATTGTGCTGGATCCGATCTAGCGGCTGCTTACTGGACATGTGAACTGAGTACGCCGGCGAGTTGACATCTCACTGGCGATGTCGGCGGGGATGCGCCCACCCATGATTCCCCGCCGACATTGGCGGTGAGGTGGCACTGACTCACCGCGGCCGGCTGACTCCGGTTGATACAGGCGATGCTTCCTTCCTCCTTGTCACGGGTGGACCGCGCCTGCCGGTAGTGGGGCCCGGTGTAGTGCAGATCAAAAGTGAAGACGTCTTTGTGGAACAGATTAAAAGGGGTTTAATTTGTTTTATTCGTGACGCCACCTATGAGTAGATTCGTTAAGGGCTACCGACGCTGCGGAACCCCCGGGGGATGGACAGCAGCAAGATGTTACGCTCCCCACAGGCTGAGCGGTGATCCCCGGAGGCTGGAGCTGCTCAAGATGTTGTGCGGCAGCTGCGGTTACCTGTTAGTGCTGACGGACAGTTCATAAGGAAGCACGGACACAGAAAGTCTCTGCAACGGGTCTTTACTGTAACCAGCAGGCAGTACATGGTATACAGTGGTTGAGTAGTAGACCAGGTGGACTCAGCAGTGATGGTGTCCCTTAGAGATCCGCAGTGTTCCTCCTTTCTACCTACTTAGTTTCTTGCCAGCGTCGCCCAGGAATACCAGGTCGGGTACGGGGAGGCTGCTTCAATGCCCTATCCATGATGTACGTTCTGGATGCTTTGGGGAGCCTTGGATCCCTCAGTGGGTACACCGCTGGTTAGACGACTGGAAACTGGCTGGTGGTGGGGTGCTCCTGTAAAGCTGATCCTCCACTCTTCTGGTTCGCGTGGCAGAGGTGAACTGCTGCCAGCTTCGGTACCAGTGAACCGGCTGTGAGTTGTGGGCACGGGAGTCTTTTGGAACCCGTGTAGATAATGCCCAGTCCCGGTAGTTAAGGCCTCAGGTGCTGACACTCGACCGGTGACGGCCCAGGGGCCCGCACGGGGTGCGGAGCCCCCGCTCCTCTCCAAGTTCTAGTCTGCTCTCGTCAGGTTCTAGATTCTTTTTCTTCTCTGTTCTGTCTAGATTATTGACTGTGTTCTACTACACTACCCTAACACTCCACCCCCAGGACCTATGATTGGTCCCCTGTTCTAGGTGTTGTATGTTGGGTTGGATCTCTATGTTAACCGGATCATTGCTGAGTCAGAGGATATTGCGGCTGCATTTGTGGCTGCAATACCCTCTTGTGACGCACTCGTTGCGGGGCGCCACAGCACCGTGTAATGGGCCCCTTACCAAACCTGAGTTGAGTATTAAAGAATTCTTACTTGCCCATCTCCCCATGTTCTGACTGCTCTCCATTACTTTGATAGGTGCTTTATCATGGAGGACAGAGGTTACCTGGTGGCGCATCCAACGCTTATTGACCCTAAATGTCACACTCCGGTGGAGCAGCAGCATATCTCTCACAACTCCCATCATCCGCAGCCATCAGGCTGCAGTAATTGAATGACGCAACAGCTCCACCTTTTTTTTTTTCTTAATTCTGCCCAGGAAACTCTTGTTGCCAACGACCTTCTCAACCACCCCAACTTTGTGAAGAAGAACCTGAGCAACAGCTTCAGCCACAGAACTGTGCAGCTATTCTACAAGTTTAATAGCCTCGTGGGGAATCGGTCACATTTCATAGAGTCACAGACGAGTGTTTCAGGCCCATTCGTCGCATCTCCTGACCTTGTTCTTTCCCTAAAATCTTCAGACAAATGCGCACGGCTCGAAAAGGATTCCAAAGTATCCACCACGCTGCAGAGAATGGAAAAGATCATCTGTAGTGCAAATTACATTGAAAATTCTCACTCTGAATCTATTGGCCTCACCTGTGGCCCTGTGACTACAATTCCCAGTATGCCTTGAAAGTCAAAATCTCTCAAGTCACTGCTGGGAGTTGTAGGTTTACAGCAGCTGTTGAGAATTGCTGCTCTATACTGTATATACAGAGCTAATATTTCATGACTAGACTTCTAGTTCTGAAATATTAGTCCTGCAGATATAGAGCAGCAATTCTCAACAGCTGCTGCAAAAACTACAACTCCCAGCAGTGACCTGACTGCTGTCTGGGGCCCAGGCAGCTTAGGCTAAGAGGGGGGCCCCACCTCAGTCTCTCTGCTGCTGCCAGGGGCGGGGCCCAGCAGCTAACCTGGAGGGGGACTGGCTGGGGCCTGGGGCATATGCCCCGTGCGTAGCAGGCAGGGGGGCGTGGTCAACAGTGTGCAGTGTCTCCCGGCGGCTACAGTGAGAGACGGCCTTTCTCTCTCTGAGCCGCCGTCAAGCTAAGGAGGGATGAGTGTGGACACAGTGTGACAGGACAGTGGAGAGAGCATGTGGAGGGACAGTGTGTGCGTCATTTTGTGCAGCGAAAACAGTGAAAAGCAATTATTTGTTCAGGAGTGCAGTGTAGGGCAGATCTTTTAATCCAGGTAGCATTATAATGACACTTATTTTTAAGGACACTGTGTTGGGATGTGCTGTAGAAAAGCGGAGAATATGGAGGTCTGCAAAGATGTGAAAAGTCATCATGGCGTCTGGACAAGATGAAGAAAAGAAAAAGACGACCCTGATCAGAGACAGTCATCTATAAAGTTTCCTGGATGTAAATTTTTTTTTGTGATACTGACTAATTCTCATCAATGGTGTGGTTCCTATATGGTCTGATGTTGACTGGTAACAACAACTCACAGTGTCTTATTACCATCATTAAGTACATACCGAAAGTTGTAGGTTCATGTGATTACAAATATGTATAGGGGGTTGCCTTGACATTACAATTGATGTTCTATTGATTAATTTTTTGTACAGATGGTGGTTCTGATGATGACTTTCTGTACTGGTAAGAGTTTTGATGCTTTGTTTCTGTAATGATGTGGGTTCTAGTTATGCATTTCTGTACCTCTGGTGGGTCTAGTGATGTATTCCTGTACTGATGGTGATTCTAATGATGAATTTCTAGGTGGTTGTTGTGATGTATCTGTGGCGCCCCCCCTGGCGGGACGCCACAGGGAGGTAGTGCACCCCAAAAGAAAGGTGTAGTATCCCCTTAGTCACAGGTAGAAGGGAGAACTACAGAGTCTGTCCACTGAACCCACCCACAGACACCCTAGCACAGGGGACTGTAATTCAGTAGGTCCCAGGGGGATGGAGCTTAGGAGAGCAGGAGATGTGAGTGACAGCTGACACACAAGTTAATCAGAAGGTGACAGAGAGAGGAAACGGACGGACGCAGGGGACCCTGCTGTCCTGAGGAGAGGGCACCTTTAAGGAGAGTAAGTGACCCAGACAAGAAGGGGACACTCCAGGTCTGGTTGGAGCCATCTGGAATGCCCAGGTCAAACCGGTGAACTGGAGCCGAGGCGGTTTGATTAGGTTTATCCCAAACCACAGACCAGCACGTTGTGGGCCCTCATAAGAGAGCCATGACACTCACCAAGGAGCCTAACAACTGTCCCAAAGCTAGGTCCAAGACGCCTAGAGGTAACAAAGACTTAAGGCAACAGACCTGGGGACCATTAACCAGACTTGTGTGGGAGAGCAGAGAGCCATTACAAGCAGAGACCAAGAAGGATAACTGAGAGACATCTCTGACAGACTCCGAGGTGAACCCTGAAACCTGTGGCTATATTCCCCGGTGGGCCTAACTGTACCATGTACCTTATCTATCTGGTACCAGTAAAGAACTGTTTTGAGCTTACTTGATCTCTGGTTTCAATTATTCCGTCGCCCGAGAGGTCTCTGCAGCACCACCGAGATTTGAACCGCAAATGCAACCACCATCATCTACTCCGCCGTGCTGAGGAAACGCTCCGCCTGTGGGGAGCTGTACTACCTCTGCTGCACCACACCATCACCTCAGTACCCGGCTGCAGCGCTGGTAACCATATTACCAGGTACCACAGGTGGCGTCACGTATAACCCCCCCAATCATCACCCCCAGAAGCCATTGAGTGCCCAGGGCACGGAACCGGGACCCGACCAGCAGTGATCCCAACAAAGCCATCGTCCCGGTATCTGAGTATCCTGACTCAAATTGGCATCACGAACAGGATCCCATGCCCGGTAAAACCGGGTGCTGTGCACCTTAAATCGGATTTTATTGACTGAACTTTATTTTACTGGTAGGCCCAAAATGTCAGCCCTGGAGATGTGACTGAAAAGTGCTGGCCCAGGGGCATGCCTCGGCCCCTCATCCAAGGAGGGCCATGCAAGTCTCCCCGCCCCCCAAACTGTCTCCCCGCCCCCCTTGCCATCAAACAACCAAGGGGCGGGTTGGGAACCGGACCGCACCAGCTCGGGACTATAAAAAGTAAACAGGGTGCGGCCGGAGGGCAGAACAAGAGACATTGGTCACTACCAGACCTGCTAAACGAGCATGGGCTGGATACCATGGCAGCCACAGGACTGAGAGACCTGGTCCGCAAAGTCGAGGAAGACCTGAGGGCAGACACCGGAGCCCCAGGAATGCCGACACTTGAAGATGATTGTGACGATGCGGCCCTCTGCAGTGCAGCCCTTGACAAATTGCGGGCCCAGGTGATGGAGATCGTGGAGTGAACGATCCAGAGGTGGAGCTCCAACATGCGGCTTGAGCGGAGTCAGTGAGCGAGACAACTACAGGGGCATGGGCTAGACCCGGAACCAGAGACCGAGCACCCAGTGGCCGGTGAGGACTACGCCCCCACAGAGTCGGACTCCACCACCTTTGAGGAGACAGAACCACCTGAGACCAGCTACCCAGTCAGGAGAACCGCAAGCCCAATGCCAATGCTGACGCAGAGCCTGCCAAACTGGAAAATCTGATTCGGTTCTCCGAGGAGCCCGACCTGATCATAGAGGGGGTTTGAGGAAGAAAGCTCTACCAACCAGGCGAGTTCCAGGGAGGAGGACCGAGAGGAGGAACCAGTCAGTGGCGCGTAGGCATCCGGGCCCCACGAGTTATGGTGGGTTGATCGCCTGGCGCAACCAACATGCTGGGCCGGAATGGAGATGAGGCAATTTGGAGGCCAATCTCCAGCCCAGGCCACGCACTCCTGGCAACCCGTCGGGAGGCCACAGTCCGCCCAGAATGATGAGGAGGAGCGGCAGAGGCGGCGAGAAGCATGGTTGGCTAACAAAAATGGAGACCCGCCAGGCCCGCGCCTTTGCCCACACCCAACCACCATTGCCTGTAGACCAAAGGAAGAAAGGGACAGTTACAGCCTTCAACCTGGTTACCGGTTATGGCTTTGCCCGGAAAACAGGCCTATATGCAGAGGTCTTCGTGGGTGCACCACACCATCACCTCAGTGCCCGGCTGCAGCGCTGGCAACCATATTACCAGGTACCACAGGTGGCGTCACGTATAACCCCCCTAATCATCACCCCCATCAGCCATTGAGTGCCTAGGGCACGGAACTGGGACCCGACCAACCGTGATCCCATCTGCACTGATGAGGGTTATGTTGATGTGTTTCTGTACCTCTAGTGGGTCTGGTGATGTGTTTCTGCACCTCTGGTGGGTCTAGTGATGTATACCTGTGTTGTTTATAGGTTCTGATCCTGTACAAATGTAACATTTCAGAACTTATAATGTGATACTATGTTAATAATGAGTTGTGCCATTTGACAAGTCAAGGGTTACTAGATTGTTATTTATGTTAGGAGCATTAAAGCAATTGTCCTAAATTTGTAAATAGTCTGCAGTCACTCTATGTGTAACTCAATGTGACTGCAGACTGCTGAATTCTCACAGTGCGCACACTGCACGCTGTCAGGATTCTCAGGTGCTGGCGGTAAGAATGGGAGGTCACAAAACCACAAGTATGCAATTTACATACATACAGTCATGTGCTGACAAGACACGTGAGGTCTCCGTCAATGAAAATGAATTGACTGAGGCAGGACAGGTCTAGTCGGAATGTGATCAGAAGTATATAAATCGCCTACTTGTGCTCACATGACCGTTCAATCTTACCATTAGTACGGGTGAATCCTAAAAGTGTGCAGTGCACGCGCTGTGAGAATCCAGACGCCTGCAGTCACCTAGAAGGACTGCAGACTTTCATTTCAAGCCTAAACAAGCCCTTTATAAAGCTGTCAGTCTATGTGTCTACGGCCGTCAGTGTGTACATGGCTGGCAGTCTCTGTGTATACGGCCGGCAGTCTCCAATGTGCATATAACTGACGGTCTCCAATATGCTTATGGCTAGCAGTCTCTAATGTGCATCATATACTGGTTGTTCGTTGCACACTAAACATTAAAACTATGTATAGCATAATGGCTAAAGAATGAATGGCTATTAGCATATGGATAATATGTACATGCAGGTTTTAATTGCACTTAGAGGCACATATACATCCTCACATGCATTTTGTGCTGCAGACAGAGACACAAGGTCAGGGACCCGATAGACATGAGAGCACCTTGACGGGGTTATCGGGCTCACATGCAATGGCCAATGCATCAGATAAGATTCTCATTTTCCTTTGTATTCTGAAACAGTTTCTGCAATATCATTTTTCCTCATCCAAATTTGCATTAGCTTTATGTAAGCTAGCCATTCATTCTTTAGCCATTATGCTGTACCTAGTTTTAATGTTTAGTGTGTAGCGGATAACCAGTATATGATAATGTTTTTTTCCTGATAGCACCTTCACATACAGGTGTGCCAGTCGATCTCTACTTCTAATGTGCATCAAGCCGTTAGTCTCTAATGTATATAAAGCTGGCAGTCTCTAATATGTATACATCCGGCAGCAGTCTCCATTGTGTATACAGCCTGCAGAAGTCTCTATTGTGTATTCTTAATTGTGTATACAGCCAGCAGCAGTCTCTATTGTGTATACAGCTATTGTGTATTCAGCCCAAAGTAGTCCCAATTGAGTGTGTGTATATAATATGTTTGTATATTTGGGTGGAGGAGGAGACTGGGCGGAGTCTCGGGGACCCCAAAATGTTTCCAGTGAGGGATCCTGAAATTCCTAGTGGCAGCCCTATCCACATATACACACCTCCACTATCACATGTACGTAATAAATTGTATAATATAAATGGACTACATTATTATGGGAGAATGTGCACCACATAAATTATAAGAGTCAAATGAAAAATTCAATAGTGATACACAACAAATTATCAAAGGCACATAATACAGGTATCAGGATTACAGTCAAAACCATATAAATCACTGAACGAGGACTGTCTCCCCTATAGAAATGTGAATATTCCATGTTTGCTTCTATCCAATTAATTCTACAAAAAGTTCCAGCAATTCATAAATGGTAAATAAGGTGAAAAATGTGAGTAAATTTATGTACACTGTGTGCAGAAGTATTAAACAAGTTGTATTTTAGAGGATTATTTTTTATTATTGATCAACAACTATGTTCTCAATCAACCCAAAAACTCATAAATATCACAGCCTAATATTTTTGGAAGTTGGAGTGTTTTTTTTAAATTTATTTGACTATTTAATGGTACCGTTATACGGGGAAACATCGCTGGCAACTCACGGGAACGCGCACGTTTTGGGAACTTTGCCAAGATTGCTGTGGAGATGTTACACACAGAGACATCGCTGGCAACGTAGCAGCAATGTTGCAAGCAACTTTCGCTGCCAGGGTTAAACTCAACCCAGCGAGCGATCATTAACATTGCAGTGAATGGGGGAAGTTGCTTTCACCATCGCTGTTGCAGGGTCACACAGAGCGATGGTAGCAGATCGCCTGAGCAAAATCGCCTGGTTTATGAACATGTTGGTAAACCTGGCAACTCCGCTCAAGCAACTTATCACCACTGAAATCACCCTGTTACACGTAGTAATGCACTGGCGATGTTGCTTCAACTTCACCACGCCCCTGAGTTGCCGGCGATGTTTTCCCGTGTAACAGTACCTTTTGGGTACCGTTACACGGCACTACATCATGCACAACATCGTTCAAAAGTGATGTGTGAAATGATGTTGAAACGACATCGTTAGTGCGTTGTTGCGTGTAACTGAACGATTCAACTACGATAATTGGTCAAGTTGGAGTTGACAGGTTTATGAACATGTTCTCAAACCTGACGATCTCCAACCAGTCAACCTGCAGCATCTTACTGTGTGACTCCGCGATAACGATGTCGTTTACAACTTCGGCTATTCACCGCAATGAACAGGTATAGTACGCAAGATTGTGCAAACGATACCTGCTCACAACATCTTTGGTGAGTTGTTGACTATATCAAGACGTGTGACATCTCACCAGCGATGTTGCTAGAATGTCTGAAAAGACCACGCGCTCACGAGATCGTAAATGACATTGTACCAACGTTGTGCCGTGTAACGGTATCCTTGGGAGAATATCTGTGCAGGTAACTATAAAAGTACCTTTACATGCCGCTACAACAGGGTGGAAACAACCGGGTGCTTCACGTGCACGAGCACGTAGCAACGGTTACAAACGGTACCCGATACCGCCTTTACACGCCACTACAAGGTGCTCTACAGAAGGTTGAATCTACCTCTGGATGCACCGCCGGGTGCCTCAAGTTACCTTCTGCAGAGCACCTTACCTCATTTACACGCCGTGACAGAAGGTAATATGGGAGGACCTGGTGCAACAGGGACAACACATAGGCTTGCCAGAATTGTGGATTACGAGACGTTCGTACGCTGATAGGACAAAGCAATAGCATCATGATTGGCCGGCCAGCCAGCGCAGGAGGCTGATTAATACATGACGCTCGAGCAATTGTGTAGTGTGACTGGTCAGCTCCTTAAATATGCCTCCCTATGCAGCGACAACCAATCGCAATGCAGGAGCTTCCACCAATGAAGGGGGGTGGTTTCCCAGAGGCTGTGTCATGCCCCGGGGAGTTATCTAGGTGGCGAATAAACCTTACCCTACCGTATTTAGACGCCGTTACCATCGGGTTGAAATCAACCTGTTTTAGAGCACTGCTCTGAAACAGGTGCCGCAAGTTACGGGTGGCAACAACCTACTTTACACGCCGCTACCTCGGGTTGATTTGACAGTGCAAGATACATTTGTCTCATAAACCCGGTTGTTTCCACCCGGCTGTAGCGGCGTGTAAAGGTACCTTTACTGTGCAGAAATATTAGGCAACTTAATAAAAACTATATATATTCCCATCTCACTTGTTTATTTTCACCAGGAAAACTAATATAACTGCACAAAATTTAGAAAAAAACATTTCTGACATTCAACAACAAAACATAAAAAAATTAGTAACCAATATAGCCAACTTTTTTTATGATGACACTCAACAGCCTTCCATCCGTAGAGACTACAGGGACCCAACTACCTCTCGCTCCCATGAAGTGATGCGACACTAATTTCATCACAAAAAACAGCTTTATTTAGGAGAAATAGGAACAAGACTCATCTTTTACTGTTGCATAATCTTGGTTGCAGCTCAAAACCAGGCAACTGATTTTCCTACAAAGCTGGGTGTGTACCGTCCGGCGCAGGTTTCTTCACCACCAAAAAACATCACCCATTCCGCCACGGAATAGCGCGGCTCAGCTGAGCTGCGACCCCCCCACCACTAAAATTGAAGCTTGATCCACACCATCTTGCAGGCTTGAAAAACACCTCTCGGTTCGGGAGTCACCTCAATCAGCTGTCCAATAACCAAAACACTACAACGAATCCCAACACGGGAAATCCATCTGGAAAGAAAAACTGTTAGAAATCATCGTGCAATGTCTGAAAGCCACTTCTCAGATACCAAAACAGACCGTCCTCCTCATGCTTTTACCTTAAACTACATGCATTACATACTTCCCTGTACCCATGTTCCCCTAAACTAAGACGTATCAGACAATCAACAAATCACACATTCCTCAGGCTGTGAATTCTTAGAGTATACAAGGTTCAGACTTATTAAAGTTTAAAGCTTTAATATAAAAAGTACAGTGCTTAAAAAAAAGGTATAAAAATAGAAATAATAAAATGACATAAACATATGCAAACAATTAAATAAAAAGGAGAAACTTACAGAAACCTAAACTTTGCTTTGGTTGCCCGATGGGGAGAGCAGAAATATATGGAAAGAGGTTCACAGCAGCTTCGGCTGACCCATCTCTGTGACCCTGAGCTTTAGCTGCAAGAGCCCAGTTATAGACTCAGACTGGGGGAGGGGGGGGGTCAGATTCTAGACCGGCCTTCCAGTTTAACATTCTACTTCTGTGTCTATGATTGGATCCTCACTAATTTAGCCATGGGAGACTAGAGTCAGTGTGACTGCGAAGTTAGTGTGTGCTAATATAAAGCAGGTTGTGACCTCTAGTGAATGGACATGGGATTTAATACCTTACTGGTCTAGTGTCCAGTCCCTGAAATACATATTTTACTACACCTCCCTCCTTATGACCGTGCATGGGGGCTGACTCACAGGTCGGCTCCCTAGCACGTATCTGGTTCCGGCCCACCTTGGCGTGATAAGCCATCAGCATTGACTGGTTCAATTCCTTTCTTGTGTTGAATTGTGAAATCAGATTGCTGTAATATCAGGCTCCATTTAAGCAGTTTCCCATTGTCCCCAACTACTGTGTTGAACCAGCTCAGTGGGTTGTGATCTGTTATCACGGTGAAATTGCACCCATAGAGGTTTGGTTGCAGTTTCTGTAGAGCCCATACAATGGCTAAACACTCCTTCTCTATTGTGGCATACGCCACCTCTCTGGGCAGGAGTTTCTTGCTTAGGTACAGAATGGGGTGCTCCTCACCTTGCTGGTTCACCTGGCTGAGAACGGCCCTTAGCCCATAAGTGCTAGCATCTGTCTGCACCACGAACCTGCAAGTGAAATCTGGGGCCTGAAGGATGGGTGAACTGGCCAACGGACAGGAGTATACCCACACCTCCGCCGCGGGTGTTACTTGGGCGGGGTGTGTGGGAAAGAGTGAGTCCGCCATAGAAGAGTGCAGCAGGGGAGGCTGTGTCGGTGGGGTAAGCCAAGTTTCGGTAATGCCGAGGCGGCTCCGTGCTTGCAGGACGAAGGAGGCTGGTGGTCTAGGAGATGAGGGTCCTGGTCAGAGATGAGAGGCTTCAGTGGTGCAGCACCAGGATCAGCAGATGGATGAGCCCCGTTCCTCGGTGTAATCCTATGGCCAGGAAAGAGGGGGCAGAAGGTGCCTGGGTCACACAGCAGGCCCTGGGGTCGGTCGGGAGCCGGGCACCGTAGGAGGTTCAGGGCAGGCGAATGATGGTGAACGGGGGAGCAGCAGAGGGGTGCGGAGGGCAGATGCCCAGCACTCACCGTGGGCGCCCGATAGTTTGCCGTGGGCAGAGTCTCATTGCCGTGCGTGCATTGCAGCGGTGCGGGCCAGGGTCGGTCTCTGGCGGGGGCGGGGCTTCACCTCTGAACTCAGGCCGCGTCTTCGGCCTGAGCGCTGGGTCCCGCAGGACCGGCGCGCACACACATGCTCCCAGGGCAGGGTCGTCGACTGGAGCGGGTTCGGCACAGACAAGCTGTGCTCCTCCTGCGCTCAGATAGGAGGAGCAGTGTAGTCCCATGAGTACGGGGAGGCCTACGAGCTCGGGGCTGCGGCCGCGGCGTGCCCTGCCGGTGCCCACGCTCTGGTAGCGGGGGACAGCGAGCCGGATGAGTCTCACCTCACAAAGGTGGGGAGGGAGCGCTCCGGCCGGTTGTTGAAGGGCCTGGTGCCAAGGCTGGGCTGGATGCTGAGGGCCGTTGCTAGGGCCAAGTCCAGGGGTCTCCCACGCGAGTGGGTGAGTGCGCACTTGGGAAGCCCGGTGGATGGGCAGGTGCGGGGAGCAGCAGCCTGTAGAGTGGGGTGTGGGCCGCAGCTCAGTGGATAGCCGGTGCTCCAGATGGCGATGGATGGTAAGAAGTGCATAGCAGCACGTCCTCACTGCACGGCGGCCATCTTAGTCTATTGCACGTTATCACATAATAGCAACCTTGTGTCCAGATTAGCTCTATAGAAGAAAGATCATTTGAAAATTACTTCATATTTTTCTTTTTCCATATAATTTTTATTCGATTTTCTCAATAAAACTTGACAAACATTTCCCATCATAATAACATCTCAATCAATTGAATCTCCTCCACATCAATTATTGCTACTAAACATCTTCCCCCCTAACCCCTTCCCACCCCCCTCCCGCAGTAATAACATTATATATATATATATACATACATACATACACATACATATATATATATATATACACACATACACACATCAGCTCTTATTATTGTTTAATTGTTATACTTCTTGGATAATGAACCCAATAACGACCTCCCTGTCTCTTCCTCCAGCATTGTTTCAATCACCTGATCGTCCCGAGTCTACTCCGTCTAAAGTAGAAAATGAGCAGCACCACTAATGATAGAAAAATATTAACGGGGTGCTCACCATGCCAACAAAAACAGTATGTAAGGAGAGAATGCCAACAAAAACAGAGTCTACTCCGTCTATCGCCTCCATGTAGAACTGTACTACTACTTAACCATTCACTGGTATCTTCAATTTACCCAAAGTTCCCCCCAAATCCTCTAAACAATACCAATTAGTAGCTCTGAAGGGGGTAACCACCCGCTCAATTTCACCCTCTGATAGCTGGGAAACAATGAACCCCCTCCACTTAGTAAAGAATCTAACAGTGTCCTGCTCTTTATTTTTTTCGGCTAGAACTTTCTCTGAGGTCATTGCTTTTTTGAGCTCAATGATCACCTCACTTGGCTGACCAGGATTAGAGTCCAACCAGTGACGTAAAATTGTTCTGAGCGTCTCCATTGCCAGAAGATGAAAAATGTGAACATCCCCTCGTCTCCGAATCTCGGGTCCCCTGTCATGAAAGACCCATACCGTAGGTATCTACTTCATATTTTAAAGTGCAAGTGCAGGTGAGGGTAAAATTACCCCTCGGTGGAAGGTCCCCCACTTCAGTCCCCAATGTACGTTTCCTCAGTTATAATATTAGCTTCATCAGGGGGTATAGAGTGAAGGTGTCATATATGATAGAGTCTATATAGAGTCTAATGCATGGGTATATTGAGACACATGAGACATACACTTCTTAAGCAGCTCTTGTATTGCTTCATACAAGTTAGTGCATCAACAGAATAAAGTAAATGTAATTGCAGAGTGCAAGGCAAACAACCAAGGACATCAGAGCATTAAAGCATAGCACAAGTCTCAAGGAAAGCATTCAGATTCTATTACTTTACTGTCAGATGTTGCTGGCAAACAGAAAGATTCTGTGTCCACAAATGGTTCCAGGCAGAGTGAATCCAGGCTTCAGAGAGCAAGTCACAAACTGGTTGCAGACCTGATTCAGGAGCACAGGTAAATCAGCTGAAACTGATTAAAAGGGCAATTGGCAAGGAACAGGGCAGGGACATCAAAGCTGAGGACTCCATATTGTTTGAGGGCAAACGTCAATGCACAGGACAGGAAACAAGATGGACGACAAAAGACACTAAATGCAAAGATAACAACGGATATAGCAAAAAAGACTGAAAACCTTACAGAAGGTGTGAGGGAGCAAGGGTTGGTTCACGGTTAGTGTAAGTTGGGTTGAGTCCACCGACCACTTTGCAAAGTGGCAGGAGGAGGCCCACCTGAAGAGAATGGGGTTTCGGGTGCAGCCCAGGTATCTCTTAGTTGGCCAGCCGCTGCACCCAAACCCGGAGGCCTGTTGGTGTTCCCCAAACTGGTCCTGTTCTGTCTCCTAGGGGGATGGTCCTCCAATAGTCCTCCATTGTCCCTGCAGTGGTCATGATGGATTGTGCTGGGGGTGGCGGAAAATGCCCCTACAGGAGTAGCCCTTGTGACTCCCCCTTCCTTCCCCTCCCAAGACCATACATCAGTGGAGTACCAGGAAAAACTGGAACGACCATGCAGGGCTTAGCTGAAAATGATGGCAGCCAAGACCAGTGGACCATCCTAAAGCCATGTTGGTGGGTCGGTGACCCATCCCTTATTTGTCATTTTGTCCAGAGAAAGACTTTTTTTTAGTTATTCTTCAGTTCTTCCTTGAGCAAGGCCTGTTTTTTTATTAATTATATTTCCACTTCCCACCTTTTGCACTGTTTGCGCTTTCCCTGATGGATAAGTCACCATGCATGCAGCCTTTAGTGCTACAACTCAAAGCCCTATAAGGACTCTGCCCTTCTTGGACGTTCCACCCTTTTAAGAGTCTGCTAATCCATGTGGGACATTCATTAAACATATATGTATGTGTATATATGTGTATATGACTCACTGTGGCCAGGACTCCGGTTTAGACAGGCAGTAGCTTCTTCCTCCTTGTCACGGGTGGACCGCGCCTGCTGGTAGTGGGGCCCGGTTGAGTGCAGATCAAAACGAAAAGACGTCTTGTGGGAACAGATTAAGGGGTTAATTTGTCGTGACGCCACCTATGTTTCGGTAAGTCTTACCGACGCTGCGGGGCCTCCGGGGGATGGAATGCAGCAAGATGGAACGCTCCCCACAGGCTAAGCGATGATCCCCGGAGGCTGGAGCTGCTTAAGATGTTGTGCGGCAGCTGCGGTTACCTTGAAATGCGGACAGACAGTTCATAAGAAAGCACGGGCACTGTGAGTCTCTGTAACGGGTGCTTTACTGTAACCAGCAGGCAATACATGGTATACAGTTGTAGGTAGCAGACCGGGTGGACTCAGCAGTGATAGGTGTCCCTCAGAGATCCGCGGTGTTCCTCCATTCTATCTAAGTAAGTTACCGTTGTCGCCCAGGAATACCAGATCGGGTACAGGGAGGCTACTTGAATGCCCTATCCGGGGTATACGTTCCGGATGCTTTGGGGAGCCTTGGTCCCCTGGTGGGTACACGGCTGGTTAGACAACTGGATTTGGCGATGGTGGGGTGCTCCTGTAAAGCGATCCCTCCACTCTTCTGGTTCGCATAGCAGAGCTGAACTGCTGCTAGCTTCGGTACCAGCAAACCGGCTGTAGATGGGCACGGGATGATTTTGGACCTGCATTTTGACACCCGTAGTCTGGTTGGTAATGCACCGGGATTAATGGTGCTCAACCGTGATGACGGTGGGGAGATGGCCGGTAGAAGATGGCCAGGGGGCCGCACGGGACTGTGCGAGCCCCCTCTCCTAGGTTGCAGAGCTGGGATTCTGCAGAGGGTCTTCTAGGTTGCTGTTACACCTTAAACCCTCGAACTCCAACTGTTCTAGACTTTTTCACTACACACTACCCTTGCACTCCGCCCACCAGGACCTTGATTGGCCCTCTATGCTAAGTGATGCATGCAGGGTATGGATCTCTGAGTTAACCACATGACTGCTGGGTCAGAGAATATTGCTGCTGCATTTGTGGCTGCAATACCCTCCTGTGACGCACTCGTTGCGGGGCGCCACATTTATGTGTATATATATATATATATATATATATATATACTAGATGGTGGCCCGATTTTAATGCATCGAGTACTCTAGAATATGTATGTAGTTTATTTATGAAGATGTTAAAATAATGCAATGAATACACAGGATTTTTCCCAATCAGCAACGCGGCTTCGTTCAATATATCTGCACGTGACACCTCACCAGCGATCAGTAAGGTACCGTCACACTTGGCGACTCTCCAGCGATCCCGACAATGATACGACCTAGTAGGGATCGCTGGAGTGTCACTACGTGATCGCTGGTGAGATGTCAAACAGTCAGATCTCACCAGGGATGCAGCAATGGTATGGCGGTCATTGGGCGTAATATTGATCTCACAACGGGGGCCTGGTCGCTGCTGCATGTCACACTGAGCGAAATTGCTAGCGCTGGTCGAGGTACTTCTGCTGCGAGCAGTCAATTGATGACAGGCTAGCGCCGGTCATCTCCCGGCTGCTTCACCACTGACGTCTGTGACAGGATCAAAGATCTCACAGCGGACGCCTAGTGGCTGCTGCGTGTCACACTGAGCAAGATCGCTAGTTCCGGTCGGGGTACTTTCGCTGCGAGCAGCCGGGAGATGACCGGCTAACGCCGATCATCTCCCGGATGTGTCTCCGCTGACCTACGTGCAGCAGGAGATAATGCCGCTGATCTCCCGACGATAGCGGTTGCGTGCGTGGTTGAAATCCCGTGCCAATTCACGGCTGGACTGCGCCTGTCGCTGATTGGTCGCACCCAGCCGGGATTTCCGTTTTAGAGTGACAGACAGAATTAGACAATTATAGAGTAGATGACATGAGCCGCCACATGTCTATGTATATGTGCATAACGTGACTCGCCATGTGTGTGTATATATGTATTTGTATATGTACATGTGTGTATATGTGTATGATGTGACATTGCAGATCACATAATAGACATACACATATACACACATGTATAAACACATGTATACAAACACAGACATGTACGGACACACACGTATACAGACACACACATGTACACACACACGAACACAGACACACATGACAAACAAACACACACATGTATACAAAAACACATACACACAGACATGTATACAAACACACATGTATACAGTCACACATGTACACACACAGGTATACACATGTACACAGACACACACATGTACACACACAGGTATACGCACAAATGTATACAGACATGTATATGCACACATGTATACAGACACACATGTACACACATACAGACACACATGTACACACACGTATACTGACACACATTAGACAGACACACATGTACACACAGGTATAAGCACACATGTATACACACACATGTATACAGCCACATACATGTATACACACACAACTATACACACACACACGTCCATCCCTCCTCCTTGCCGCTCTGCTCTCACCTACTCATGGTGTTCCCATTGCCGGTGAATAGCTGGAGGAAGAGAATCAGCATTACATGTGACAGGGCAGGCTGATGTGACGTCACACAGAGCCTGACACATGGCCCACTGATTCTCTTTCTGCAGCTATTCACCAGCAATGGGACCACCGGGTGCGGGTGAGGAGGGAGCGGGAAGAGGGGAGGAGGATGGAGCCGCGGGGTAGGGAGGGGGGGGGAGGACGGAGGACGGAGCAGCAGGGGGAAGGAGGACGGAGCGGCGGGGGGAAGAGGACTGAGGACAAAGCGGCCTGGTGGGGGAGTACGGAGTGGCACAGGCAGTTTGTTTCTCTGTGCGCTCCGCCCTCCTCCCCCAGCCGCTCCATCCGCCATCCTCCACATTAAGGTCATGGAGTGGTATATCCAGTCTTCAGGCCTTAATCCCATTGAAAACGTATGGAAGGAGCTGAAACTCTGAGTTGCCAAGCAATTGCCTCAAAATCTTAATGATTTAAAAATGATCTGCAAAGAGGAGTGGGCCATAATTCTGACATGTGGAAACCTCATCATCAACTACAAAAAAGTCTGACTGTGGTGCTTGCCAACAAGGGTTTTGCCACCAAGTATTAAGTCTTGTTTGGCAGAGGGATCAAATACTTACTTTCCTCTTCAAAATGCAAATACATTTATATAATTTAGACAATGGGATTTTCTGGATTTTATTATTGATAAACCGAAGTAGTTGCAAAAATTAGTTTCTGCTTGCGACAATCTGCTGGCTTTTTTCTCAGCATCACTCCTGTCACATTGTGGCCTCTATGTCACTGCTTCAACAGCACAGCACACACTCTCTCAGTGCTAGTCACAAGCCTTCTCATAATCGCCTGATACCAATATTCCGCAGTATCTTGTTTGACCCTTTGCAAACTCTTGCAGCCCATCATTCTCAATTACTGCATCACAGTCTCTCTCACACATACACATACACCAGTCCACTAGCATGGCAGATCTGTTCACATTAAGACATCATCTTGCAGACTACTCTGGTTTAAGTATTAACCTACTTGGCACAGTTGGTTCTCTCCCTCACCCATTAAAGGATACTCTTCACACTAGTCTGAGGATCGCCCAGGACGGTAGTCGTGGTCGAAGCTTGACCAAGGCTACTGCCGCCGGGCCACCCTCACAACTGGCATAGTCAAACCTTTTCAGAATATCTAATATAGAGTTAGTCCTATTGCCTTTGACTGATCTTTCCCCTCGTGGGCTAGTCGTAGCTTCACTACTTCCTATACTTATTGTATATACTATCTAAATCAACCACTAAATTGCGACCTTTCCTTATAAACATTATTACTTCCTTATACTCTACACCATATATACATTAATATGCTTGTGTCTTCAAGGATAGGAACACAAACATTTTTTCACATTCCTCTCCTCTTTAAAGGGATCCTGTCACCCCCAAAACACCTATAAACCTATTAAAACCTGTCCCTACAGCATATTAACACTTTCCCTACACTCCTTTTACCTCCTAAATGCCCTTAGTCAAAGTGAAGAAAAACGTTATAATAGTACCTGCTTAGTGATGATAATGAGTGACTATGCTATTCATAGTCACTCATCAAGGCAGCCCCTCTTCTTCAGATCACGCCTGAATAGGCGTGATCTTCCTCATGGATTCAAATGTGCGCTCCCTGCGCGCCTCCCCGCGCTCCCATTACGTCCGTGCTTCAGGCTGGGGGCAGTATGACGTGATTCGCGTCATTTCCTGTCGCCGGGTGACGTCTCTACAACGGCGCAGCTTTCAGCTTCAAGTGCCGCACTGCGCATGCCTGCGGGAGCGCACTGCGCATGCGTGCGGGAGCCTACACGGCCGCTTTGTGTAGGCTCCCGCACGCATGCGCAGTGCGCTCCCGCAGGCATGCGCAGTGCGCTCCCGCAGGCATGCGCAGTGCGGCACTTGAAGCTGAAAGCTGCGCCGTTGTAGAGACGTCACCCGGCGACAGGAAATGACGCGAATCGCGTCATACTGCCCCCAGCCTGAAGCACGGACGTAATGGGAGCGCGGGGAGGCGCGCAGGGAGCGCACATTTGAATCCATGAGGAAGATCACGCCTATTCAGGCGTGATCTGAAGAAGAGGGGCTGCCTTGATGAGTGACTATGAATAGCATAGTCACTCATTATCATCACTAAGCAGGTACTATTATAACGTTTTTCTTCACTTTGACTAAGGGCATTTAGGAGCTAAAAGGAGTGTAGGGAAAGTGTTAATATGCTGTAGGGACAGGTTTTAATAGGTTTATAGGTGTTTTGGGGGTGACAGGATCCCTTTAATCTTGGTCATCCCCGACAATACTGCCTGGAAGACACAAAGCATGCAAATCAACATTGTAATAAACACTTTTCTTTTTCTGAAATCAGATATTTGGGTCTTTGGTATGGGTCATCATGACTCCAGTTCAATTAGGTTGCTACCCCGGAACTAATATTTCAGTTCTTATAAACATAGGGCCGGTAGACCAACAGGAGCCCAGAGTCCGCAGAGGCATACCTGAGGGAGTCCTTTCACTGAGTAGGGCAATTACGCATCAAGAAGAGCTCAGGTTCTATTTGAGTATTTTCCCTGGGTACAATCCTTCAATTGTTGCAAAGAAGTGACCCTCCCCCCAACAAGGGTCCTCATCTTTAGGTCCCAGTCCATGATGTGCAGAGTCGAGGGCAAAAAGGGCAGAATCCTTAATGAATAGTGTAAGATCTACTAGTAGCTTGCAGTCCCTCAATCCAGCAGGAAGATGCGCAACACAAATGGGGAGAAAAAAACAAAAACTTTTTCGGCCATTCGCGGCCCATTCGCGGCCAAAACAGAGGAGTCTCAGGTAAGATCCCTTGGAGACTTGGGCAACTATCCCAGAAGACAATGTAATCAGCACAACAGGTGTAACTCTTGGACCTCACAGACATCCGGTCTCCTTTAGTCTACCTTCGTCTTTTAAATCTCTTCATCAAGCCGTTCAAAATCTATGTCCCTCTTCCATACTATTCCAGGACCGTAAAAGAAGTAGAAACACTCAGCGTAAATCAGATCTTTACGCATCACACTAACTGCGTACTACCTGCAAGGACTGCTTTACTTCATAAACAGCACCCATATGCTATTCTCAAATGGACCGTCAGAGCGAGGCCGGTGTCCTGGTGATATCATGCTGTATTCTACATACAGATTGGCAGGTCCCAAATTCTTGGATGTAACTGTGTCCTTGTCATGGATCGAACTGGATTACCGCCCCAATGTGGCGAGCGTCTGGAACCATGCTGATACGACATGCTCAGCAACCCTTCCATCTGAGTTCTAGCCCAGTTTTCTTCAGCACTGGGTCACCCTCACAACCTGTAAACTCTATCTGAACATCGTATTTTTCAGTGGTCCTGATGGCGGTGGCTGATGCTAATTACCGGTTTGTTGCCATCGATGTTGGTGCCTATGGTAGCACTGGGGATTCTCGTGTGTTGAGAAACTCCCAAATTGGTATGCAAGTGCTCAAAGATAACAACACGTTACCTGCCGATACACCTTTGCCCGGTTCCACGCATCCAGTCCCCTACGTGATGGTATCGGATGAGGCATTTCCATTGATGCCCAACCTGCTGCGCCCATACCCACGTAGGGGACTGGATGACCGGCGGAGGATTTTCAACTATCGGCTAAGCCGGGCACGCAGATTCGTGGAATGCACCTTCGGGATCATGAGTAGTCAGTGGAGGGTCTTCCATTCAGCTATTCAACTGAACCGAACCACAATTGATGCTGTCATAAAGGCATGCTGCGTCCTTCACAATTTTGCACGGGATTATACAACTGACCCGATTGAAGGGTCGCAGCTGCCTTTATTCAGGACAGCAATCAATTGGGGTTCGGGTCGGCCACCAACTTCAGCCGCTCTGGTGCGAGATACCTTTGCTGACTACTTCTTGACACCTGAAGGTGCCGTGTCATGGCAAAACCCGTACAGTCATGTGCACCACCTACCCTAAACTACAGATGAGGTGTACTATTCCCGAATACCAAGGCTGATACTGTTGTCTCCCGTTCTCCACTTTTGTTTGGTGTATAACTATGTGATTGTGGCAGTATCTGTTATGTGTTGCCTGCGCATCATGCGCCTTGGCTGGGGGTTGTAGACCACACTGCTAACAAGCATTATGTTAAGTCGCTTGAAGACTACTACTTTAACCATTATAACATGATAACACAATGTTATGTACATTTCTAAGCTTTAAGAAAAAAAATATTTTTGGCAAATCTAAAATTTTTATTTGCATAATCAAATAATAAATTTACAAAATTTGGACAATAAACTTTTGCAAATTTCTTTACAATTGACTAGGGTTTCAGACTGTTGCACTGAAATGTTGTTAGGCTACAGTAGAATGTACATTTCTCAAAAAGTTAACAATAAACTTTACAAAAAATAATGGGAAAAAATTATGAAATGCAGGCTTTCAAACCAATTATAAAATTGGTCAAACAAAATGAAAAAACAAAAATGTCAAACATTATACGAACATTCACTCAGTGGACAATTCCATGTGAAGGCATCCACCAACACATTGAGCAGCATTAGCATCAAGCGAAGAATTATCGCATTAGCGAGTTTTTTCCCAAGAAAAAATAAGCAAAAAAACTAAAATAGAAATTTAACCAAATAATGTAATACTTAATGCAAGGTAGTAAAGTTGCGGGTCCCATTATCTCCTCCAAACATTGACTGACCTGACAACTCAACACTTGCAGAACTATCATCTGATGCCAATTGAGACGTAAAAGAAGTGTAATTGTCCAATTGACCAAAATGGCGTTGCCGAATTAAAGGTTGCTCATGCTGCATTCCCGAGGCCTGAGGCTGACGAACTAGGCCAGGGCCATGAGCATTTACTCCTATACTGGCCATATCTCTTTGAAACAATTGGTGTAAACCGTTCAGAATGGTCAAGGCACTTGGAATGTGCTCTCTTGAACGGTATTCGTCAATTAGACCGTATAACACCATCAAAAAAGATGCCTCCCTCTCCCTAGGCATTTCCCTGAGGCAAGCTGCCACATGAAGACATACATGATCGAAACGATCCTCTTGTTCAGACCGCTTCAGCATGCTCAGAGCCTCCTGAGCGAGGACGGTATTCTGTGTCTTTCCCTGCTGACTTCGTGGAACACGGCGCCCTGATGATTGCAGTGATGGGGTTGGTGAACGGATGTTGAGGCCTGCCGAACGTCCTGATATACCACCCGCACTTTCTACATCAGTAGAAGTGGTCGGACTGTCCACATTAATGTCTGTAGAAACACTGCTAGATCTTTCAGGAACCAAAAGGTTGTTGTTAGATCCAGGTAGCTGTTCTTCTTCATTTGCATTCCCGCCTATTTCATCGACTGTTGGACATCTGGGAATATTTCCTTCCGTTCTATGAAAGCACAAAAAAAAAAAGGTGAGTTGTCTATGCCACGCTTACACATAACTTAGAATGCAAGAATAATCATTTAGACATTGGGACACATAAATGTGAGTGGTTTGAGTTAAGGCCAAATCTTAGACGAAAACTATTTTTGAATTCTAATGTATTACAAAAGGTTGCGCAACTGTAAATACAATGTCATCTTTTTAGGTAATGAGAGGTCTGACACAGATTGACGACCTTCTGTCGATATAGAAACAAACACTTGTAACCGCATCACATGAGGTAACAGTCGAGGGTGCGCAGCCACTGAAGCAGCGCCGTTTGCTGACCATAGCATGTATACTAAATTAAATTGTTGTTTACTTACGGGCGAAGACTTCGACCGGTCAGCGTGAACTGCATCTCGTTGTAAAAAGGGCATTTCTTCCGCAATGGTGAGGAGCCACTCTTTTCCTGTTTTACAAGAAACTTAGTGAAGGCGTCCCGAACAGACTTCCATCTCTTCTTCACATCATCTTCTGTTATGGAATAAAACAGTGTCGTCATAAAACCAAAAGATTCAGATTTGCCACAACATTTCCAAAAGTGGAACACACTTACCAACTATGAATTGGAGATCACGATTTGCATCTTCAAATTCATGGTACAGCTGCCGACAAATAGATGTCCAAGACAAACTCTTCCTATTCCGGTCACTGTAACCTTCACTGGATGGATCCCATATTTCTGGATGGGCTTCAATCTCGAAAATACATAAAAAAAAATACAATCAACATTAGATATACACAAGGCATTTGCAATAGTCATGTGATTACATCACTCCAACCCCACCAAGACACAGTGACATCAAAAGACAAAACAATGAAGTGAAAAATTTACAAAGATTGCATTCTTTAATGAAAGATATGTTATGACTAACCATACGGGGCACATATAGTATACTGTGCAGCCAATCATGTCTCTAGTATATTGTGCTGCCACTCATGACTCCAGTATACTGTGCTGCCAATCCTGCCTCCACTATAGAGTGCTGCCAATAATGCCTCCAGTATAGTGTGATGCCACTCATGCCTCCAGTACAGTGTGCTGCCACTCATGCCTCCAGTACAGTGTGCTGCCACTCATGCCTCCAGTACAGTGTGCTGCCACTCATGCCTCCAGTATACTGTGCTGCCAATCCTGCCTCCACTATAGAGTGCTGCCAATAATGCCTCCAGTATAGTGTGCTGCCACTCATGCCTCCAGTATAGTGTGCTGCCACTCATGCCTCCAGTACAGTGTGCTGCCACTCATGCCTCCAGTACAGTGTGCTGCCACTCATGCCTCCAGTACAGTGTGCTGCCACTCATGCCTCCAGTACAGTGTGCTGCCACTCATGCCTCCAGTACAGTGTGCTGCCACTCATGCCTCCAGTACAGTGTGCTGCCACTCATGCCTCCAGTACAGTGTGCTGCCACTCATGCCTCCAGTATACTGTGCTGCCAATCCTGCCTCCACTGTAGAGTGCTGCCAATAATGCCTCCAGTATAGTGTGCTGCCACTCCTGCCTCCAGTATACTGTGCTGACAATCATGCCTCCTCTATATACTCACAATCATGACTCCTATGTACTTTGTCAGTCACCAGAGGCAGCAATCGAGAATAAACATGCAGGCACATGGTGCAGAACGTCACAGTCCAAACATTCTGTGTAGACTGGACAGCATGACCAGCACACAGTAGCAAGCAAGGCAGCAGTGTGGTAAATGCAGGGTACAGAGGGGACAATGTGCATTTGCCTAGGGCTCCTACCAGGGTCAGCAGACGGGGGACATCAATTTTCATTCGCCTGTACCACGCCATTGCAGTAAACAAGTGCACAGCTTTTATTTCCGGGATTCTACTCCTCCCTCTGGACGGAATTTGTCTATAAAACGACGGTGTTAGCGGTTTTGCGGCGGCCGCGCACAACTACATTGATTACAACGAGTCACTTTTCTGGCTTGACCGCTGTAAAAACGCTTTTGAAAATTGACATGTTCATTCTTAAATAAACGCTGTAGAAACGTTGAAAGCGATGGAGATGAGCAAAAATAAACCGACAGAGTGGGCACAGCGATTTTAACTTTCCATAGGTTTACATGTTAATCGTAACGCTGGAAAGAATTAGCATAAATTAAAATAAAACCTATGATAAAACGACGACGTTTTTCGCTTAAAAAACGACTATAAAACTTCCAGTGGGCACATACCCTAAGATGGAGTCAGTCCTGTTCCCTGTGAATGGCTACTCCCAAGCTTAACTACTTCCTATACTTACTGACATCTATTTCTACAAACACTTATCTAAACCGGCCACTAGATGGTGAAATTTCCTTATAAACATTATTACGTTCTTATATGCTACACATTATATACATTGTTATTCTTGTGTCTTTAGGAGTAGGGACCCGACCACCTTCTCACACCAGGAATAATCCACTAGGCCTCTCTCTAGTGATTCTAACCTCATCCATCTAATGCCAGTTCTCTTTTGCACAGGTGGGCTAAAATAGATCTCACTTATTACAGCTCAGGCTGTCTTTGTATGCACTGTTGGTGAGTTTCCACAATTGTGGGAAAGTTACTTCTTTCAAGATCTCGGATTCACTATATAGGGAATGAGGATACATAAAGGCAGACACCACACTGACACATGAGCCAGCCGTCTTGTCTGCAACAAAGTGTACATTAAACCATAATGAAACGGCAAAATCTTCATTATTTTCTGATGATATAAGACTTCCGATCACTAATCGACAACACCCAGTATTAGGGATTTCTTTACCCAGGAGAATATCTCTCTTTCTAAAGCTGGGGTCACACGAGCATTGATTCTCTTTTGCGAGAGAATTAGGTTGATTATGGTAATAACACTGATCAAAATCTGATTTGAGTTTCATCTGAGTGCCAGCTTAGTGTGCACTGATCTTATCCCACTGTCAGGAGAAGATGGATAACATTTTTCCATCTTCTCCATTCTGTGAGTCCACAGAAATTAGACTGCACTCGGATATCACCTGAGTGAAGTCTGATGATTTCCGTGCACCCTAAAGGCCGGTTTACACATGATGTCCCAGCGACCCCACCAACAATGGGGGTCGCTGGGACATCGTTATCTGATCGCTGGTGAGCTGTCAAACCGACAGACTCCCCAGCGACCAGCGAGAACGCTGGTATCCAGGGTAAACATTGGGTAACTAAGTGCAGCGCTGCGCTTAGTTACCCAATATTTACCCTGGTTACCAGCCCTCAGCGCATGCTGTGTGGCGCTGGGAGCTGGTAACCAGAGTAAACAGCGGGTATATAAGCACAGCGCTCTGCTTATTTACCCGCTGTTTACCCTGGTTACCAGCTCTCAGCGCCGCACATCACACGCTGGGAGCTGGTAACTAGGGTAAATATCAGGTAACTAAGTACAGCGTTGCGCTTAGTTACCCGATGTTTGCCCTGGGTACCAGCTCCCAGCGCTTGCTGTGCGGCGCTGAGAGGTCGGTGATTATTGGTCTCCCACTGTCACACACGGCGATGCTGGCTGCCCAGCGGGAGACCAACGATCATTGTACCAACGATCAGATCGCTAATCGTTGCAGTATGTCACACATAGCGACATCTCTACGAGGTCACTGCAACATCACAAGTTGCAGCGACATCGTTAACGATGTCGCTACATGTAAACCTGCCTTAAGACATGAATGAGTGCATGCCATCCAATTTGCACTGCAAATAACAGCATGCTACGCTTTTTCTCATGCTAAATGAGAAAAAATAACACTGATTGACACTGCCTCATGGTATAACATTAGTCCGAGTGCTAGCCTGTAAAACATTGGATGGCACTCATCCGAGTTAAATGGTTGTGTCAGTGGGCTGTGACTCCGGACATGATGTTATCGCTCACTCACATCTCCTACGTGATCTACAAGTCCATCAGTCACATGTCTGTCAGTCACACATCTGTCACACAACTAAGATTAATAAAGTTACAATACAAATAGCATTGCTGAATAATTAAGTTGCATTAGTCAGTCATAAACTCCACTGGCTGTAGCATGCCTAACTATAAGTAGTACATTGTTGGTAGCACAGCACACACCATTACATTGGTTTAACATTAGACTGACATGGCATTATAATGATATTCACATAGTAACAGGGTAAGTTAAGTAACTGGGTGGTATTTTTACAGCAATAGTTTCACTAGCAACCCATAGCAGTCATTGAAGGTTAAAGCAGTCCAGAACATACTACTAGGGTCCAATTTGCATTTAATATTTAAAAAGGGGCAGGTTCTGCTTAGTTATTAGCACCAATCGAATATATACAAGTTGATTAGCGTTCGTTTATAGACCTGTTTCCACTGGTCTATGAGAAATTATGGTATCAGAACAATTGATAATACAGTATCATTATTTCCCTTTTTGCATGGATGCAAAACATCAAACTACATTCAGATGTCATCCAAAATTCACACCAACACAGACAATGGAGAAATTAATCCATCATCCACACAACTGTGCTCAAAATATTATAATGAGGGTACACCTAATGAAGCTGCCACAAGCACAGATCTTTGTGGGGTCTGCTTCCACCCCACTTGCTATCATTTGAGGCTTGCACTATAGACCAGGTCTGTGCTTATGTCTCTGTCCTTATGCACTATTCAGTGTTAGATTATATTCTTTGCATATACACTACCGTTCAAAAGTTTGGGTCATTTAGAAATGTCCTTATTTTTGAAGGAAAAGCACATTATTTTCAATGAAGCTAACAATAAATGAATCAGAAATACACTCTATACATTGTTAACGTGGTAAATGACTATTCTAGCTGCAAACATCTGGTTTTTAATGCCATATGTATATAGGTGTATAGAGGCCCATTTCCAACAACCACCACTCCAGTGTTTTAATGCTATATTGTGTTTGATAATTGTGTAAGAAGGTTAATGGATGTTTAGAAAACCCTAGAAACCCTTGTACAAGCATGTTAGAACAGCTGAAAACGGTTTGACTGATTAGAGAAGCTATACAATTTACCTTCCTTTGAGCTAGTTGAGAATCTGGAGCATTACATTTGTTTGTTCTATGACACTCTGAAAATGGCCAGAAAAAGAAAACTTTCATGTGTAACTCGACAGTCTATTCTTGTTCTCACAAATGAAGGCTATTCCATGCAAGAGGTTGCCAAGAAACTGAACATTTCCTACAACGGTGTGTACTACTCCCTTCAAAGGAGAGCACAAACAGGACAAATCTTAAAGAAACGATATTGTGACTCTAAATTACAAACTTAAATCTCCACAGAGTACACTTTTAAAATATAGCTTTTAATAAATATCCGTTAAAAATTCCAATCGTGTGTGTATCCCTCACACCTAGTGTTCATATAGCACACCAGTCACACTGGGAGGGGGACTATATCCCTCACATATACCCTGTCTCTTCCTCTACCTATCTACAGAGTTTTCAACACCTAGCTTATATGGTGTCCCAGTTCCTCGATGACTCACCCTGGTGTCCCTGTCACTCACTCAGAGTTCTGTCATCGATCACACACTCTCTAAACCCAAATGGATCTATCTTTGGATACGGGTCTATCCCTTTTATCCACACAGTTCTGCTCTGCAAATAAGCTATATTTTAAAAGTGCACTCTGTGGAGATTTAGGAGAGCACAAACAGGCTCTAACCAGAGTAGAAAGAGAAGTGGGAGGCCCCGCTGCACAACTGAGCAACAAAATAAGTACATTAGAGTATCTAGTTTGAGAAATCGACACCTCACAGCTCCTCTACTGCAAGCTTTATTAAATAGTACCCGCAAAACACCAGTGTCAACATCTACAGTGAAGAGGAGACTCTTGGATGCTGGCCTTTAGGGCAGAGTGGCAAAGAATAAGCCATATCTGAGACTGGCTAATAAAAGGAAAAGATTAATGTGGGCAAAAGAAAGCAGACGTTGGACAGAGGAAGATTGGAAAAAAGTTTTGTGGACAGACGAATCAAAGTTTGAGGTGTTTGGATCATACAGAAGAACATTTGTGAGATGTAGAACAACTGAAAAGATGCTGGAAGAGGCCTGACGCCATCTGTCAAGTATGGTGGATTAATGTGATGGTCTGGGGTTGCTTTGGTGCTGGTAAAGTGCGAGATTTGTACAAGGTAAAAGGGATTTTGAATAAGGAAGGCTATCACTCCATTTTGCAATGGCATGCCATACCCTGTGGACAGCGCTTGATTGGAGCCAATTTCATCCTACGACAGGACAATGACCCAAAGCTCACCTCCAAATTATACATTAACTATTTAGGGAAGAAGCAGGTAGCAGGTATTCTATCTGTAATGGAGTGGCCACAAAATTGTCTGGGTGACCCCAAACATTTGAACGCTAGTGTAGCATTTTACTTTTTTATCTTAGTGCGTTTTCCATGTGTCATTATACTTGCTCTTGCTACAGGCTTTAAATCTCTTTAACTCATTATTACACAAGGCCTTGCTTACTATGAAGTTCATTATTGTGTATATTATTGCCCTTTATACTTTTTGGAGTGCTGGTTCCTCTGTTAGTGTGTTTAGGCCCATTTTCTGTGTTTTGATCATTTTAGGTGTTTTTAATGTTTTTTGTATTTGTATCATTAAACATTTTGATGTTTTAAAGGGGAATCCAGTGAGAGAAAACGTTTTAGTACAGTCTCTGTCCTGCTACACGATGAAGCAGAGCTGTACACTGCAGTTCTAGGATGTATAGACGCTTATAAATCGATAAAATCATACCTGCTCCTCAGCTCTGACCCCCACCTCATGGAAGCTAGAATCTTCAGCCTGACAACTTCATGTAGGAGCAAAAACCAGGAGATGTGTCGGGAGCGTAGATGCAGGGGGCTGAAGGATCATCCTACATTCCAATGAGGAGTGGTGATGATGATGATCCATTGAAAGTTAGGGGGGATTGGAAGATACCATGTTCCTACAGGGAAAGGGACACCATGCAGAGCTGAATCGATCAATGTATTGATTTGCCTCTGCTCCTAGCCTTACAATTACAGTACACATTATGCATCACCATTCAACAGAGGATCACAGCGTGTATTTGTAGCTGTTTGGTGACATGATTGCTATTTCATGCCTGGACCCCTGTCACATACAATAGTACACAAGGGGCAGGATTGTATGTGTGAGCGTGGAGTCGGCGGCCATGCCCCCTCCCTCCCTATACAGAAATGTAAGGGGGCTGGAATGTAGGATGATCATGCAGCTCTCAGCATCCACACCCCAACACACCTCCTCTTCTCACCAGCAGCATGAGACTGTCAGGCTAAAGATACTTTGTCCGATTAGGGGGTCAGCTGAGGAGCAGGTATGATTTTATCTATTTATAAGAGATCTATAGATCCTAGAACTGCAGTGTACGGCTCTGCTTCATCATGCAACATGACAGAAACTGTACTTAAAAGTTTTCTCTCACTGGAGTTCCCCTTTAATGTTGGAGTGCTCAGTCATATGTAAGGGGCCTTTCACACTTGCGTTTTTTTACTGATTTGGAAGATCAGGCAAAACCCGATTCTTACAGTATTTTGCCCATTCACTTTAATTTTGTCAGGTAGAATCTTGTTGCTGAAAACTAATGAACCCTGCACACAAAGAACGTGTCTGTGTGAACACGCTCACACCGCCAAACAATCTAATACAAAAAACCTAGTCCATAAAACGTGTAAGTACTCTGCAGTAAATAAGTCTAAAATGCAAGTGCAGTAAAAAATATGTAAATAACAGGGTACTTGGTCCATACGTTTTTTGCGCATAAAATGTACTTCAAGCTGCCTCACCTCATCAAGGTGTACCCATATCGAAGCAGTCCTATCTGTTGTATTAAAAACCTGATCAAGTAATGTGTATAAAGTGAACAGGGTCCAAACAGGTCCAGTGTCCGATATGGACTGAGGTTGAAAGCAGCCCTTGTGTGCAGAGCTCAAGGTGAGGGGTGGGGAACTCACATCTCTTGCTAGGCAAGAGGCTAATTTACAGAAAACTAATGAACCCTGCACACAAAGAACGTGTCTGTGTGAACACGCTCACACTGCCAAACAATCTAATACAAAAAACCTAGTCCATAAAACGTATAAGTACTCTGCAGTAAAGAAGTCTAAAATGCAAGTGCAGTAAAAAATATGTAAATAACAGGGTACTTGGTCCAAACGTTTTTTGCGCATAAAATGTACTTCAAGCTGCCCCATCTCATCAAGGTGTACCAATATCGAAGCAGTCCTATCTGTTGTATTAAAAACCTGATCACAAGGGCTGTTTTCAACCTCAGTCCATATCGGACACTGGACCTGTTTGGACCCTGTTCACTTTATACGTATTACTTGATCAGGTTTTTAGTACAACAGATAGGACTGCTTCGATATGGGTACACCTTGATGAGGTGAGGCAGCCTGAAGTACATTTTATGCGCAAAAAACGTATGGACCAAGTACCCTGTTATTTACATATTTTTTACTGCACTTGCATTTTAGACTTTTTTACTGCAGAGTACTTACACATTTTATGGACTAGGTTTTTTTGTATCAGATTGTTTGGCAGTGTGAGCGTGTTCACACAGACACGTTCTTTGTGTGCAGGGTTCATTACTTTTTTGTAAATTAGCCTCTTGCCTAGCAAGAGATGTGAGATCCCCGCCCATCACCTTGAGCTCTGCACACAAGGGCTGCTTTCAACCTCAGTCCATATCGGACACTGGACCTGTTTGGACCCTGTTCACTTCATACATATTACTTGATCAGGTTTTTAATACAACAGATAGGACTGCTTCGATATGGGTACACCTTGATGAGGTGAGGCAGCCTGAAGTACATTTTATGCGCAAAAAACGTATGGACCAAGTACCCTGTTATTTACATATTTTTTACTGCACTTGCATTTTAGACTTTTTTACTGCAGAGTACTTACACATTTTATGGACTAGGTTTTTTTGTATCAGATTGTTTGGCAGTGTGAGCGTGTTCACACAGACACGTTCTTTGTGTGCAGGGTTCATTACTTTTTTGTAAATTAGCCTCTTGCCTAGCAAGAGATGTGAGATCCCCGCCCATCACCTTGAGCTCTGCACACAAGGGCTGCTTTCAACCTCAGTCCATATCGGACACTGGACCTGTTTGGACCCTGTTCACTTTATACATATTACTTGATCAGGTTTTTAATACAACAGATAGGACTGCTTTGATATGGGTACACCTTGATGAGGTGAGGCAGCTTGAAGTACATTTTATGCGCAAAAAACGTATGGACCAAGTACCCTGTTATTTACATATTTTTTACTGCACTTGCATTTTAGACTTTTTTACTGCAGAGTACTTACACATTTTATGGACTAGGTTTTTTGTATTAGAATGTTGTTGCTTCATGTTTTGTCCTGAAATCATTAAAGAGAATGGGCAAAAAAATGAATCCTGTAAGAGTCAGGTGTTTTCCTGATCTTCCAAATCAGGAAAAAACCACAAGTGTGAAAGGCCCATTAGACCCTTTTCTTCTCTCCCCAATATAGTCCTGTTTAACGTTGAGCACCCCTATCTACAAAGATTATTGCTGTGCATCTCTATTTCTTGTCAATTATAATCCGCCTATGGCAGTAACCCATTTCTATCTGATGTGATGTGAATGGGAGACCACACGGCAGCTAATCTTCCACCAGCTCAGAGTCAATTACAAATTAGAATATTGCTGTGGGGAAAACTGGTGAAAATGCAAGATACAAGTCACATAATGTCCAGAAATAGTGTTATTACTCTACACGCAGGCCAGCTTATTCTCAAAAGTTACCTGAAAGGTTAGTTACCTTTTGTAGGGCTTATAAACAATTTTTGCCTGTATGTCTGAAATTAAACTGCTGAAAGGTGTCAAAACATTGTCGCATTCCTTTTATATTATAGTGTAGGATAATATTTAATTATTTTTTATGTATGTTAGCCTCTTTGAGAAGCCATTTATTTGTGGGAGTGTGCTGGGCAACATGTAAAGCAATCAGAAATGCAGGTCAATGTTTTATTGTTGATGCTGCCAGTAGACATACGTTAATCTATGCAGTAATTACACTTGTAAAATGTATAAATAGCAAAAAAGCTTTATTGCATTTTCTTTTAACCATCTATTATCTAGTAGTAATTGGTGCGGAAACTAAAAGTAGTCACTGATGGTATTGAGAGTAACCAAAATTGCACTGAGTGATAAACAAGCATGAGGTCATCTCCTATCTGTAATCATCAGCCATGTTGGGTTTCAACAAGCCTGAGCATTCATGTTTCTGAGTAATAAGGCTGGTTTCACACTGCCATTTTTTATTGATCGGGGGATAGAGGGGGGATACAGGTAAAACTGCAAGTGCACAGACTGATGCTCCACACTGGTATTATCACTGAACTGGTCTCCTGGATCAGTGATAATACCAGTGCGGGAGCAGATAGTTGCTTCCGGGTGCTTACCTATTTCCGCTGGATCTGGGGATAAATTACATGCCCCCTAGCGGGCGTGTCATTTCGAACTGCGTTCTGGGCATGCACAGTTCCAAAACCCAGACCCAAAAACCAGATTCAGTGGAATCTGGAGTCCGCTAGATCCGGGTTACATTGAGTACCATT
Source organism: Allobates femoralis (assembly GCA_033576535.1). Taxonomy (NCBI): domain Eukaryota; kingdom Metazoa; phylum Chordata; class Amphibia; order Anura; family Aromobatidae; genus Allobates; species Allobates femoralis. The sequence goes on along the minus strand of JARQOC010000011.1, from coordinate 58,085,176 downwards.
GTAAATCCACCCGGAGTGCCCCGGATCCGGGTGTTCCTTTTTTTATTTTCATGGAGACCAAAACTGCAACGAAATGCGATTATGGTCTCGGTGCAAAAACCAGTGACACCTGTATCCAGGTGGAAATGGAAACAACTGAATGCACCCGCAGGTTCATCTGGCCCCATTGAAAGTCAATAGGGCCGAAAACTGATGCGGGTGCATCCAGTTTTAGCCGGAATCACACTGATGCCAAAAGACGGTAGTGTGAAATCAACCTTTTAGATGTCAGTCAGATGCTCTTTTTGGATACAGTTAGTATTGATTTAGTAAATAAATAATAAATATTGTAGAGATTTTCTCTGGTAGGGAGTGGCAAGGCGCAGTAATGAGGCAACACACGGGCTTTGAGTCCAACAAAACTTCAGTGTTTTATTCACACTTACCACTGGCTGTAGCAAAAAGGGAAAAACAACACATAAGATCTCAAACACTCAGGCTTTTTCCTCCAGCCTAGCTCCTCTCTCCCTGATGTTTTCCACTCACTCCCTTATACAGGTCTGATTGCTCCAGCTGATCCTGACCCACACTGACCTGGAAAACCTGCAGCTTTAGGGAAAATCCAGGCCACATTTTACCATGCTGGGAGCAATATACCTATCATCCTGCACTAGACCCTTCACTGCACCACATACCTCCCCCCTTTGTACAACCCTATGGGGGTGGACACAGGACATACAATGGACTCGGGACAGGGCATCCGCGTTCCCTTGAGGTTTGCCAGCCCGATGCTCCACCGAAAAGTTGAAGTTCTGTAGGGAGAGAAACCACTGGGTGACTCACGCATTCCTCTCCTTAGCCTGACTCATCCAAGTAAGAGGGGAGTGGTCGGTCACCAAACGAAAGGTTCTCCCCAACAAATAGTAGCGGAGAGACTCAAGTGCCCACTTAATGGCCAGGCACTCCCTCTCCACTATGCTGTACCTGGTTTTGGCTGGGGTGAGTTTCTGGCTCAGGAAACAAATGGGATGCTCTTCCCCGTTAACCTCTTGAGACAGCATGGCACCAAGACCCACCTCCGAGGCATCGGTCTGCACTATGAACTCCCTTTTAAAATTGGGTGTGACCAGAACCGGTGTATCACACAGTACCGACTTCAATTTGACAAATGCCTCCTCCGTCTGATCATTCCAGCGGACCATCACGGACTTCCTCTTTTTCAAGCAGTCCGTTAAAGGAGTGGACAAGGTGGCGAAGTTGGGAACAAATCGCCTATAATATCCTACGAAACCCAGAAAGGCTCTCACCTGCTTCGTTGTGAGGGGGCGTGGCTAGTTCTGAATCGCCTTAACTTTATTTACTTGGGGTTTGAGGACTCCTCCCAATGACATAACCCAAGTATCTGGCTTCCTCCAAGCCTATGGAACATTTTTTTGGGTTGGCGGTTAGCCCTGCTTGTCGGAGGGAGTCTATCACCCCCTGTACTTTTGGTATGTGACTTTTCCAGTCTGCACTGTACACAACAATATCGTCTAAATAGGCTGTGTCATAACTGTGATGGGGGCGGAGAACAATATCCATTAGTCGCTGGAACGTCGCCGGTGCACCATGCAAACCAAAAGGTAAGACTTAATAATAATAATAATAATAATAAGTATTTATATAGCGCCATTAGGGTACATGGCGCTTTACAAGTAAGAGGGTAGACAAAGAAAGGGAGTAAAGCGACAACAAATCAGTCATACGGGTACAATACGGCAGAGGATCCTGCCGCGAGGGCTCACAGTCTAGAGGGGGTGGAGAGGGAAACAGTATGAAGGGGAGAGGAGAGGGTGATGTGGTGCAATGGATGGGTCTTAAGACTTTATACTGAAATAAGCCTTTGAGTGTTACAAAGGCCATTTTTTCCTTCGCTGCCAGTACCCTTTTGTGAGATCAAGGGTCAAAAAGTACCATGCCTGCCCAAACCTCTCTATCAACTCATCTACCCGGGGCATGGGATAGGCGTCAAATTTTGAAACTTCATTAAGTTTTCGGAAGTCATTGCAGAACTGTAGAGTCCTGTCTGGCTTTGGAATTATTTATCTGGTTAGGCGTGGCTCAACCTGATATATTGGTCAGGTGCTCAGGTCAAAAAAACTAATCCACAATAGCAAAAACCTGGCTCACCAAATAAAAGTGAAAGAGTCCAGTCATGAATATTGTTGCTTTTTAGTGCTCTATTTTTATTTGGTATTTATCCACAAATCAAAGGTTTCTTCAAAATTCAAAAAAACGTTTTCAGCCGTATAAGGCCTTTCTCAATCTTCACAACGACAAAACAGTATACAAAAAGAGATTTTGTAAATAACAGTATACAGAACAGTTGATGCCATTTTTTAAGCATCTCATTAATATTGAGTCAAAACATAAAAAACATGTTTGTCACAAAAAGACAATGACCATCATATATAGCAATAGACAAGCATGACGCATATACAAAAACATTTTTTGCTACATGAAACCACAAGGACTAACGTCCTGTTTTTTGGAGTGAAAAAAAGCTATTGTGAGAAAATATATAATTCCAATACCTTGTGACAATAATACTGATTGCCTGGTTATAAACTGCAGAACATCAGCGTGATATGAGATATTATTTGGTGAGCCAGGTTTTTGCTATTGTGGCTTTGGAATTATGACTGTTGGGCTAGCCCACTCACTTTGGGACTCTTCAATGACACCTAACTGTAGCATAGTGTTTACTTCTTCCGAGATGGCTTGTCGCCGTGCTTCAGGCACCCGATTCGGCTTTAGTCGGATTTTAGCCTGAGGCTCCGTGACAATGTCATGGTGGATTAAGGTGGTTCATCCGGGGAGCTCCGAGAACACATCTGTGTTTCGGCTAACGAACTCCCGGGCCTCCTGAACCTGTTTAGGGGACAGTGTGTCTGCCAACCTCACCGCGGAGGAGGCTCCACTCGTCATCCCTGGAAAAGAAGGAGCCCTCTCCGCAGGGAAAGCAGGCAGCGAACTGACCCCCCCCAAGGTGCTCTCTATCTTTCCAAGGTTTAAGTAAATTAAGATGGTAGACCTGCTCCGGCTACCTCCGTCTTGGTTGAAGTACTTCGTAGGTTACTGGCCATACCTTCTCCATTATTTTGTAGTGCCCCTGCCACCTGGCAAGGAATTTGCTATCTATGGTAGGTATCAGTACCAACACCCGATTGCCCAGCCTAAAGGTTCTTACCTGTGCCCCCCGGTTGTAGAGCCGACTCTGAGACTGTTGGGCTGTCTCCATATGTTCCCGGACCAGTGGTAGTACTATCTCCATTCTTTCCTGCATTTTTGCAACATGCTCTAACACGCTTTTGTATGGGGTCGGTTGATTCTCCCAAACCTCTTTGGCGATGTCGGGTAAACCCCAGGGGGTGTCTGCTATACAAAAGTTTGAAGGGTGAGAACCCTGTAGATGCCTGAGGCACCTCAAGCACTGCAAACAATTAGTATGGCAGTAAGAGATCCCAGTCCTTCCCATCTTTGGAAACCGCTTTTTTTAGCATGCTCTTTAATGTCTTATTAAATCTTTCTGTTAGACCGATGTGCGCAACTGCTTAACATTTAACAGGCGACAGAGTTCCTTCATGATCTTTGACATAAAGGGGGTTCCCTGGTCTGTTAGAATCTTTTTAGGAATCCCCACCCTGAGAGAACATACCCATGAGTTCTTTTGCTATGAGTTTAGCTGGCGTGTGGCGCAGAGGAACGGCCTCAGGATACCAGGTGGCATAATCTAGAACCAGCAGGATGTGTTGGTGACCCTTCGTTGACTTATTGACGGGACCTACCAGATCCATTGCCACCCTTTTGAAAGGCACCTCTATAATTGGTAGAGGTACCAAGGAATTCCAAAAGTGTGGCTGGGGACTGGTTATCTGGCACACTGGACAGGAACTACAAAACCGTTTGACCTCTTCATGGATGTCTAACCAATAAAACCGCTCCAGTATTCGGTGTAGGGTTTTCTTTTGGCCTAAATGCACACCCAACACATGCGCATGCGCTTGGTCCATTACGAGCCTACGATATGCCTAAGGAACCAGCAACGGTTCTACCATTTCCCCAAATATTTTCTCGACTCGATACAAGAGGTCATGAGTCATCTCTTAGCGTGGTAACACTGTGGCTGCCCTCAGTTGTTGGCATTCTCTATTAATGAATAGCACATTTTCCCTGGCTCGAGCCAAAGTAGGGTCTCAGAGTTGCGCCGTACCAAAATTGTTGCCAGAGACATTCAAGTCTGACAATTCAGGTCCTGGCGGCAAGTCATCCCCATCTCCGACCAACACTTCTATGGTACAGTTTTTCCCCTCTGCTACTGAAGGGGAGGTTACCCCAACTGCCAGCACCTCTTCCTCGGGGTCACCAGGTTCATGCCCCACTGCAGGAGAATGTAACCTGGTTACCACCGGTGACGGCAGTTGTCCACTGGGTGGGACCACTGTTGGCCATAGTACAGAAAATAAAGGAAAGTCTCTTCCCAATATAAGTTCATAATGTAGATCACGTACAACCCCCACTTCGTGATGTGCTGTATCAACAGTTGATTGGTTTCCTTCTGCTGTTGATTGACTAACAGCTGATGCTGCATAGCCTCCTGCTGCTGTTGCTGCTGCTGATGCAGGACCTCCTGTTGCTGCTGTGTAGCCAACTGCTGTTGTCGCATGTCCTCCATAAGCCCTTTTAACGCGGCCTCCATTTTGGCAGCATTCTCCAACTGGATCTGCACCGCACCTTTAACTGAAGTCCAGAATAAATAAAAAACAAAAACTGCACTGGCCTCACTGCATTGCCCGCATTCTCCACGAAATGTAGGAATTTTCCCTGGTAGGGAGCGGTAAGGCGCAGTAATGAGGCAACACATGGGATTTGAGTCCAACAAAACTTCAGTGTTTTATTCACACTTACCACTGACTGTGCCAAAAAGGGAAAAACAACACATAAGATCGCCAACACTCAGGCTTTTTCCTCCAGCCTAGCGCCTCTCTCCATGATGTTTCCACTCACTCCCTTGTGCAGGTCTGATTGCTCCAGCTGATCCTGACCCACACTGACCTGGAAAACCTGGAGCTTTAGGGAAAGTCCAGGCTACATTTTACCATGCTGGGAGCAATATACCTACCATCCAGCACTAAACCCTTCACTGCACCACAATATATAATGAAAAGTACACAATTTTCTTATTACTTTCTGTATGAATTCATTTTGTTTTCATGATCCTCCTTGCTGTCAGTCAATGGTCATTGTTTATATAAAGGAGAGCGAACGGGGCACTAGACGTTACCGCTGTCAGGTCCTGGACAATCTTCCAGTTATGGCCGTTCTCAAGCGCGGTGCACAGCCAAAGCACCAGCATTTCAACAGCAAAAGAAAGGGCGGCACTCACCGGAGTAGACGGGATAGTTCTTTATTCCAGAAGTTCATGGAAGGACAGGGTGCAGGGAGGGGGCACGAAGGGCCAGCGGACGGACTACGACGCCGTTTCGCGACTTGTGTCGCTTCTACGGGTCCGATCGGACCCGTAGAAGCGACACAAGTCGCGAAACGGCGTCGTAGTCCGTCCGCTGGCCCTTCGTGCCCCCTCCCTGCACCCTGTCCTTCCATGAACTTCTGGAATAAAGAACTATCCCGTCTACTCCGGTGAGTGCCGCCCTTTCTTTTTGCAATGGTCATTGTTTGATTTCACTGGATATATTTATGTTCATGTTATGTGTTCGTCAAAGCCCTACTCATACTTACCAGATGCCTTAGCCACAGATTTGAGGGTATTTAGAAAATTTTACCTAAGCAAAATTACAACACAAAAAACCCTGTACTTACCCTCCAAAACCAATACTGAGTTTTAAAAGAAACATCAAACTTTATATTTGGTATACTGCACTGCCATTCCATTGACTGATAGGCAAAACGAGTATGGTTAGAAGGTTAAAACTTTGTATTTATTACTTTTATGTTAAAGATTACATTGCTTTATTTTCTGATATATGAATGTTCTATGAATTGTATTTAAACAATTTACTTACAGTCTTATAGTACAAAGAGGAAGAGAGCTCACCACATCTCCTAGACGTATTCATAGCGGGTTTCCTGCAGCTGATGGGTGCCGCTACCAATTCGTGCAAACAACTCATATACGTATTCAGGAAAGGTAGAAAACTTTGGCACTCTTCCAATTGGTAAAATCCATTTTATTGTTTTATTGTGATGTATTAAAATAGGATTACATTGAAACAGGCTACATATTTCAGGCAAGGGCTTTCTATGTTGAAATGCTTACCCTGTTTCAATGTAATCCCTATTTTAATATATTGCAATAAAATGGATTTTATCAATTGAAACAGTGCCGAAGTTGTTTAACTTTTCTGGATACAAATACGTTACGGTACTTGCAGTCTTATTTGAGAAGTAAAAAAATCCATTAGTTTTGAGGGTCAGTGCAGAATCATTGGGTTACTTTTTTATGTATCAGGACATAAAGAGGGTCTGCTAGTATGAGCAAGGGTATATAATAGGACCAAGATTCTAGTGACAAATAGTTTTCCCTCACCACTGGTGGACACCGACAGGCAGCGACGTAACTTGAAGCTCATGGGCCAATATGCGAAAGCTCCAACGGGGCCCCCAATTATTACAAATCTTTAACAGTAATAGTCTTTTTCTATAGGCCAAAGGGACTTTTAGGGCCCACTAGGCTTCAGGGCCCGGTGCGATCGCAACCCCTGCACCTGTTGTAGTTACGCCCCCTGCCGACAGGTGAGGGCCACTGTTCAAGAACAATATACAAGCTCTTTGCAATCCAATATCTCATCATAATACACAATTCCATCTGCTTTGGAGGTGGTAGTGGCCCCCTTACCTTTTTGGCCCCTGTAAGTCTGCCCCAGTTCCTCACCCAAGTCATGGTCTGGCAATTTTTTTTTAGTTTACTTTTTTTTTTTGCTTTTTCCCTCCCTCATTAAAGAGAGTGTTCAAATTTAAAAATAAAAGTCATGTTTTAGTTTGGTGCTAAACCCCATTGCAAAATTGTATATGGCTTTTAAAGAACAGAGGTCAACAGTAAGCTTAAGGAACTTTTATATACGGTACTGTAACAGTTTAATTGCTGAACTTTAACCTAAGTGCGAAGGAAACAAGATTTCTATTCTACTAGAAAAACCTGTTCATTTACAGGGAATGTCTTTTGTCTCATGATGTGGGAGGGAGGGGGTTGTTGTGAATGTTCACTCACATGTTGAGATTGCGTATTACACCACTGAGCCCTCCCTATCTTCCCTTTTCTATAAATGCTGAAACTTCTCTTTTTTCGATCATATGATTTTCACTATTCCCGCTGAAACTTATAGTCCACTTACAGGTAATTATGTTACTTCCTTTTTACTCTATAGTTTATCACACAGTTTTGTATCCATTTGCAAATTATCAGTTCATTTCTATTTTTCTTTCTATTTATTTCAATTGATGAATGATGGCTATCTTTGCATAGAGCGGACGTATATATAGGAAATGAATCCATCATATGACCCGTCAGATTCACTATGATACGGTCAAAATATCAACTCGAAGAGACGACCATTCTATTTAGATTGAAAAAGGCTACCATTCTTCAAAACACTGCTAATACTCATTTTAATAATAATATAATATTATATAATATAATATTATAATATAATATTCATTGGCTTCTATAAAACGTTTTATCATCATTAATAAGCAACAATGGCAGCATATAGTTACATAGGTTGAATAAAAGACATCAGTACATCATTTCTCCACCAGTGAAATGTAATTTCTCAAGGATTCAAACTCATAACCTCTCGCATGACAGACGGGAGCTACAGATAGCTATGAGCCACAGGTTACACTGCTAAAGTCAACACAACCAGTGATTTCCATCTAGTCTCCCATGCTGGTACTTATCAGACCTTAAACTGTATAATGTCTACAATCCGAGGAGAGCAAGCACATTCGGTTTATCATGGTTCAAATCCATTTTAATATCATCTCCCTCTTGACTGAAATGACCAATCTGAACTGCATTCATCATCACCTTTGTAGAACTTAGCTAGATATATACACTCTATGACTGAGCGTACCCTGCAGTGTTTTGTATGGGTGGCACTTGCATGGCACAGAGGTGGGGTTAACAAATCAATAATTGCTTGAAGTATAATTTCTTTACTGATTGATCATACCTATAGAAGTATGGCTCATAGAGCAGCCTCCTCTAATAGTGCATATACATCTCTTGTAGACTTGTTCGTCATCTCATCACTGTTGTACAGCATTAACTGCAGTCTATAGTTATTATTACATTTTGTATATGTAGTAAGCATGGATACTTAATATTGTTTTCTTTTTGTAGGTTCTCAATAATGCACCATCCACACCACGGTATGTCTTGTGTAGTCATAGAGCATCTGAATTTCAGTCTTACAGCCCATATGATTGACTTGTCGCCCTTCTCATTATGTACTTACTTGAATTCTCACAATTTTCCTTTCTGGATTAATCCTTCCACAGCTGTTTGTTCAGTGTATACAAAGGTGCTTGGAAATGAAACTTTTCAGACATTTTCACATTCTGCGTTACTAACATACCTAAATTGAATCAGATTTTCACACAAGTCGATGAAGAAAAAAAATGTTGAACTTTGTCATTTTTTTAAATGAGGAAATGATCCAACATGACATCTGTGAGTGTCAGAAGTATGTGAACCTTTGCTTTCAGTATTTGGTGTGCCCCCCCACCCCTCCATTTACGGCATTAACTGCATGTAAAAAAATGGTCAGTTTAGTTGATTAATCCTGAACACGAGCTTGAAATTTAGCGCATTCCTCCCTAGAACACAGCTTCACCTCTGTTATGATGTTTTTTCCCATGAACTGTTCGCTTAAGGTCCTTCTACAACAATTTTAGAGGACCATGTTCCAATCTTTCACTTGGCCATTCCAAAACAATAACTTAATGTTTTTTAATCCATTCTTTCGTGGAACAGTCTCATATTCTCTTGAAATTCAGCTCGTGGACAGATCTCCTGACATTTTCCTTTAGAATTTGTTGGTATAATTCAAAATTCATTGTTCCATTAATGAAGCCATATTGGCCAAGATACAGCAAAACACCCAAATCGTGATACTACCACCACCATGCTTCACAGATGGCATGAGGTTTACCGTATATGCTGTCATGCAGTGTTTTTCTCTCTCCAAACATAATGCTTTTCATTTAATACAAAAATCACAATTTTGGTCCCAGTTGTCCATAAAGCATTGTTTCAGTAGCCTTCTGTTTTGTTCTGGTGATCTTTAGCAAGGGCTGAAAGGAAAAAAAATAATTTTAGAAAGCAGTGCCATGCACAGTATTGTGCAGTATCCTCTTGATGGTGAACTTATGAGTTAATATTAACATAAGATATGAGCGTGGCTTTTAGTTGCTTAGCAGTTACCTTGAGATTCTTTGTGACCTGGCGGACTATTAAGCCCCCGTCACACATAACGAGATTGTTAGCAAGATCGTTGCAACATCACAGGTTTTGCGACGTAACAGCAATCTCGCTAATGATCTCACTAAGTGTGACACTTAGCAGCGATCAGGCCCCTGCTGTGAGATCGCTGATCGTTACAAAGTGCTCTTGGTCATTTTTAGATCTTTGGACTTTCGCTGGTCAACACGCATCGCTGCATGTGACAGCGAGAGACCAATGCTCAGTGATCTCACAGGCTGGTAACCATAGTAAACACCGGGTATCTAGGCAGCGCTCACTGCCTAGATACCCGGTGTTTATCATGGTTACCAGTGCTAAGCAGGAAGAACGCTGGTAACTATGATAAACAGCGGGCATCTAGGCAGCATGCGCTGCCTAGATACCCAGTGTTTATCATAGTTACCAGCATCCTCCCTCCTTAGCGCAGCCTGCAGCACCGTGCGCTCCCATTATAAAGATAGGGGCTTGTGCTGGCTGCGCTCACATGGCGCTTCCCCTCCACAGAACGCTGCGGAGGGGAACGCTAATGTGAAACCAGCCTTAATTTCACTTTAGCAGTGTATGCAAATACACTACTAAAGTGAAAGTAAACAGTGTCGACAGCACTTGTCTGGCTCGGCTCCCCCTGCTCTTTCTGTATCTGGATCCCGGATCCGGACACAGAAATGACATCTGGAGTTGGCAATCTGGGCCTGTCTGTTCCTATTCGTGGGTTCCTGCAAAAAAAACAGGATCCCCACGGACAGGAACAAAACGTAGTGTGAAGCCAGGCTTAGACTTTGCTAGATCAGGTTAACATTCCTGTATGTTGTAATTTTGTCATTGATGTCCTATTTCACATCTAAAGTTGAATTACCTACATTGTATAATGCATGCCAGACTATTTTTGCTATGTATAACATAAACATACCTAGTTTTACAAACTATTATTAAAAGACATTACTCACATTTGCAATTGCATGTCATGGAGGTGTAACTTCCTATCACATACCATAGTTTTGCATCTGATACATAGTAAGAATCTAGAGAAAACTACCGTACCACAGACACACTAGTACTAGGAGGGAAAAGACACGTGTTATTACAGATCGGGATCAGGGAATGGACACTCAAGGTTGTGAGTATCTTCAAATAAATTTTATTGTAGAAATATCAAAATTCTGAACAACACGAAACTCACATTTAAAAGACAGTGTTGCAAACACTGTGCAAGACCAAAACCAATGCCCCTTCACAAAAGCAGTGTTTCTGATATAAGGGGCTCAACAAATATAGCCGATCAAATGGTGGTAATGATTTAAGGCGGACAGGCTCAAATTATGTAAATTCTGTTATACAATTCAAGTGCAATGCACTAAGCAGTGGTGCTAGGTACAATGTAATAAATGGTTGCAATCAATGAAAACAAGTGTCCACCAGGACGTCCAAGAAAGTGAACTGTATGCAAACCAAGGTAATGGTACTGACCCTGTTAATAGAAGACATACAAGCATAATAGTCCCAAATACCAGTGGTGATATCTCTAATGTCAAACCTTCAGGAGCATACACATGCTATAAACACTGTTAGAAATCATTGTAAACAGGGTACAGTGCTCAAAAATAGAGGAGCTAAACTTGGAGACTGCAAAATGAGTGATGGATATATATAACCCTAGTCAGCAAACATGAAGATAACAATGGTCCTTGGCCTCAAGCAAGGGCTCAGTAGGTGTTACCAGAAGTACAGAGATCGCAACCTGTAGGTATCTAGAATAATACACAGTCTGTCAGGTGACTGGTAAGGCTGAACTTAATACATTACCAGCGTTGTATAGGCTTAGATTAGGGCATAGGCAGCTAAGGCACGTCCTCCGGACTCGTATAGCTGCCACTAAGGACAGCTTCCTCAGGGGAATTGTGCTGTAGTATTGTTGGTGTCTCGTGCTTTTATGCAGGAAGTTGGATAAGAGTGTCCGCACGTGTTCCGGCGTCCAGGGCCGGAAATGACGTATGTAGCGGGTGCGTGCGGCAGGAAGTGTACGCAGTCGTTGGTAAGCGACGGCTGCACATGCGCAGACTGGCCGGTCTGTGTTGCGCTGGTTGCCAGGGAGCGTAGGCTTCCTGGTAGAGGGCGGAAGTCTGCCTGGAACGAATGGACAGAAGTCCTGCATTCCTTCACTTTTTTATATATATAAATGAGCCAGGGCAATGTATAACTTTAATAAAGTGATCAGACACATCACTTGCGAAAGGGGTGGACAAAATTATTAGGAGGGATTTATTGTGCGTTAGATCCCGATCTGTAAAAACATGTGTCTTTTTCCTCCTAGTACTTGTTCATCATATCACGTGTGACTGGTGGATCGCGTAACTGTGCCTACCTACACCCCCTTTTTCTACCACAGATACACTGGTGTTACATACAATTCCATTTCCAGATTGATTGATTGAATACTTAGTAGGGGATGTATGAACCTCCTGGCATATACAGTACTGTATACTTGCATATAATTCTGCCATATGTTACATTTGAATGATGACTTGCATTTTTTAATAACGTCATTGAAAACCTCTCCTATTTTTTACGAATATGGAAGTTAAAATTATAAATCATGTATAAAATGTAAATTATTCAATAGAAAATCTAAAAAAAACCCCATAAAATAATAAAAATCTTGTAGATTCTTCATGTTAGAGAGTTTCTTTCTTGTTGCACATGAGCCTTAATTAGCAATTTTTATCAAACTGAGTTTATGCAAAGAATTAAGCTAATTTGAAGGATATCCTCATCAGTGGTGGATATACCATTAACCCCTTCACGACCCAGGCCGTAGTTTGTCCTTGGCTGTGTTCCCTCCCTTTGACCCGGCTTCCTTCTCTGTCGCGCAGGCAATGACGTCATTGCCTGCGCCCACCGGAGGAAGCTGGAAGAAGACGGAAGACGCTGGATGAAGATGGAGGAGCGCGATGGCGGCGGCGGGACAGCGGCAGCGGGACAGCGGAGGGATAAGTATACTAATCTCTTCCTTTACAGGATTACTACCCAAGGGGGGGCCTGTATACTGATATGGGGGGGGGGCACTGTATACTGTATACATAGTATACAGTATACAGTGACTCGTATAAGCTTATACGCGAGTATATACGGTATTTGGAATCGCAGTGTTTAGAAATGCCCATCTATTAAAATATAAAATCAATGAATCATATCTGTAAACTGCGAAATGGGAATAAAAGTAAAAACGGCAAAATGTTTTTTGGATACCGCAACATTGCAATAAAATGCATCAACAGGCAACCAAATCAACGCATCTACCCAAAACATCAGCTCAATACACAAAAAATAAATCATCATACAGCCAAAGATCCTGAAAAATGAGAACGCTACAGGTTGTGGAAAATGGCACCAAAATTGTTATTCTTTTTCTTTAAAAACTGAATTTTTTTTACCACTTAAATAAATGTAGAAATATACATATTTGGTATCTACAAACGCATACCGACATGTCAGTTTGATCATATAGTCAACATGATACATTTAAAAAACAAACAATTGTGTAATTGCACTTTTTTTTGCAATTTCACCTCATTTGGAATTTGTTCCTGTTTTTCAGTACACTATATGGTAACATAAATGATGTCATTCAAAAGTACCGTATATACTCGTGTATAAGCCGACCCGTGTATAAGCCGACCCCCCTACTTTTGCCCCCAAAACCTGGGAAAATCTATTGACTCGTGTATAAGCCGAGGGTGGACCCTAGCACAAGTATACAGCCCCCAGCAGTGTGGTATACAGCAGTCCCAGAGGTATATATAGCAGCCCCAGTGGTAGTATACACGCAGCCCCAGTGGTATATACAGCCCCAGTGGTAGTATACACACAGCCCCAGTAGTATATACAGCCCCAGTGGTAGTATAGACGCAGCCCTAGTAGTATATACAGCCCCAGTGGTATATACAGCCCCAGTGGTAGTATACAGGGCCCCAGCAGTTTATACAGCCCCAGTGGTATATACAGCCCCAGTGGTAGTATATACAGCCCCAGTAGTATATACAGCCCCAGTGGTATATACAGCCCGTGGTAGTATACAGGCAGCCCTAGTAGTATATACAGCCCCAGTGTTAGTATACAGGGCCCCAGCAGTATATACAGCCCCAGTGGTAGTATACAGGCAGCCCCATTAGTATATACAGCCCCAGTGGTATATACAGCCCCAGTGGTAGTATACAGGCAGACCCAGTAGTATATACAGCCCCAGTGGTATATACAGCCGCAGTGGTAGTATACAGGGCCCCAGCAGTATATACAGCCCCAGTGGTATATACAGCCCCAGTGGTAGTATATACAGCCCCAGTGGTATATACAGCCCCAGTGGTAGTATACAGGGCCCCAGAGGTATATGCAGCCCCAGTGGTAGTATATAGCAGTCCCAGTGGTAGTGTATAGCAGCCCCAGCGGTAGTATACAGCATCCCCAGTAATGCAGGGCCCCCCCAGCCTTGCTCCGGTCACCTGTAAAGCAAATTATACTTATCGCTGTTCCGCTGTCCGCGCCCGCTCGCCGCTGCCGTCCGCGATCCTCCATCGTCATGCGTCTTCTTCCTGTTTCCTGTGTTCGGCGCCGGTAATGACGTCATTGCCAACGACGAACACAGGAAACAGGAAGAAGACGCATGACGATGGAGGATCGCGGACGGCAGCGGCGAGCGGGCGCGGACAGCGATAAGTATAATTTGCTTTACAGGTGACCGGAGCAAGGCTGGGGGGGCCCTGCATTACTGGGGATGCGGGGGCTGCTGTATACCGCTGTATACAGCAGCCCCCGCACTGACTCGCGTATAAGCCGAGGGGGGTACTTTTCAGCCCAATTTTTGGGCTGAAAAACTCGGCTTATACGCGAGTATATACGGTACAACTCGTCCCGCAAAAAAAAAAGCCCTAATATGTCTATGCTGACTGAAAAATACAAATGTTATGGCTCTTGAAAGGTGGGGAGGTAAAAATGAAAAATAGATACTGGAAAATCACCTGGGGAATGAAGGAGTTAATGTAAAGTGTGCAATTGTACAGGGGTCTATAAGGTTAGAGGGTCCACTTAAACCTGCACAGCAGGTGGATTTGTGCATTATGATGAGCTTTTTGACTGCTAAAGGCACATCTATTGTTCTTGCAGAGGCGCCCTCATTGGTCTGTGTTTGCTTCTGGCCCCAGAACATTGTTAGAAATAATGAATGCATGTTTATAATCTCAATTGACCCTCATCCCTTTACAACATGCTCCAATGATAAAACTTCAGAATTCTGTCATAAGCTTATTTTACGTGATCTCTGTCATGGTGGGACACTTCTTATATCAGGGTTTAGGGTGGTCATATAACTAAGGGCCCTTTCACATCAGCGTTTTTTTCAAATCGCGGCAGATGCGGTGAAAAAAACCGCATCTGCCGCGATTACCGCATACCGGCTGCACTTGCGGCATGGTTGCGACGCGGTTGCGGTAAACGCCATACAAGGTATAGGCGGACTTGCGGCAGGTGCGGCAAGTGCCGTGAAAAAACCCGCGGCTGACAGCATTTTTTTTCGCGGCCGCACCTGCCGCAAGTGCCAAAACCGCACTTGCCGCACCTGCCGCAAGTCCGCCTATACCTTGTATGGCGTTTACCGCAACTGCGCCGCAACCGTGCCGCAAGTGCAGCCGGTATGCGGTAATCGCGGCAGATGTGGTTTTTTCACCGCATCTGCCGCGATTTGAAAAAAACGCTGATGTGAAAGGGCCCTTAGACAGTTGTCGGATAATTGCTGCATTTGAAAGCTTGTTTGTTCCACAGCTTTCTCTCCCAGTTACCTATAGACTTGAATGATCTGCTGAATATGTGTTCTTAAAGTTTTATTTTATTTCAGGACCACCTAACTGTCCTCCTCCATGTAACCCACATCCTGATCCCCACCACCATCACCACCAACCTCCACCCCATCATGGGTGCCCTCCACCTCCCCATCATGGACCTCATCATGGACCTCATCATGGAGGCCATCAACCTCATGACCACCACCACCACCATCCTCACGGCCACCAAGGACCTCATGGACACCATGGATCACCTGGCCATCATGGCCATCATGGACATCATCATTAGTAGAATGTTATTATATGGTGAGACTGCTGTATTGATATCCAGTATATGGCATGTAAAAATAAACTATTGATTAAGCTGAACTGTATCAGTCAACTTTGCTCATATAACATTATTAAAAATCATACATACAAATTGTATAATTTATCTGTAATGATGTCTTTATTTTTATTAATTTAACACATTGAAATTATCATTAATGATTTGATTCATATTTGAATTGCTGCATGATTAAACGTGAATAAAATGTTCATTTCAACAGTGACCCTGGTGGAACGAAGAACACTGGTGTAGTCTATAATGCCTCATACATTAAGTGAAAACTGATGAAAAAAAAATCATAAATCTCTCTACCTTGACTGACTTATTTCATTTATTTTCCCCTTTACTCTGTCGTTCTTTTAAATAGATCAAAAAAGTTATTAACTTTGGTTCAGTTGTTCTTGGAGTTTGTCTTGTGGTTATATTGTATTTGGAATTACTTTTAGTTGGGAATTTTGCATCGTTATTTAAATCAATATTATTTCTATCTAGTGTTTGTGCATCTTTTACAGTAGAGGTCTCCAACCTTTCTGACTTTGAGAGCCATATCCAGCACTGAAAGATAGTCGCGAGCCACATCCAGCTCCTGCCCCCCACAGTAATGACACCAATAGCCCCATTAGCGGTATAATGACAGCCAAAGCTTTTCCACAGAAATCACTCTGGGGCAGAATACCAAGATTCAGGAATTCCTACATTACCCCCATTCATATGTGCACTTCTAGATGAAAGCTACTCACAAAAGTCACCATCTAGAGACCTGCTCTTCATAGCTATTTGCTAGAATTTTGAGTATGCACCAAATTGAAAGACAGCCACGAGCCGCACATCATGGGCCCCTGAGCCACAGGTTGGGGACCCCTGTTTGGAGGGTATTTATGCCAATTGCCCATGAAGTCAGTTTTATTCTTCAGCATTTTAAATGCTTATAACAAACATCATGTCCCCGACTCATCATACCTTTTACATCAATATTTTGGCACTAACAAGCTTTGAAGAATAACACAATGTTTGCACAACTCACTGCTACACTAAAATGATGCATTTTATGGTGTTCTCACATCATTTTTGCCCAGCTCCAATAGCACTGGGTGGGTGGGAGAAGCAGGGTGCATGATGAGCACCAGTGTTTGCTATGCAGCAAATTTTGCACCAGCCCGGGACCTGAGTAGCATTTGTGGCATACCCAGGTGTACTCCACTTGTTCAGCGCTCTTGATTAATGAAGAAGGGTACGCCTCTTGATGAATCAGGAGTGTCAGACTCCAGTGTGCCTCCCATCAAGTCGGGTGTAAACAACATGAGTTTAACGTGATTTACATGCCATTTTTACAATCCTTTTTAATGAAGGATTTTTTAGCTATCATCATCTAAGGCCTCATTCAGACGTCTGTGCTTAAATGTGTGTTCTATCCTTGGTTTTACTAGAAGATATAAAGGGAGACAAACGAGGCGCAAATAGTGCCCTATCACTGACGTTTCGTGAAAGGTGCGTATGAAAATACAGGTGCACTAACCTGTACCAGTTGTGATCCCCACAACTGGTTAGTAGGTGTTTTGCATATGACAGCTGCCGCTGGACCTCCACCACCACTTCACACGTGGGAAGAGAATCAGGTATCAGGATATAGGTGTCCACGGTCTGTGCTGTTATCACTGGGGAATTATCCCTGGATGCTTCAGTTGGTCCCCCAAAAAAGACAGGAGTCCTAGGGGTGATGTGACGGTTCCTTTATTCCACTTCACCAACCCGTTTCGGCGCCCCTCTTGGCACCTTCCTCAGGGTTCAGTTGGGGGACCAACTGAAGCATCCAGGGATAATTCTCCGGTGATAGCAGCGCGGACCGTGGACACCTATATCCTGATACCTGACTATCCTTGGTTTTTACAGGTAGAACACATAACCATTGATGAAGCTGTTCACATGCCCATGTTTTGTTTTTTTTGCAGACCATGCAAAAATTACACAGACATGTCTGCTGTTTACCAGCATCACAGATGAAAAGTATCAAACAAGTAAACTCGTAAGAATCTCCGACAGCACATGGATGCTATCAGTGTAGACAAATGTAGAAAAAATTACAAATCCACAAATAAAATCAATATCTTAAAATCAAAATCCAGAATCCAAAATTGCAACAAGATAAAATCAAAGCCTTGATAAAATCCATAATGGGTGCAAGCCACCCATTCTATCAGTGTGCAGTCCTCAGTTAAGAATTCCAAAGGATAGGAGAAGCTTTTCAATTGTTTATTAATACATAGGTGAAAATTATTGATGAAACTGATGGTAAAAAATGAACACACGGACCAAACACAGATGAAACATGAATCCAAACACCATTTTGTTTGTGTACGTGAACAAACACAGACATCTGAATGAGGCCTAATAACATTTTTGCCACTTTGATCAGATTATTGCAATTTCGTCATGTAAGTAATAACCTGGGTGACGACATTGGAATGCAAAATAACTTGTATGCAAAGATTTCCTGACTTCAAGCATTTTAGATAGTTTTAAAGTGACTGCAGTGAAGGAAGTATATTTTAATTGTTCCTACATTATAGTAGCACGTTTGCAAGAATAATACTTGTGCATGTGAATTGAATGTTGTATCTGAGCAAACATTTGTAATGCTGATGTTTGACTATTTTTCTTTCCATTGATGTCTGCTGTGCACTTGAATACCACATTTTTCTCTTTATAAGAGGCAGCCCCAAATTTGGTTAAAGAAAAGAGAAAATAATAATTTTTAATGTTAAATGAGGTCCATCTTATGATGTCAGTGTCCGTCTTACAAATCATATATTTGTCCCCATTCTGGTATATATATCCCCCATGTTGGCACAGTCCACCCATACTGACACACATGAGCGCCCATCCTGGCACATTCCCCCTATACTGGCACGCATGAGCTCTCATGCTGGCACAGTCCCCCATTTGCTGGCACAGTCCCTCCATGCTGGCACAGCCCCACCCCCCATTCCGGCACAGTCCTCCTTGCTGGCATAGTCCCCCCCATGCTGACACAGTCCCCCACTTTCTAGCACAGTCCCACCATGCTGGCACAGTCCCCCACTTGCTGGCACAGCCCCCCCTTGTTGGCACGCAGAGCCCCCACCCTTGTGCAAAGTTAAAAAAAAAAAATATATATATATATATATATCATACTAACCTCTCTGCAACCCTGCTGCTTCAGGTGAAGCCACCAGAAGGTGAATAGGAGACAGGGAATAGAGGACTTAAATGCAATAAAAAAGATACATCATCACCAAATGTATTTCAATATTTCACTGTTTCTACAGAATTTTCAAGTTGCCTCAACATGTATAGTGTTGCTCCTAGTCAGAATGTATGAGAATTACCGTACATGACTCATTCTCTCATGATTAGTGTTTAATAGGATTGTAATTACTGTACGTTCCATGTCTTTATTCAACACTTCCCAATTTAGAGCTACCAAAAGAGTCATGACTCAGATTGTAAACTGGTTTCTACAGTTTTTCTCATTCGATAGCCCTTGAATACATTATTCCCTCCACTTTGTATAAAGTATGCATATGTTCATTAAAGTTCTCTTCTCAGTATCTCAGATTTGTCTAGAAACTTTGATTTTCGGTAAAAGTGTAAATGTAATTTCTTTGAAACAACACAATACTGTACTGGTTGTTAATGATGAGTCACATTGCAGCCAAGATAATGATTTTTTGTGCCATATGACTTATTTTCTCACATTTTTCTGTGCTCTTTTAAAAACTGCATTTTATGGTTCTGCGGGCGTGGCCAGCAGCTGAGAGTGAACAGTGTGATGTAATAGCAGAGAAAGAACAAGAGATATCCTGAGCTGTGTGGAGAGCCACCAGACAAGGGGTTAACAGCAATTGTAACAGATCTTCCTGGCATAAACTAATTTGAGCTGATATTCAACTCTGATGTTGCTTAGCATCTTTGCTGTTAGCTCAGCCTTATCTGATACAGTGTTTGCTGATGAGTTGCAATCAGCATTGTAGGCCATGCCCCCTTCCTTTATCTAGTTACATGCCCCGTATTCACTGTGAAGACAGATCTGACTCAGAATGAACATATGTCTGCTTCACACACAGTGCAGTGGGAACACCTTGTGGAAGGTTTATCAATGCTATTAATCAGAATTTTCTAATGAAGTATATTAGAAAGTTTATTAAAATCAATTGCTCTACATGTTTATTAAATAAAAATTTAACGGCAGTTACGCTTTAAGGTTCCACAATGAGTTTTTGGTGAGTGTTTTACTTTGGAAAAAAGGCGGCATCTTACAGTTCCAGCAACAATGGATGGATCTGTAGAAAGATGAAACCTATTGTACTTTCTTACTTAGAATAAAATGATCTCATGTGGCTTTATGAAGTCTGCATTATGTCAATATCTCTTGCGGGTACTCTGAATTGTATGTGAAGATTTTCCCTATAGAATTGCATAAGATGCTGAAAATGCACAGGTACAAAATACATATGCGTTTTTAGAAACGTGTAACTATAAGTCTGTATCAATACATTTTGTCAACGACAAGCATCGAGAATTATGAAAAACAAACCTGTCTAATTGAAGGCATAGAAAAACTGTAGGGGAATAAAAGCACACAAAACTATTGGTGCTACGCTTTTGGGTGTAAGGAAAATAAAAAAAAGGTGCTCAACTGAGCGGGTTGTGTGTAGGCACAACTCATATGAACCAAACAAGAATGAAAAAGAAGTTGACATCAGCTCACCAGGTCTCAGTAAGAAGTCCACAATGGGTGCGGTGTACAGAGGAACCATAGGCTGGTTCCCAGGTAAGTAATGGTAATTTTGGAAAAGGATATCCAGCTCCCAAAGACAAACATTTTTATATATCTAAAAACATTATTTTACTGATATGCTCTTAAAAGGAGGACTCAAACTTCATGTAACACTACAAGTTTTGAGTGTTAGAACGCTCTTAATCATAGTTAAAATTAAAAGCATTCTAATGCTCGAAACACATAGGAAAAGTTATTCATACATTTTAACTCCTTAATTTAACACAATATCAATAAAATAACATATTTAGATGAAGGACAAATTTATTTGATTACTTTGAGAAATCTAAAGTTTAAGAGAAATTTTCATTTGTTTCTTTACTTCTAAATTACACATAATTTCCTTTACGGTTTTGCTGCCTTCAGTCTGAATCAACAATGGGAACATTCCAATAAGAATAAATAAAACCATTACTAGAACAGGTGTATCCAAACCTTTGACTCAGGGGTGTAACTACAGTAGGTGCGGAGGTTGCAGTCGCACCCAGGCTCTGGAGCCTAGGGGGTTCCAAAAAGTCCTTTGGTCTACTGAAAATGACTAATGCTGTTAAAGATTTGCAATAATTGGGGGCCCTGTTGGAGCTTGTGCATCGGGGCCTATGATCTTTAAGTTACATCACTGCTTTGACTGATACTGTATCTACTCAGACACTGTTCATATGTCTCATGCATAGAAATACTGTTCATATGTCACACATATAGGAACACACTTCACATTCCTAATACCGGTAAATCAGAGCGATACTGCACACACAGAATGCACATATTGGACACACTTTGCACATCGAATGTATTGAACACATGGCATATACAACACCTCACATTGGTATGTACACTATGTGCAGAATTATTAGGCAAATGAGTATTTTGATCACATGATACTTTTTATATATGTATGTCCTACTCCAAGCTGTATAGGCTTGAGAGCCAACTATCAATTAAGTAAATCAGGTGATGTGCATCTCTGTAATGATGAGGGGTGTGGTGTAATGACATCAACACCCTATATAAGGTGTGCTTAATTATTAGGTAACTTCCTTTCCTTTGGCAAAATGGGTCAGAAGAGAGATTTGACGGGCTCTGGAAAGTCCAAAAATGTGAGATGTCTTGCAGAAGGATGCAGGCTCTGGAAATTGCCAATCTTTTGAAGCGTGATCACCGAACAATCAAGCGTTTCATGGCAAATAGACAACAGGGTCGCAAGAAGCGTGTTTGGCAAAAAAGGCACAAAATAACTGCCCATGAATTTAGGAAAATCAAGCATGAAGCTGCCAAGATGCCATTTGCCACCAGTGTTGCAATATTTCAGAGCTGCAACGTTACTGCAGTATCAAAAAGCACAAGGTGTGCTATACTCAGGGACATGGCCAAGGTAAGAAAGGCTGAAAAATGACCACCTTTGAACAAGAAACATAAGATAAAACGTCAAGACTAGGCCAAGAAATATCTTAAGACTGATTTTTCAAAGGTTTTATGGACTGATGAAATGAGAGTGACTCTTGATGGGCCAGATGGATAGGCCAGAGGCTGGATCAGTAAAGGGCAGAGAGCTCCACTCCAATTCACACCAGCAAGGTGGGGGTGTGGTACTGGTATGAGCTGGTATTATCAAAGATGAACTTGTGGGACCTTTTCAAGTTGAGGATGGAGTGAAGCTCAACTGCCGGACCTACTGCCAGTTTCTGGAAGACAACGTCTTCAAGCAGTGGTACAGGAAGAAGTCAGGATCGCTCAAGAAAAACATGATTTTCATGCAGGACAATGCTCCATCACATGCCTCCAACTACTCCACAGTGTGGCTAGCCAGTAAAGGTCTAAAAGAAGAAAAAATAATGTAATGGCCACTTTGTTCACCTGATCTGAACCCCATAGAGAACATGTGATCCCTCCTAAAATGTGAGATAGACAGGGAGGGAAAACAGTACACCTCTCGGAACAGTGTCTGGGAGGCTGTGGTGGCTGCTGCATGCAATGTTGATCGTAAACAGATCAAGCAAAAGACAGAATCTATGGTTGGAAGGCTGTTGAGTGTCATTATAAAGAAAGGTGGCGATATTAGTCACTACATTTTTTGTGTTTTAATTTGCATGTCAGAAATGTTTATTTATAAATTTTGTGCAGTTATTAGTTTACCTGGTGAAAATAAACAAGTGAGATGGGAATATATTGTTTTTTATTAAGTTGCCTAATAATTCTGCACAGTAATAGTTACCTGCACAAACAGATAACCTCCTAAGATAGCCAAATCTAAAAAAAAAACACTCCAACTTCCAAAAATATTAAGCTTTGATATTTGAGTCTTTTGGGTTGACTGAGAACATAGTTGTTGATCAATGAATAAAATTAATCATCTATAATACAACTTGCCTTAACATTTTGCACACAGTGTATACTATTTCCCCCACGTCATGTACAATTATTCCAAACATGCTAAATATTCAAATACACTTACTAATGCTATATAGAAACCAATATCATCAATGCATTTGTAACTTGAAATTAAAGGAGTTTGGACAACCCCTTCTCATTCCCAATTCTCAAAAATTAGTCTAGCCCACTGGAAAGATAGTTCATAGAACACAGTGCCCTGTGAAGAAAGCCGTCCTTCTATGGGAGCTGCATACTGTAACAGGTCCGATGGAAAGGAGAGGCCTGCCCACCAGGTGGGGAATAGACAGCATAGGAAGAGAGACTAAGCTGGAGAAAGATGGAAAAGTGAAATTCCAATTCATGGAGGAGTGGAGCCAAAGTGAGGACAGCGAGGTGAACAGAAGCCCGGAGCAATTAGTTTGCTTAAGGTCTTAAAGTGAACAGTGTGCCCAGCAGAGTCAGTGCTTCAACCGTGGAATATATGAAAGTGATATCACTGACCATCATCCATCTGTGCACCATGGAGGCAAGACAAGGAGTCTTAACAGATGTTACAACAAACCACTGATAAGAGCAACCTAACTGCCCTACAGCAATCAACATCACACACCCAAAGTAACCGATGCCACTGGTATCTACGAATGTGACTCACCATGGCCGGAACTCCAGGGGACAGACGTTTTTCTTCCTCCTCCTTGTCACGGATGGACCGCGCCTGCCGGTACTGGGGCACGGTGGTCCAGATCAATAAAGACGTCGTTGAGAGAACAGTTTAGGGGTTAAATTGTTTTGTAACGCCACCTATGAGAGTTCCGGTAACTGTATTGGCGCTGCGGGGCCTCCGGGGGGATGGAATGCAGCAAGATGGAACGCTCCCCATAGGCTGAGCGATGATCCCCGGAGGCAGCTGCAGTTACCTTAGTGCGCGGAGACGGACAGTTCATAAGAAAGCACGGACACTGGAAGTCTCTGTAACGGGTAGTTTACTATAACCAGTAGGCAGTACATGGCATACAGTTACGGGTAGTGGACCGGTGGACTCAGCAATGACCAGTGGTTCTCAGAGATCCGCAGTGTTCCTCCATTCTAACTACTTGTGTTGCCGTTGTCGCCCAGGAATGCCAGATTGGGTACAAGGGGGCTGCTTCAATGCCCTACTCAGGGTATACGTTCTGGGTGTTTTGGGGAGCCTTGGGTCCTTTTGGTGGGTACACCGCTGGCTAGACGACTGTGTGTGGCAGTGGTGGGGTGCTCCTGTAAAGCGGTCCCTCCACTCCTCTGGTTCGCATAGTAGTGATAAACGACTCCTAGCTTCGGTACCAAGCAAATGGCTGTAGATGGGCACGGATGTTTTTGGACCCGCATGTAGATGCCCGGATGATCGGTTGTTAAGGCACCGGAGTAATGGCACTCAACCGGGGTGTTGGCCAGGGGCTGCACGGGACTGTGCAGGCCCCCTCTCCTAGGTTGCAGAGCTTGTTGGATTAGCTCTTTCTCCTACGTTGTTGTTACACCTTCTGCACTAATTTCTCACTACACACTACCACTACACTCTGCCCACCAGGACCTTATTGGCCCTCTATACCGATGATGCATGTAGGGTATGGATCTCTGAGTTAACTGTGTCATTGCTTAGTTAGAGAATATTGCTGCTGCTGTTTTGGCTGCAATGCCCTCCTGTGACGCACTCGTTCGGGGCGCCACAAATGCAACACTACACATTGGCCTGTGCAGCCCTTACAGATCAGTGAATGATATAGCAACTGTCTACTAGGCCATGTCCTAATACACTAACAGCCAATAATGCTTTGGTATGTATACTAAGTTATCAAAGGCATTGTATAATTAAAATATATGATTCAATCTGAATTTACAGGAAAATACCCTTATGCTGAGGGCCCAATATAGAGTTGTCTCCAGTTCAATTAATTAAATACAAGTCCATTAGATTCTACAAGGTGATTTGTTCACTACTTTACCCAGAAACATTGATTTTTACTGAAATTTGGACTGGACATAATTTGGTTCATGAGAAACTAACGCTTTAAAGCACAGTGGCTCAAGTGGTTAGCACTGTAGCCTTTGCAGCGCTGGGGTCCTGAGGTCCTGGTTCAATTCCCACCAACGACACTAAGGACAACATCTGCCAGGAGTTTGTATGTTCTCCCCATGTTTGTGTGGGTTTCCTCCGGGCTCTGCAGTTTCCTCCCACATTGTAAAGACATACTGATAGGATATTTAGATTGTGAGCTCCAAGAGAGACAGCATTACTCATGTATGTAAAGTGCTATGGAATTAATAGCACTATATAAATGAATAAATATTATATATTATATTAAGTGTTGAAAGTGACACTGTTTGCATCCAAGCGTGTCTGGATGCGCTGTTCCATATTGTTGAATGTATTCCACAGGACGTCTGGGGTCATACCCTGAGTTTCTCGCTATATAGGGTTTTTTTCCAGCAACTCATCCAGAGTAATGTTATAAACAAAGTACTTTGGTTCCAGGTTAAAAGATCAAGTAGACTTTAAAACAGAACCATGTCCTTTGGAGGTAGTGTCTTTTGAATTTTTTGTTTCCTCTGTGGTTTAACAGATGGGACTTTTAAGTGTGAGGACCCTTGACGTGACGGGTGGGTTGCAAGCTTCCTTATTTTGGCCAAAATATCAACTAATACCTCACATTGTTCATGCACATTTTGTACATGTTTTGCAGGGTGTAGTGGGGCTTTCTGAGTTTAGATAGTAAACTGGTGAGTCTCTCCATGTAAAATAGCCTCACTGGGCGTCACTAATAGACTATTGTTCAGACACGGTGCATATTTTCATGTAGCGATAACTAGCCCAACTAATAGGCTCCTGCTCAGACACGTTGTGTGTGACACTTATCTATATACCAGACTCCCTATGCAGCATCATTAGTGTGCGTTATGCAAGCAGATGCTCCCTTTAATTAAAAGGCTGTGAGTGGCTGGTCCATCTGCATGATGCACCAGTGCAGCCCTTCATCTCCATTTTGGAAGTTCTCTGCACCCAGCTTGTACATTAGTATTAGATCACCAAGGTGAGTGAGATAATGCCTTAGCCAGACATTATCTCCAAAGGACATGGCTCTGTTTTAAAGCCTACGTGACCTTTTAACATGTGGAAATAAAGTATTTTGTCTTTAACATTACTTTGCGCAAGTTGCTGGAAAAAAGCCCTACAATTCTTATATTCTGGATCTCCTGCATCTGACTCCTTGCATCTCCCAGACTTAATTGGAATCGATCTACACCAGTGTGGCTTACCTATGACATGTGTGTCAGCAGTGACACCCTGAGGAATTTCTGCTGACACGTGTGTCATTGCTCAGTTTCCCCCTCCGCCTGCAGCTGATAACATAATTAGCTCTGCTGCTTGTCTCGACTTCGAATGCTGAGCTGACACTGTGATTGCATGTAGTCAGGGTCAATCACAGTGTCAGCATCTGAAGGCGAGGCAAATGCGGCATGTAATGAAGGTGACAAAGTGTCAGCAGCCCGCCTCCAGATGTGATGCTGTGATTGACACTGACTGCATGCAATCACAGTCAGCTCAGCATCTAAGGCGGGACAAGGCGGCATAGTAATGCAGCAGAGGTAATCATGTTGTCAGCGCGGGCTGATGCATGAAGATGAATGAGGGATATTGTTTATTATTTTGTGTGTGCGCTAGGATGAGGGCCATACCCAGGATGAGAGGTCCTATATCCCAGTATAGGGGTTAGATCCAGGAGTAGGGGCTATATACCAGAATGGGAGCCATAGCCAGGATGGGGGGGTAATGTACCAGGATGGGGGAGGGTGCTATATCTCTGTATATATTAGTATGGGGGCTATATCCAGTATAAGGGGCTATATACCAGAATGGGAGCCATATCAACGATGGGGTAATGTACCAGGATGGGGGATCCTATATCCCAGTATGGGGGCTATATCCAGGAGTATGGACTACATAGCAGAATTGGGAGCCATAGCCAGGATTGAAGGGGGGGGGGTAATGTACCAGGATGAGGGGTCCTATATCCCAGTATGTGGGCTATCCAGGATTATGGGCTATATAGCAGAATGGAAGTCATAGCCAGGATGAGGGGGTAATGTACCAGGTTGAGGGGGTGCTATATCTCAGTATATATCAGTATGGGGGCTATATCCAGGATAAGGGGCTATATACCAGTATGAGGGGGTAATGTACCAGGATGCATGGGAGCTATATACAGGACAAGGGGGTATATACTAGAATGAGCACCGTATCCAGGATGGGGGTAATGTACCAGGATGGGGGCTATATCCAGCATAAGGGGCTATATACCAGAATGGGGGCCATATCCAGGATAACCTTTTGTTATTACAGCTACAAATGTCAGAAAATTATGGGTTTTTCCTCAAACTGACACACCAACTGAGTTTATGCTCGTTTTTTTCGTCGAATTTTGACTCACCGAACTCAAAAGGTTGATCATCACCGATCTGCACGATGAAGCAGACGCTGGGGGAGGGCACCAGGGGGGAGCTGAAACAATCTTTTTCTTTTCTAAATATCCTGAATTTCTCACTGTATGTTTTGTTGGAGTGGCTTGTTACCCAACCTTTCAATTGGCATTGTCGGACATCCTCCATCATGTCTATCCAGAAATGTTCCTGTACATTCCATGCACCAATGACAGAATACATGGTTTGGCTGGCAGATTTGAAAGATTTTACGTTAACTTTTCACAATGAAAGCACGCTCCTCCAAACTGGATCTGTATATTGTTAATAGTGATGGGCGAATCCTAAATTACTCGGAATCGCTTGACTCTAGCGAGTCTGAGCACAGGACTCGCTACTCGCTGCGAGTCTAGCGAGTCCAATGTTAATGAATGGGGAAGCGAGTAATAGCGAGTAGTGTGCGATTTACAAATCGCAGATGTGTCTCGGAAGCTTCAGCCTGAAGCAATCCTAGTTTTGTCATTTATTTGCATTGGACTCGTTTACTTTGTAACTGTAATCGCTGGGAAACTCGCACAGATAAGAGTCCTGTCTTCTCTGTGTGCTGGCTGCCAGCTCCAGGGTCCTAGAGCCTGCCTGCTGCCTGATGTAGCAGTGCTGAGATTGTTCTCAGTCTGCTCATTCCCTGTGTACAGACATGAATGTCTGTGCACAGAGATGATGTAGCAGAGCTGAGATTGTTCTCAGTCTGCTCATTCCCTGTGCATATACATCTATATCTATGCACAGGGGATGTAGCAGAGAGGACATCGCGTTTTGGACTGCGTCGGACGGAAGAGGATTTTTTAAATTAAAGATGGAGTCCCTAATGGCTTTTTTTTTTTATTTCTAATAAAAAATTCTTTTGTTTGTGTTGTTTTTTTTTAAACAATTTAATAGAAATTCATGGCGGTCATGTCTAATATTAGCGTGACCGCCATAAATTTCGGGCTTAGGGCCAGCTGATAATACAAAGCTGGCCCTAACCTCTTTATTACCCAGCGTGCCACCGCTACCAGGGCCGCTGGAAGAGCGGGGTTCAGCGCCAGAGGATGGCGCTTCAATGAACGCACCATCTTCTGGGGCGGCTGCGGGCTGCAATTTGCAGCGGGGGGTGCCCAGAAAGCTTGGGCATCCCTGCGCTGCGGATTCCAGCCCCCAGCTGCTTAGCTGTACCTGGCTAGACATAGAAATTGCGCGGAGCCCCACGCATTTTTTAAAAATTATTTCATGAAATTCTGAGATTATGACTCTGACTCTGAGACTCTGACTCTGAGACTCTGAAATTCATGAAATAATAAAAAAAAAATGCGTGGGGATCCGCGCAATTTCTATGTCTAGCCAGGTACAGCTAAGCAGCTGGGGGCTGGAATCCGCAGCGCAGGGATGCCCAAGCTTTCTGGGCAACCCCCGCTGCAAATTGCAGCCCGCAGCCGCCCCAGAAGATGGCGCGTTCATTGAAGCGCCATCCTCTGGCGCTGAACCCTGCTCTTCCAGCGGCCCTGGTGGCGGTAGCACGCTGGGTAATAAAGGGGTTAATACCAGCTTTGCTATACAAGCTGGTATTAAGCCCGAGATTCTTAATGTCAGGCCACGTTTGACCCAGCCACTAAGAATCTCCAATAAAGGGTAAAAAAAACACAACACAGAGAAACATTTTTATTTGAAATAAAAAAAAAAGCCATTAGGGACTCCATCTTTAATTAAAAAAATCCTCTTCCGTCCAACGTAGTCCAAAACGCGATGTCCTCTCTGCTACATCCCCTGTGCATAGATAGATGTCTATGCACAGGGAATGAGCAGACTGAGAACAATCTCAGCACTGCTACATCATGTCTGTGAGCAGGCGGGCTCTAGGACCCTGGAGCTGCACAGCGCAGACAGCTGGACTCGGCTCGCAATGTAACAGCAGTTACTTTGCGAGTTTCCCTTCTATCACTGGCACAGTAGCCGAGTCTAATGCAAACAATGACAATCCTAGTTTTGTCAGCGTTTCTGACAAAACTAGGATTGATATTGATTTGCATTGGACTCGTGCGAGTAATCACTGGGAAACTCGCAGAGTACCGAGTCCTGCGAGTCCCTTACTACTCGCCGAGTAACGAGTCCTAGAGAGTAGATTCGCCCATCCCTAATTGTTAACAAATGAAGAAGAAATTGAGCAGGAGTGAAATACAAAAACCACACATAAAATACTGACCCGCAGAAAGAGGGTCAGCAAGTCTATCTCATACTGAAGATGACCGGCGGGGCGACAAGCTTGTGAGACCATTTGTAGCGAGGATGTTTCTCATCGCTGTCGCTGAGGTTCATTGCATTCTCACCTCTCATGTATGTACAGTCCAAAATTCAGTACAGTCAAACTTTTCTGTTAGAAGTTACAACAATTTTTCCAGGTTATGTAGGGAGTGAATCACTCTGTTTTTCTAACATAAAGACATAAAGGATGGATAATTTTAACATTATAGTGAGGGAAAGCTTCAAAAGATTCTACCCTAGGTCAACTACCATGCTGCAAAGCCATTGGAAAAGGTACTACTAGATGCACGTGCCATAAAGGACACATGCAAACATTATAAAATAATACTGAAATGTTCAAGGGATTAGTCTATACATTACCATAACTATTTATGCAGCTATGTCTATGTACCGTACTGTAAATACAAGAGGTGTGTTTGGTATCATTATAATGATATCTGCATGCTTCATGCTAATAGTGATATTGCTCTAATAAAAGAGATGGCTCAGAGAGGGAGAATGCATTGAAATTATAAGCACCTGTCCTGTGTAATCTGTCTCCTCCAAGTCCTTCAAATTAAATAAAAGTAGCTGTCTTCTCTCTAGCTAAGATGCGCTTTAATGTTACTCAAATGTTGTAAGACATGTGTCGGGCCCACTGGGACGGGGGTACTCGGTCCGTGTCCCGGGCTCGGCAATAAAAGGGGATATTTACAGGGGTTGTCAGTCATGACGCCACCCACTTTATGCGGCCAGTGATGGGGACCGCCGCTGCTGCAGAACCTCCGGGATGATGTAGTGGCAGCTTAGGTGGTATAGTTCCAGTGGGTAGAACTGTGTTCCCCGGGGCAGTAAGGGTTAAGTCTATTGTGGAGTGTGTAGCACACTTACTTTGCAGACGCTGCAGGGATCTCTCCTCTTTGTGAAGAAGAAAGTGATGGTCCAGCTCCCGATGAATAATGCTCAAATGAAGATTTATTAATCAAATAATTTTCCAGTTGTCAGTACAGCCGGTGTTAGTGCTCATAATGCATGGATATTAAATATACAGAGAGCAACGCAAGGCGACATGTTTCGGACCAAGGTCCTTTTTCAAGCATGACAATGTGAACACTGACAAGATTTAAATAGAGGCAGCATATGAGACATAAAGACAAAGCTGCATGATATCAATTAGTAAATAATCAGTGTCAAGGCCACTTCACACACACAGATATCTGAGTCCAATATCTGAACAGATCTCTGGTTGCAGTGAAATCATGGATACATTGCTCCATGTTGTACACAGCACCTGCCCCTCCCCTATGAAGTCTGCACACAGAGCTGCCAGCCACACAGCCTTACAAGGTGAGATTTTCCTGTGCTCTCCCGCGCCCTGCCCAGAGGTATGTACACACAGGCAGGTTTTTAACGTAGCATCTAGGGACAGAGTTAGGACTGTCTCTACCAGGGCCCACCGTGAAGTTGGTGAGGCAGCTTACTGTACGTTTTTTGCAAAAAACGTATAAACCAAAAGGCCCTGTTTTTTGTCACGGCACTGGCTATTTATAATTTTTACAGCAGAGCGCCTTTTGTGTGACACTTATACGGTTTTTGCATTGGGTTTTCATGTTTTTGGTGGGGATTGGTCGCAGTTCACACTGCTGCTTCCAATGTGTGCAGACTCATATTCTTTGGCTATCTGTGTGTGTGAAGTGGCCTTTAGGGTTCACATAGCTGGTTGGAATGCAGAATTTGATTTAGGAAATACATATACAATACTGAGAAAAACAATAAAAAGGAATTATCATAACCTGTATACCAAAAACTTGAAAGGGGATTATGATGGGGGCTGCAAGGGGATTATGATGGGGGATACAGTATTGTGTACTGCAAGGGGATGATGGGGACTGCAAGGGAATGATGGGGATACCATATTGGGGGCTGAAAGGGGATGGAAAAATAAGACAACCCATGAAAATAGGACGAAACGCATCTGTCGGGGGAAACGGTGTACTAAACTTCACCCCTTCTCCATAGCCCTGCCCATATGACAAACGCTCCACCCCCCGCCGGACCACGGAAAATTGGTTTTGCATGAAGCTGGTCCCTGGTGCAAAAAAGATTGGGGACCCCTGCTCTAAGAGATAATCTACTGTTAGAGATGTCTGGCACTGACTCTCAGAAAGAACACAGGAACACTTAGCAGAGCGAGCGTTACTGTTTATAGGGGAGTTGGGCAAGACCTCTGCTGGACAAATCATTGGCTAAGTCCTCATTCAGTGGACAGCTATCTAAAGGGTATAGAGAGCTTTACTCTTGTGGCAATGAATTTCAGATCAATAAACTGTAATAATGAATCAGGATTTGGAGACTTGGAGGTTCCTCCTAGGAAGGACAGAAATTGAAATTCATCTATACCAAATATTATAATTTTTTACCATATGTGGAGTAGAGAGCCACCTGATGACCTACATTTCCATCCGCATACAGTGTTGGCCAAAAGTATTGACACCCCTGCAATTCTGTCAGATAATACTCAGTTTCTTCCTGAAAATGATTGCAATCACAAATTCTTTGGTATTATTATCTTCATTTAATTTGTCTTCAATGAAAAAAACTCAAAAAGAATTGTCCTAAAGCCAAATTGGATATAGTTCCACACCAAACATAAAAAGGGGGTGGAAAAAAGTATTGGCACTGTTAGAAAAATCATGTGATGCTTCTCTAATTTGTGTAATTAAAAGCACCTGTAATTTACCTGTGGCACCTAACAGGTGTTGGCAATAACTAAATCACACTTGCAGCCAGTTGACATGGATTAAAGTTGACTCAACCTCTGTCCTGTGACCTTGTGTGTACCACATTGAGCATGGAGAAAAGAAAGAAGACCAAAGAACTATCTGAGGACTTTAGAAACCAAATTGTGACGAAGCATGAGCAATCTCAAGGCTACAAGTCCATCTCCCAAGACCTGAATGTTCCTGTGTCTACTATGCGGAGTGTCATCAAGAAGTTTAAAGCCCGTGGCATTGTGGCTAACCTCCCTAGATGTGGGCGGAAAAGAAATATTTACAAGAGATTTCAACGCAAGATTGTGTGGATGGTGGATGAAGAACCTGGACTAACATCCAATCAAGTTCAAGCTGCCCTGCAGTCCGAGGGTACAACAGTGTCAACCCGTACTATCCGTCGGCGTCTGAATGAAAAGGGACTGTATGGTAGGATACCCAGGAAGACCCCACTTCTTACCCCAAGACATAAAAAAGCCAGGCTGGAGATTGCCAAAACTCACCTGAGAAAGCCTAAAACGTTTTGGAAGAATGTTCTCTGGTCAGATGAGACAAAAGTAGAGCATTTTGGGCAAAGGCATCAACATAGAGTTTACAGGAGAAAAAAAGAGGCATTCAAAGTAAAGAACACGGTCCCTACGATCGAACATGGCGGAGGTTCCCTGATGTTTCGGGGTTGCTTTGCTGCCTCTGGCACTGGACTGCTTGACCGTGTGCATGGCATTATGAAGTCTGAAGACTACCAACAAATTTTGAAGCATAATGTAGGGCCCAGTGTGAGAAAGCTGGGTCTCCCTCAGAGGTCATGGGTCTTCCAGCAGGACAATGACCCAAAACACACTTCAAAAAGCACTAGAAAATGGTTTGAGAGAAAGCACTGGAGACTTCTAAGGTGGCCAGCAATGAGTCCAGACCTGAATCCCATAGAACACCTGTGGAGAGATCTAAAAATGGCAGTGTGGAGAAGGCACTCTTCACATATCAGGGACCTGGAGCAGTTTGCCAAAGAAGAATGGTCTAAAATTCCAGCAGAGCATTATAAGAAACTCATTGATGGTTACCGAAAGCGGTTGATCGCAGTTATTTTGGCTAAAGGTTGTGCAACCAAGTATTAGGCTGAGGGTGCCAATACTTTTGTCTGGCCCATTTTTGGAGTTTTGTGTGAAATGATCAATGTTTTGCTTTTTGCTTCATTCTCTTTTGTGTTTTTTCATTGAAGACAAATTAAAGAAGATAATACCAAAGAATTTGTGATTGCAATCATTTTCAGGAAGAAACTGAGTATTATCTGACAGAATTGCAGGGGTGTCAATACTTTTGGCCACAAGTGTAGATGTAGAAGGGAATCTGGATGGTATGTTAGGTGACATTATCATTGGTATTAATTTGTGGTACATACAACAATTTGATCACTTGTTTTTTCCATTTTTTAGAGCTGTGAGATAAAGAGAAGTTTCTAACTATGCCACTTTTTTTCCATAGAATATTTTTAAATCCTATTGAAAACTATGGAGCAGAAACTCTCAAAATCCTCTTCCAAAACGTTCCTCTTCTGCTCTGAAAACTCAGCAAAAAGACCGCACATTGCCTTTATGGATTTTCCATAATTGATGAATCCACTGTAAAGAACACATGCAGACATTTACAAAAATACGTAAGTATGCAAGGGATGACTTTATCCATTACCATAAGTTCAACTATGTAGCTATACAGTATTGTAAATTCCAACGCTGTGTTTGGTCTTATTACAATAAAGTCAGCACTGCTAATACTGTTATGGCCCTAATTAAAAAGATGTCTCAGAGACAGAGAATGCCTTCAAAATTAATTGATGGCTAAGAGAAAACTGTTTACTAATTGTATTAAAGATGACTATACACAATGGAAATCTTAGCACCGGCCCCGTGTCATCTGACTGTCTCCACCCAATCATTCTCACTAAATAAAAGTAGCTTCTTCTCCCAGGAGAACATTCACTCAACATTCACCTTAACTTTACATAAAGGATCCAGGAGTTGGTATGTAGCAAGCAAACTGATAGAACTAAATGTATACTTGTCTTCATCTGTTATATTATTCTTGATTATCATTTGTTCAATCTTGCGTTGAAATCTCTTGTCAATTTTTCTTTTCCGTCCACATCTAGGGAGGTTAGCCACAGTGCCATGGGCTTTAAACTCCAGGTTTCGAGGGCCACAAACAATGTAGGTTTTTAGGATTTCCTTAGTATTGCACAGGTCATTGCACTGGTGATTATTCCAACACCTGTGCTAAGGAAATCCTAAAAACCTAGAATGTTTGTGGCCCTTGAGGCCTGGAGTTTCCCAACCCTGTACTAGTGGATACCGGACAACTTTCTCAGGTCTGGCTTTATGGCATAATAGTGAAACAGTGATGGGAATTATAAGTAACAAAATCAAATTACTATGATATAAAACATATATGAGACGAATTTGACGGTGATTTATTGTCATTTAGTTTAGTTTGTTGTACATTGTATTTCTTAATTTTTTTATTAATCATAATTCTCTTTGTTCACATTTTTGGCAACACTCTTAATATTGCCTGCAGTTAAAGGAAATCTGTCAGCAGGTTTTTGCTGTTTAATCTGAAGACATCATGCTGTAAAGGTTAACAAAACAAATTCAGCGATGTGTCTCTTATCACAAAGGGTTGTTTACCTGCAGTGTTTTTTTTAGCACCAGTAGCTTATCATTGCTCAGCCCAGCAGAGTGTCAGCCAAAATTCAGCATGCCCCTTCTGTGATTAGTAGATCACGGTCTATAGACTTTGTATAGAGAGCCTGGTATGGGCGGGGCAGCTGTTTCAGCTCTGCTATATTGCTAAATCTAAAAACTTTGATTGTGTCAGAACTGCTGCACCCAGTCAACTAAGGGATACAACATTGGATTCAGGATCTATTTGCATACATCATACTGCTATCAGATAAGGTAGCAAGAACCTGCTGGCATATTCCATATAATTAAAATACTTACTAGGTTTGAGCAAAATGATTCACAGGACCTTAGTCCAGTGGCTACATTAGTACTGTGGCCATTGTTCCAAAGCCCTGTGAACCTCTTATCTGCCGACATCCTTAGTTGTAGGCCTAGTGCAATGTCATGAGTGCATCATGCTGCAACAATGACGTCGCGGCCAGTGCACTGATCAGAAAAGATCCCAGGATGTCGGCAAGTAGGAGGAAGTTTGCAGGACTCTGTAGCTACAGACTACTGACATGGGTGAGGGATTCTGATCAACTTTACCCCATCCCAATGAAGCAACCCTTACTGCTGTCATGAGGCTATTTGCAAAAGAGGACTTGGGTAATGG
Organism: Allobates femoralis; assembly: GCA_033576535.1. Lineage (NCBI taxonomy): Eukaryota > Metazoa > Chordata > Amphibia > Anura > Aromobatidae > Allobates > Allobates femoralis. The sequence continues at coordinate 58,049,496 of JARQOC010000011.1, read as the reverse complement.
TGGTCTTCTTGTCTTATCACAGTGACGTTAAAAAACTAGTGGAATTGAAAAAGACAGAAGGTCATACCAACTACAATTAATGAGAAGTTACTTGAGTAAGGCCCCTTTCACATAGGTGTTTTTTTTAAATCGCGGCAGATGCGGTGAAAAAACCGCATCTGGCGCGATTACCGCATACCGGCTGCACTTGTGGCACGGTTGCAGCACAGTTGCGGCAAGCCCCATACAATGTATAGGCGGTCTTGCGGCAGGTGCGGCAAGTGCGGTTTTGGCACTTGCGGCAGGTGTGGCCGCAAAAAAACCGCAGCTGACCTGAGAGGCACGGGTTGTGCCGGGTGAATGATCCGAAACTCATGGGAGTAGCTCGCATGTCACTCGGACAATGTGTGAGAAGAGTTCACAAGTTCACTTTTATAAATACCACCTGAAGGTGGCAGAAGGAGGAAGCTGTCACCGGCTGCCTGAACAGACATATCATAGGTGCAGCCGCACAAGGGCTCAAGAGTTCTAGGGACTCTCTTCCACCTCTACAGCAGCACTCAACTTCTATTTTGCACAGGGGCCCTTTTCTGTCTACGCCCTCTACTGACTGGCCACTGAGGCAGCGGGTCACAAACTCTCGACCGACTGCACAAGAATAAAATATTATAAATTCACATACTTGAATTAATATTCCATCATGTGTCTCTCTTTATTTTGCAGGATTGGCCATCATGTCCAACTTTTTGAATTTTGCATTCGGTAAGTAATGAATTATACTTCAGAATAACAATTTGATTTATTCATATAACAGGAACATGTAAACATTCCTTACATTAAAGAGGACCTGTCACCCCCCTGATACTTTCCAAAGTGTAAGCACCACTGAATGCAGCGTGTCAGCTGCATTCAGGGAAGGGTCTCCCATGTTTCTACCCACACTGTAAGCTGTAAAAACACTTCATAAAGTTTAGAGATAACGAGTTCAGAGGGACTTACTGATTATGCCGTCCTCACTGCTCACGTTGGTTCTCCCTGCCTCCTTGCTCTCTGTGTCGCCTCCTGCCCTCTCTGTGCTGCCTCCTTTATGTGTGTGTCTCCCCTCCTCATGTGCCTCAGCATCTGAAGTCACGCAGGCGCAGAGCGAAAAATTGATTGGAGTGGGTTGCCGTTGGCTTAAATGCCGCATATAGCGCATTGTGGCCTCCGTAATGGGGTTGTCCGTCAATGAACAGGATTCAGTGTAACGCTGCCTTAACGCTGCCAATGGAATTCTATGGGTGATGGAAGCCACAGCGCAGTCAAACGCCAGCAGGTAAATGCTGGAATTTGAAATCTCGCGCTATTTTGAAGCTCTTTGGCGGACCCCCCAGGATGGAGGCCACAACGTTAGTCTGGCCCTAGCCTTATCTACCTCAAGTTTTTTTAGCAAGTGACAAGTCCTCTTTAAGATCTGTAATTCATTTTTAGGACTTTACATGGGAATCCACATATGCTGCTCATTGTACATAATTTTGCAATTTAATGATGCTAGTGATGTCTATGAGAATGAGTAAAATGCTTTAGCTCCTACCTAACATCTGCTGTACATACAGCATAAGTTGGGAGAGGGTGTATGGAGACAGGTTAGGAACTGAGTCCACCCTATTCCCGTTAAATGCTGCTATTAATCTCTGGCAGCCACATATAGAGCTCACAAACAGGGGGGAAGGGCACAAAGTTTATCAGCCTTTCCAAATTGCGAATGCAGAGGTGTGGGGGTGTAATGGATTGCTATGGCAGCTGGGGCTGCAGTACAAAAGATTTCATGATTTTAACCACTTCACAACCTTTGATGTACTGGTTTGTCAAAAGCCATCACACTGCATTTTATGCATGCTCAACCATCGAGCCCAAATCATTCCCTTCACATGACAGCTGACTTAATCAGCTATCATATGCCTCTAACATCATTGGGTGGATCGGAGCTCTGCCAGTAGCTGTTGACCAGTTAAATACTGCTGTGGATTGACAGCGGCATTTAACATGCATTGGCAAGGTGGTGCATCATTCCTCCCACTCATTGGCACACATATGATGTGATTACGTTGATTACGAGATGCTGATGGGTTGACATAACAGCCAGGGGTCTGCTGATGTCCACTTCCCCATCATTATGATCATCCAGTAAAGGCCTCCCCAGAGCTGGCATTTATAGATGATTTTAGCTATACATAGCAGTGCAGGTCTTTTACTCTTCCACCTGTTCCTCTGCTATTCCCCGGCCTCTCCTCTTTGCCAATCCCTTCACTGGCTGCCCATTGCACAGAGATTTCAGTTCAAAACGCTATCCATGACATACTAATCTATTTGCATCCGGTTTCCTTGATACATGTGTGACCTACTCTCCTGGTACTTACCTGTACGTGACCTCTGATCCTCACAAGTTCTACTTTCTTCCCCTCTTCCTTCAATAGCATATGAGATTTCTCCCATGTATCCCCCATACTCTAAAACTCTCTCAACCAACACATCAGACTATCACCTACAGTGGAAACATTCAAAAGGAACCTGAAGACCCAGCTCTTCCAAAAAGCCTACAACCTGCAGTGATCCTCAGTCCACCTTACGGTTGCACGATCAGCTCTACCCTCACCTACCTCTATCCTCACCCATCCCTTGTAGACTGTGAGCCCTCATGGGCAGGGTCCTCTCTGCTCACCTTCTCTATCTTCACCTGTCCTGTTTTTATTATGTATACCTCTTTTCACATGTATAGGGTTATAGAGTAAATAAGACTATAATAATAAATAATATATATTTTTTTTAAGGTTTTGGTGCAGGACCAAGATTCTCTCCTTTCTATGTTGGTGGCTATAACGGATATAATGGCGGCAATGGTTTTAGGTTCGGATTTAACCCAGGATATGTTAATGGTTACACCCCGCCCCGCCCATACTATGGCCCACCCTATGGACCAAACTGGAACAATGGATGGAGTGGTCATCGTGGCAACCACCATGGCGGTAATCGTGGTGGTTATGGCCATCATCGTGGTCACTGGAATGGATATTAGAATGAACAGAGATGGTAAATATAAATATATATATATAGCAGATATATATTAGTATAATTCAAATCTACACGTTATGTCAGAGCATTACCAGCCGTAACAGGCAAGTGATGAAAAAAGTACGATATCATAAAGTAACATATTGATATCATATGTCTATGTAGGATTATGTACTGATTCACGCTAGAATGAGATTTTTCCACATGGTCCTTAACTTAAGTTCTACATAAAAGACATATTTACATTTCTTCTTTTCTCGTCTGGTTTTGCTTTATGAGACATTTACATGTAAGTTTTTAGATGTTTTATTCCATGATTTTGGTGCAATCTCAAAAACAGTCAAAATCGCTGGAACAAAACACATAAAAAAAGGTAGATGTTAATTTATTCATATTTAATGAGTCACAATAGATTTTAAATATAGTTGTGTATTTTCAATCTTATTATACAATATGTGGAAAAGATTTAGGCTAAGGGCATAAAAGTATATTCAGACAATGGAGTTTGTGTCGAAAAAGTTAAAACTGATTTTGATATGTGACTGTAATAGGCGGAGCTCCATAGCCCATAATGATTTTGCTTGCTTAGCTCCGCCCACTATGGTCACATGATTGGGACATCACACAGGTCCTTTATACAGAGAAGTTGGCAGTGGGTTAACCATTAACATGTTAGAGTGTCTATGTCCTCCAAGGTGATCACACACTGTCTCATTTACATAAGAAAATGTAAGTGTATCAATGCTTTTTTTCACATTTATCATTACACTATGAGCTCAGACAGGGATGGATAGAATAGTACTATGAAGCTGCAGGTACAGATAGTGATAGCTGGGGTATAAACCACCTGACAGGTTCCCTTTAATGCCAACCTTAATATAATTCTTGGGTAATTTATTTAGTTTAATTTCTAATTTATATTGGCTTTTTTATTTATTCATATAGTTGCAGACTGGCAACTATGCTGCTTGATATGCTAATATCTAATATTTAGCCTGTAAAAATAAAATATATTATGAGGTTGCAATAATAATTTTTTTATCTCCTTTCTTTAGAAGAAACCTGGCTAACAGTGAAGAAAATTTTTGGATCCACTTTTAACCTTTGCAAATATATGTAATATTTAACACAAATGTATATACCTATGCTATGGCTGACCTCATCTGTGTACACAATAAATATGATTTGTGTGCACCTCATGTGTTACAATCTCTTATTTCACTGCATAATTATGCTATTAAACAAATAAGTATCAAAATATCATGGCTGCGAGTGAACATCAAATAAATGTATCAAGGCTTATTATTATTATGATCATTATTATTATTCATTATTTTATTTATCAATAGAAAGCAACAGATATCTCAGAGCCAGGGGCAATGCAAAGCGAGAAAGAAGCTCGCTAGAATTTCTGATGTTGGTGTGCAGCGAATATTTATCTAGTAATGTTATGTATTTTTCCAGCTAGCGCCCAACATAGAGGTGTGCCAGCCATCATTAATATATACATATACCGTATATACTCGTGTATAAGCCGAGTTTTTCAGCCCAAAGATTGGGCTGAAAAGTCTCCCCATCGGCTTATACACGGGTCAATATGGTAGGCTGCTGTGCTGGGGGCTGTGTCCGGGGCTGGGGAGGTTGGAGGAGGCGGGGGGAGGCTGCTGTATGAGCGGCCCTGTCACGTGGGACCGCTCATTATATATGCACTGCTTCCCCCTGTCAATCAGCGGCAGGGGGAAGCAGTGCATATCTGGCCCCCAAATGCTGGCACTCGCCCCCCCTCTGTGTAAGGACCCCCCTCCCGCTGCTTATCTTACCATCCCAGGTCTTCTGCACAGCGCCGATCCTCGGTGCTCCGTCCATCATCGTGCGACGGCCGGGGATCCCGGATGCAGCGAGGACGGGAGCATGGAGGACAGAGCACAGAAGACCGGGGATGGTAAGTTAAGCAGCAGGGGGGGCGAGTGAAACTCACCATGTATGCCAAAAGCAGAATCAAAATGCACTTTCAGGCTGCAGTCAGAGCCCAAATGTGAAGCAAGCCCAGCTGCAGGCTAATATATCACCTCTACCAACAAGATGTGGGAGGTGATCTGCCATGCATACACTGAGCCTGCTTAGAGCACCATTCACACAGATACAGTTGATGCAGAGTGTCTGAAAGTGACCCATCCTGCGCCGCTGCTTGAGCGATGGGTCGCACAGTACGATACCTCTGCACCACTAGATGAATGGCACCCCTAAGGGCCCAACTGCAACCTGGATAGATAAAAAGTGCAAAAAGTCTCTTATATGATGAATAAAAAACTTTTACAAATGGGATTTTGGTTCATGCAATGGCCAAGACATTTAAGCTGATGACCCACGACAAGGGATCCCATGCTCATCAGTCCTATCAAAAACTTGTGCAAAAAACTACTAGAAAAAAGCAGCATAAAAAACTCACCATGTATGCCAAAAGCAGAATCAAAATGCACTCTCAGGCTGCAGTCAGAGCCCAAATGTGAAGCAAGCCCAGCTGCAGGCTAATATATCACCTCTACCAACAAGATGTGGGAGGTGATCTGCCATGCATACACTGAGCCTGCTTAGAGCACCATTCACACAGATACAGTTGATGCAGAGTGTCTGAAAGTGACCCATCCTGCGCCGCTGCTTGAGCGATGGGTCGCACAGTACGATACCTCTGCACCACTAGATGAATGGCACCCCTAAGGGCCCAACTGCAACCTGGATAGATAAAAAGTGCAAAAAGTCTCTTATATGATGAATAAAAAACTTTTACAAATGGGATTTTGGTTCATGCAATGGCCAAGACATTTAAGCTGATGACCCACGACAAGGGATCCCATGCTCATCAGTCCTATCAAAAACTTGTGCAAAAAACTACTAGAAAAAAGCAGCATAAAAAACTCACCATGTATGCCAAAAGCAGAATCAAAATGCACTCTCAGGCTGCAGTCAGAGCCCAAATGTGAAGCAAGCCCAGCTGCAGGCTGTGTGAATGGTGCTCTAAGCAGGCTCAGTGTATGCATGGCAGATCACCTCCCACATCTTGTTGGTAGAGGTGATATATTAGCCTGCAGCTGGGCTTGCTTCACATTTGGGCTCTGACTGCAGCCTGAGAGTGCATTTTGATTCTGCTTTTGGCATACATGGTGAGTTTTTTATGCTGCTTTTTTCTAGTAGTTTTTTGCACAAGTTTTTGATAGGACTGATGAGCATGGGATCCCTTGTCGTGGGTCATCAGCTTAAATGTCTTGGCCATTGCATGAACCAAAATCCCATTTGTAAAAGTTTTTTATTCATCATATAAGAGACTTTTTGCACTTTTTATCTATCCAGGTTGCAGTTGGGCCCTTAGGGGTGCCATTCATCTAGTGGTGCAGAGGTATCGTACTGTGCGACCCATCGCTCAAGCAGCGGCGCAGGATGGGTCACTTTCAGACACTCTGCATCAACTGTATCTGTGTGAATGGTGCTCTAAGCAGGCTCAGTGTATGCATGGCAGATCACCTCCCACATCTTGTTGGTAGAGGTGATATATTAGCCTGCAGCTGGGCTTGCTTCACATTTGGGCTCTGACTGCAGCCTGAGAGTGCATTTTGATTCTGCTTTTGGCATACATGGTGAGTTTTTTATGCTGCTTTTTTCTAGTAGTTTTTTGCACAAGTTTTTGATAGGACTGATGAGCATGGGATCCCTTGTCGTGGGTCATCAGCTTAAATGTCTTGGCCATTGCATGAACCAAAATCCCATTTGTAAAAGTTTTTTATTCATCATATAAGAGACTTTTTGCACTTTTTATCTATCCAGGTTGCAGTTGGGCCCTTAGGGGTGCCATTCATCTAGTGGTGCAGAGGTATCGTACTGTGCGACCCATCGCTCAAGCAGCGGCGCAGGATGGGTCACTTTCAGACACTCTGCATCAACTGTATCTGTGTGAATGGTGCTCTAAGCAGGCTCAGTGTATGCATGGCAGATCACCTCCCACATCTTGTTGGTAGAGGTGATATATTAGCCTGCAGCTGGGCTTGCTTCACATTTGGGCTCTGACTGCAGCCTGAGAGTGCATTTTGATTCTGCTTTTGGCATACATGGTGAGTTTTTTATGCTGCTTTTTTCTAGTAGTTTTTTGCACAAGTTTTTGATAGGACTGATGAGCATGGGATCCCTTGTCGTGGGTCATCAGCTTAAATGTCTTGGCCATTGCATGAACCAAAATCCCATTTGTAAAAGTTTTTTATTCATCATATAAGAGACTTTTTGCACTTTTTATCTATCCAGGTTGCAGTTGGGCCCTTAGGGGTGCCATTCATCTAGTGGTGCAGAGGTATCGTACTGTGCGACCCATCGCTCAAGCAGCGGCGCAGGATTGGTCACTTTCAGACACTCTGCATCAACTGTATCTGTGTGAATGGTGCTCTAAGCAGGCTCAGTGTATGCATGGCAGATCACCTCCCACATCTTGTTGGTAGAGGTGATATATTAGCCTGCAGCTGGGCTTGCTTCACATTTGGGCTCTGACTGCAGCCTGAGAGTGCATTTTGATTCTGCTTTTGGCATACATGGTGAGTTTTTTATGCTGCTTTTTTCTAGTAGTTTTTTGCACAAGTTTTTGATAGGACTGATGAGCATGGGATCCCTTGTCGTGGGTCATCAGCTTAAATGTCTTGGCCATTGCATGAACCAAAATCCCATTTGTAAAAGTTTTTTATTCATCATATAAGAGACTTTTTGCACTTTTTATCTATCCAGGTTGCAGTTGGGCCCTTAGGGGTGCCATTCATCTAGTGGTGCAGAGGTATCGTACTGTGCGACCCATCGCTCAAGCAGCGGCGCAGGATGGGTCACTTTCAGACACTCTGCATCAACTGTATCTGTGTGAATGGTGCTCTAAGCAGGCTCAGTGTATGCATGGCAGATCACCTCCCACATCTTGTTGGTAGAGGTGATATATTAGCCTGCAGCTGGGCTTGCTTCACATTTGGGCTCTGACTGCAGCCTGAGAGTGCATTTTGATTCTGCTTTTGGCATACATGGTGAGTTTTTTTATGCTGCTTTTTTCTAGTAGTTTTTTGCACAAGTTTTTGATAGGACTGATGAGCATGGGATCCCTTGTCGTGGGTCATCAGCTTAAATGTCTTGGCCATTGCATGAACCAAAATCCCATTTGTAAAAGTTTTTTATTCATCATATAAGAGACTTTTTGCACTTTTTATCTATCCAGGTTGCAGTTGGGCCCTTAGGGGTGCCATTCATCTAGTGGTGCAGAGGTATCGTACTGTGCGACCCATCGCTCAAGCAGCGGCGCAGGATGGGTCACTTTCAGACACTCTGCATCAACTGTATCTGTGTGAATGGTGCTCTAAGCAGGCTCAGTGTATGCATGGCAGATCACCTCCCACATCTTGTTGGTAGAGGTGATATATTAGCCTGCAGCTGGGCTTGCTTCACATTTGGGCTCTGACTGCAGCCTGAGAGTGCATTTTGATTCTGCTTTTGGCATACATGGTGAGTTTTTTATGCTGCTTTTTTCTAGTAGTTTTTTGCACAAGTTTTTGATAGGACTGATGAGCATGGGATCCCTTGTCGTGGGTCATCAGCTTAAATGTCTTGGCCATTGCATGAACCAAAATCCCATTTGTAAAAGTTTTTTATTCATCATATAAGAGACTTTTTGCACTTTTTATCTATCCAGGTTGCAGTTGGGCCCTTAGGGGTGCCATTCATCTAGTGGTGCAGAGGTATCGTACTGTGCGACCCATCGCTCAAGCAGCGGCGCAGGATGGGTCACTTTCAGACACTCTGCATCAACTGTATCTGTGTGAATGGTGCTCTAAGCAGGCTCAGTGTATGCATGGCAGATCACCTCCCACATCTTGTTGGTAGAGGTGATATATTAGCCTGCAGCTGGGCTTGCTTCACATTTGGGCTCTGACTGCAGCCTGAGAGTGCATTTTGATTCTGCTTTTGGCATACATGGTGAGTTTTTTATGCTGCTTTTTTCTAGTAGTTTTTTGCACAAGGGGGGGCGAGTGCCAGCATTTGGGGGCTGCTGTATACCCCTGGGGGCTGCTGTATATCCCTGGGGGCTGCTGTGTACCCCTGGGGGCTTCTGTGTACCCCTGGGGGCTGCTGTATACCCCTGGCGGCTGCTGTATACCCCTGGGAGATGCTGTGTACCCCTGGGGGCTGCTGTGTACCCCTGGGGGCTGCTGTGTACCCCTGGGGGCTGGTGTATACCACTGGGGCTGCTGTATATACTGGTGGGGCCTGTATACCACTGGGGCTGCTGTATATACTGGTGGGGTCTGTATATACCACTGGGGAGGCTGCTGTATACCCCTGGGGCTGCTGTATACCCCTGGGGCTGCTGTATACCACTGAGGCTGCTGTATACCGCTGGGGCTGCTGTATACCCCCGGAGGCTGCTGTATACCCCCGGGGCTGCTGTATATACTGCTGGGGCCTGTATACCACTGGGGCTGCTGTATATACTGGTGGGGTCTGTATATACCACTGGGGCTGCTGTATATACTGGTGGAGTCTGTATATACCACTGGGGCTGCTGTATATACTGGTGGGGTCTGTATATACCACTGGGGAGGCTGCTGTATACCACTGGGGGTGCTGTAAATACTGCTGGGGCCTGTATATGCCACTGGGGAGGCTGCTGTATACTACCACTGGGGGGGCCTGTATACCACACTGCTGGGGGCTATATACCTGTGTTGGGGTCCACCCTCGGCTTATACACGAGTCAATAGGTTTTCCCAGGTTTTGGGGGCAAAAGTAGGGGGGTCGGCTTATACACGGGTCGGCTTATACACGAGTATATGCGGTAGTTATTTTTTGGACTGTGCACCCTCCCCCCGCCCTGTAGCCGCAAGGAGACTCTGCATTTTATTTGTAGCTTTGGTTCCAGACACACCCCTTAAAAGCAGGTTTTAATTGCATTTAGTGGCATATACCCATACACGCATACACGCAAGTTCACACTGCAGACATAAGGCGATTAGATTAGGACCCGGTAGAATGAGAGACCTTGCCGCGGTTACTGGGCTCGGATGTCATGGCCATCACATCAGCTAAGTTCTCATGTTATTCCTTACATAAGCTTTGAGTAGTTTTCTACTGTGCCTTTTGCTCCAGTTCACACTGTGCATTAATACATGTCATCCCTTAGCTTCTTTCTCGCTAGAATTTCTGATGTTGGTGTGCAGCGGATATTTATCTAGTGATGTTATGTATTTTTCCAGCTAGCACCCAACATAGAGGTGTGCCGGCCATCTTTAATATTACATATAGTTATTTTTTGGACTGTGGACCCTCCCCCGGCCCTGTAACTGCAAGGTGACTCTGCATTTTATTTGTAGCTTTGGTTCCAGACACACCCCTTAAAAGCAGGTTTTAATTGCATTTAGTGGCATATACCCATACATGCAAGTTCACAGTGCAGACATAAGGCGACTAGAGTAGGACCTGGTAGAATGAGAGACCTTGCCGCGGTTACCGGGCTCGGATGTCATGGCCATCACATCAACTAAGTTCTCATGTTATTCCTTACATAAGCTTTGAGTAGTTTTCTACTGTGCCTTTTGCTCCAGTTCACACTGTGCATTAATACATGTCAGCCATTAGCTTCTTTCTCACTAGAATCTCTGATGTTGGTGTGCAGCGGATATTTATCTAGTAATGGGTGCATTAACGCATCCATTTGCAGACATTGCTAGATGATAAAAACGCATCTTTTTGGCGGATGCTAAAGTGCTAGTGTGACCCTAGCGTAGATGTATTAATTTATACACTGCTATTAATTTCATAGCACTTTACATACATTGTAAACATGTAAAATATGTTTACTGGCGCAGACCTCACTCCTACCCCTCCCAACACAAACAAGGGGAGGGGGGAGAGAAAAGAGTCCGAAACAATTCACACACTCTCATTCCTGACAAGGTCACGCAGATATCTTGATATTACACAAACTGCAACATCCAAGGAACACAAACAAAGAAACCCCTCTCTCCCAGACAGTTTCCACAAATTCCATTAACTATTTCACTATCGTAGTTACGTACAACTAATGACTCCTGCTATTCTCTGATACCCCTTAACTTGATTTCGGAACACTGTGAAGAACTAATTTCTGACGGGAAGAATGGTAAAACACAGACGGACTGGACAAAGCAAATGGTCAGCCAGCGGAAATACCCTATAGACACCTGTATTATGTGCTTCCACATACCAGGCTGGAGTCTCCCTTCTGATGGCATTTCTGTCAACTTAAACAATACACCCACATTTTTAACATACTTTTTCCCTTCTCTTTCCCGGACCATAGTAATGGCCGTGGTTGCTCCCGGAGGGAGACTGTGCTTTTTCCTGAGAAGACGCAACATCTTTAATCACTGTTCACCGGTGTCTCTATCGGTGCAGCTGCTCACCGACCCGCATCAAAAACTGTTTGTACTACGGTACATCGATCACCAGCCTCTCTTTCTCCGGGAGGCTCAATACACATATGTAAATATCACAACAGTATTCCGTAGAATACAACAACGCCAGCATAATATTTCTCCCCTTTTTCTGGCAGCCTGCGTTCACAACATCTGTAAATATCACAACAGTATTCCGTAGAATACAACAACGCCTGCCCTTATTTCTCCTTATTCTAGCAGCCTGCGTTCCCATGTTAAATCTAATGAGTCTTAACAAATAATTATAAAATAACACACAGTCTTCCCTCCCCTTCTTGCTGCATTCTTTGTTTGGTCTCTCCCAACGGGGCAGTGCACCGTGGCTGACGGAGTTGGGCGGACGGTTTGTGCTTAATAACGTTCGACCCCCGCTATGGACAACCAGGTTAGTTACCGTCAC
>JARQOC010000011.1:57980030-58031150 GCA_033576535.1 Allobates femoralis | reverse complement strand
ATCAATTGATGATGGAATGGCTAGCACTCAGTTTGGTTAGGGGATCACGGAGCAAGTGAAAGGAACCTTAGGTTCCACAGTCCAGTATATTCAGAATCACTGCACACATACAAAGGAATGTTTTGCTTATAAGTGAGAGTTTATTTATAGTGTTGTACGACCTCATATGACATTTCGGCCCAATTACAGACCTTGATCACATAGTCACTGAAAAAATCAAAGATATATACAATCAGAAACTTTGAAAGTTTTACATCTTATTTACAATATATATACAGGGCATATATACAAGTAAACGTTTCAAAAAAAAAAAAAGGGGGGGAAGGAGGGAGAACCATGTTTAGAATCTCTTTATGTTGGAGTGAATACAGTAATTATTACCAAGATTGGAATAGGATAAGAAAAATGCATATTAAGCATGAGTCATAACAGTATTGGTTGTTACAAGTGTATGATTGATCTAATGGTATGAACTAACCTAGTTCTGTATTGAATGCGTTGACAAGTGTACTTGGATGCGTTTCCAAGTTTGCTTCTTGAAGGTTGATTTTTTGGAATCAGGCCTAAAGGGTATTGCCTAAGGGAAAGTAATGGGTGGTTATGTATAGTCAATGTTACTATGTACGAACATGCAAGGGGTACCATGAAGGATCGTGCAATGAGAAAATGGTAGATTGTAATCACTAGTGCCGTGAGTGTAGGTATCTAGATATTGCAGAATCCCCGGTTTGTGGTATTGTTTATTATGATCCATAGTGCACTATATAGGTGACCAAAGACACACTATGTATTACTGTCACCCTTACACCAATATGGTAGGTTACCCTGTTTTTTTGTAGTGAAGGGATCCCAATTGGATGTTCACTTGGTAGCAGTTGCTGTAATGAATGGTCCCTGTTGGTTTCAGGGCCAGGCATAGAGTAATTACTCAAAGGGGGCTGTGAATGATAAAGTTGATTAACTAGGGGTGAACTATGACAAGAGTGCTTAAAAAATACTTCGCTTTCTGTGGTCCAAGGAGATCACCTACAGGAGCAGCCTGGTGGACAGTGTTTCCACTTCAGAAGTCCAAAGGGTACTGACAGGCTAGAAAGTGCTGTCTCTTAAACCCCTGGTGGGTCATGTGATGGGGAGTGGCCTAGCGCTGGGAGCGCATGCCCAGTTATGCTGCATTGTCACACTGAGATAACAGTGTGTGGGGAGCATTCCCCGGGTAACCGCGGCGTCATTTCCGGTTCGGAGACCGGAAGTGACGTATCATGACTTAGCACTTCTTATGTTGTGGCTGGGGAATGTTACTGAGTTAGTGGTTGCTATGGCCACAGCGCATACTGGATGTGGTTACCCCCTCTCCTGGGTCTATCCACTCTTTCCAGTATCTGAAATCAAACATTGTGTCTTGCCTCTTTAAAATGTGTGGGTAATGGAAGCCAGGTTTTTCTAACCTAATAGTGGACTTGTGACTGAAAATTCAGTCACGTATAGCTTGTGTGGTCTCACCTACATACAATAGTCCACAGGGGCATTTAATGACGTAAACAACATAGTTGGTCTCAGAGCTGTAGTACCCTTTAATTGGATAAGACTTACCAGAACGGGGGTGAATTACTTTGTTACCTTTGATGACGTTTGAACATGACATACAGCTCAGACAGGGGAATGTGCCCGTGCGTCTTTGGCCAGTAATAGTGATGGGCGAGTCCTAAATTACTCGGAATCGCTTGACTCTAGCGAGTCCGAGCCCGGGACTCGCTACTCGTTGCGAGTCTAGCGAGTCCAATGTTAATGAATGGAAAATACACAAAAGGTTTGCGCCAAACTGCTTTCATTAAATTGTGGGATCGGTGAATGATCCCCTCTGCTCACCTTCTATTGTTGTGCTTGTCCGCACAACTGGAGTAAGAGTTTAATCTGTCTCCCAGCTGGGCTCTCCTAGTGGGGCTCCAAGCAGCGAGGTGATAAGTGCACGTATTTCCCGTGTGTCCCGATGCACGTGACAGCTCGGGGGGAGTGATGGTGTGACGTCTGCCAGGTCCTGTATTCCTAAGCTGCTCTGTATCACGCTTCCCAGCAGGGAAGAAATTTGCAGCTCCAGATAAAACGAGTGATATTGTAAGCGCTAAAGTACATTAATAGGACACGGCTCACATAAGTATTACCTTTAAGCTTTAATGATTCAGCATATGGATCCCTTTAGCCACAACGCGTTTCAGCGTCAATTGCGCCTTTTTCAAGTGATTCACTTGAAAAAGGCGCAATTGACGCTGAAACGCGTTGTGGCTAAAGGGATCCATATGCTGAATCATTAAAGCTGAAAGGTAATACTTATGTGAGCCGTGTCCTGTTAATGTACTTTAGCGCTTACAATATCACTCGTTTTATCTGGAGCTGCAAATGTTAACGAACGGGGAAGCGAGTAATGTGCAATTTACAAATCGCAGATGTGTCTCGGAAAGCGCTCGCATTGCCGTTTTGGAAACACAAGCAGGTGGCGTACGTGCTATTTGCAGGTAGGAGAGCAGCAACGCACTGGTCTGCCACAGAGAAAATAAAGCTGAAGGGGTTATTATGACCTAAAATCTATCAGGTGCAAAAAAATAAGAAATAGTACCTCAGCTAAGCCTCTAACTTCAGCTATTAGGAAAGCTGAGTGAGTAAGCTAAGCTATGAGGTCGGTCCTGTGTGCACTGTAAGGCTGCTCCTCCCTGTCTGCCTGCCTGCCTACAGTCCTCTACACAGTACTCCTCTGTCCTCCTGGTAGCTCTCAGAAGAGCTGTTTGGGTTAAATATAAGGAATCTTGAAGTTTCCCTACACTGACTGACACTCCCTATGATCTGCTCCAGCATCTACCTCACCCTGCACTAGCTCAGATCGTCACAGGAATGTGGAGGAAATGGCGGTGGCAAGGCTTATAAACAGCCTCGCCTCTCATACATGACATAGGCATCACGATGGACAGAAGCCAATCATAGTCCTGCCACAACCAACATACCTGTGACATTACTGAATATGATTGACTAACATGCTTGTCCATCTTCACAAGTTTTCTGACCTAACACGCTAGGCTGTCTCGGAAGCTTTGTCGGAACATAACAGATTCTGTATTCGCGAGTCCCGAATACAGTATACAGGACTCGGATTCGTAGACTCGCTCAGACTCGCTGCTGACAGCGGGTATCCGTGAAGCGGTGTGATTGTTTAAACGATTTGGGGAGATTCAAGCTACATAGCGATGTGGTATAGCGAGTCTACCAAGTGAGAAAAAGTAAACTCTGACAAAACTAGGATTGCCATTGACTTGCATTGGACTCGTTACTGTGCGAGTAATCGCTGGGAAACTCACCGAGTACCAAGTGCTGCGAGTCCCTTACTACTCGCAGAGTAACGAGTCCTGGCGAGTAGACTCGCCCATCCCTAGCCAGTAAGAGTCCGTATGTGGTCCAATTTTGCCGTGCCTATATCAGCCCTGACCAATTTGTCTCGTATGTTGGGTGGTCGTCTCATACACATCGAAGGTTTTTTTTTTTAAATATCTCTATGTTGGGGTAAGACTTGGTAAGGAGTGGCCAATGGTTTCTTATCTGATTATGGACTCTGTTCATAGCAGGATGATGATAATGAACAAAGGGGAGTCTGGTTGGTTTCTGTATGTCAAGTGGTGGGGTGGTGTCTGTTTTGGCTCTCTGTAATTCGTCATCCAGTAATTTTTTGGGGTAATCACGATTAGTAAATTTATTGGCCATTTCCATTAATCTAGATTCTCTTGTCTGGGGGTTTGATACTATTCGAGTTACCCTTTTAAATTGTGACCTAGGTAGGCTGTTTCTAGTGGCTTTAGGATGACAACTTTCATATGATAACAAGCTATTGCAATCTGTTGGGTTAGTATAGATGTCTGTTGAGAGCTGTCCCTGATCATTCTTGTAAACTTTGGTGTCAAGAAAGGTTATAGAGTCAATGTCATGAGAGAGAGTAAATTGGAGTTCGGGTCTGACTAGGTTCATCGTGTTGAAAAAATGAAGTAAACTTTGTTGGTCGCCATGCCAGATACAAAAAATATCATCCATGTATCTGACCCAAACAAGTGCATGTTGTTTGAATTTGGGATCTGGATAGATGTACTCCCGTTCGAACCAATCCATATAAATGTTTGCATATGCCGGGGCTACATTTGAGCCCATAGCGGTACTGCACGTTTGAACATAGAACTCATCTTCAAACAAGAAGAAGTTCTCTCGTAACACAATGTTTAAAAGATCCAAACAAAGTTCCTGGGTTTTGGTGTCTACCTGAACTTCCTCTAGGGTAAGGGAAACTGCCGCTATGCCCTTGTTGTGGTCTATGGAGGTATAGAGACTATTGACATCCCAGGTATTTAAGATACACTCATTGGGCACCGTGTCAATGTCCCTTAGCTTTTGTAAAAATGCACCAGTGTCTAAGATGAACGACTTGGTTTTTTGGGTGAATGGGGTCAATATTTTCTCCAAAAAGACAGATAAGGAATTCAAAATGGAATCAGTGGAAGCAACGATGGGACGTCCGCGAGGATTTTGCAGATTTTTATGGATCTTGGGTAAAATGTAAATTACTGGTGTGATTGGATGTTGGTTCGTGAGGAATGTTCTGACATTTTCGTCAATTGTCTTATTTTGCACGTTTGGTTAAGATATAGTCGATTTTTCTACGTATATTGGTCATTGGGTCTGACTTAATTTTCCTATAGGTGGTAGTGTCAGATAGCTGTCGCCTGATCTCTTTTGTGTATTGCCATTTATTCATGACCACAATGGCTCCTCCCTTGTCCGCTGGTTTGATTATAATGCTTTTGTTTTCCTTTAGAGAAGTGATTGCCTGTTTCTCAGAGGCTGCAAGATTGTGGCGGCCAGGGAGTAGGCCAATTTTTTGGTCATTAATAATCTGTTTGATGTCTCTGTCAATCAAGTTGATAAATGCCGCAACACCGTGGTTAGTTTTGGGTGGCATGAATGTACTGGGTTTTCTTAAGCCTAACGAATCTAAAGTCAGTTTGAATTCTGTACCTCGTTCTGGTAAAGTGCCTAGTGAGTTTCCTCTGTGAATGCGTGTCAACGCATTCAATACAGAACTAGGTTAATTCATACCATTAGATCAATCATACACTTGTAACAACCAATACTGTTATGACTCATGCTTAATATGCATTTTTCTTATCCTATTCCAATCTTGGTAATAACTACTGCATTCACTCCAACTTAAAGAGATTCTAAACATGGTTCTCTCTCCTTCCCCCCCCCTTTTTTTTTTAAACGTTTACTTGTATATATGCCCTGTATATATATTGTAAATAAGATGTAAAACTTTCAAAGTTTCTAATTGTATATATCTTTGATTTTTTCAGCGACTATGTGATCAAGGCCTTTAATTGGGCCGAAACGTCATATGAGGTCGTACAACACTATAAATAAACTCTCACTTATAAGCAAAACATTCCTTTGTATGTGTGCAGTGATTCTGAATATACTTCTCTCTAAGGGGCTCAACCGGGTTTGGAGTTCCTGGTGGGGCTGTGCTTCATGGACAAGGTCGGGGGCTGCTTGACAGACCTGCGACCCACCAGTGTTGGCGGCTCACGGTTGGACTTGCCTGTACTGTGCTCGGAGCTGGTTCCCTGGTTTGGGACTTGGATCCCTGAAAGACCAGATAATAGCATGATCTGGCGCCGGGAGTCCACCAACACCCTCGGGCTCCCTCCTTCTGTCTGGGCTGCCATTCTTTTTAGGTGCCCTCACTGCGACTTCCCTCTAGGACTCGCTCTTCACTTCCCCTCCTCAGACTCAACTGAACTTCCCTCTTTTTACTACCCTATCTCCTCCCACTGGGACCAGTTACCCTAGTAACGGGTTAGCCAATCGGTTGCCTAGTTCTAGGTGTAGGGATGCAGGGATGAGAACCTCAGTTTAACATTCCATCCTGCGATAACTGGGATACCACACACACTGGCTTGGGTGCAGTACCCCTACTGTGGCGCACTGACCAGTGGGGAGCCACAAATCCCACCAACAAAACAAAGTTGAAAAGTTTAAGTTGTTTTGTAGGTAGGAGTGGGCTAAAATTCCTTCAAGCCAATGTGCAGGACTAATGAACAATTGCTGGAAACAGTTGCATACAGTATAATGATTCCAGATACTAAAAGAATTACCGTATATACTCGTGTATAAGCCGAGTTTTTCAGCACAAAAAATGTGCTGAAAAGTCCCCCCTCGGCTTATACACGGGGTATATACGGTAGCCCCAGCTGTATACAGCAGCCCCAGCTGTATACAGCCCCCCCGTGGTATCCAGGGCCCCCCTTGCTGCAACCTGTAAAGGAAGATGTCCTTATACTTATCGCTGCCGCCGCCGCTCCGCTGCTCGGTCACCGCGATGCTCCGGGTCTTCATGCTTCCTGTTCCTTCTCCGGCGCTCAGGAAATGACGTCATTGTTCGAGCGCCGACGAAGGAACAGGAAGCATGAAGACCCGGAGCATCGCGGTGACCGAGCAGCGGAGCGGCGGCGGCAGCGATAAGTATAAGGACATCTTCCTTTACAGGTTGCAGCAAGGGGGGCCCTGGATACCACGGGGGGGCTGTATACAGCTGGGGCTGCTGTATACAGCTGTAGCCCCTGTATAATACCTCTGGGGCTGCTGCTGTGTATACCCCCTGGGGCTGCTGCTGTGTATTACCCCCTGGGGCTGCTGCTCTGTATACCCCCTGGGGCTGCTGCTCTGTATACCCCCTGGGGCTGCTGCTCTGTATACCCCCTGGGGCTGCTGCTCTGTATACCCCCTGGGGCTGCTGCTCTGTATACCCCCTGGGGCTGCTGCTGTGTATACCCCCTGGGGCTGCTGCTGTGTATACCCCCTGGGGCTGCTGCTGTGTATACCCCCTGGGGCTGCTGCTGTGTATACCCCCTGGGGCTGCTGCTCTTTATACCCCTGGGGCTGCTGCTCTGTATACCCCCTGGGGCTGCTGCTGTGTATACCCCCTGGGGCTGCTGCTGTGTATACCCCCTGGGGCTGCTGCTGTGTATACCCCCTGGGGCTGCTGCTGTGTATACCCCCTGGGGCTGCTGCTCTGTATACCCCCTGGGGCTGCTGCTCTGTATACCCCCTGGGGCTGCTGCTGTATACTACTACTGGGGCTGCTGTATACTACCACTGGGGCTTCTGTATACTACTACTGGGGCTGCTGCTGTATACTACCTCTGGGGCTTCTGTATACTACCTCTGGGGCTTCTGTATACTACCACTGGGGCTGCTGCTGTAAATACCACTGGGGAGGCTGCTGTAACACTGCTGGGGCCTGTATGTACCACTGGGGAGGCTGCTGTATACCACACTTCTGGGGGCTGTATACTACCACTGGGGAGGCCTGTACACCACTGCGGGGGCCTGTATACCACACTGCTGGGGGCTGTATACCTGTGCTGGGGTCCACCCTCGGCTTATACACGAGTCAATAGGTTTTCCCAGATTTTGGGGGCAAAAGTAGGGGGGTCGGCTTATACACGGGTCGGCTTATACACGAGTATATACGGTATATGATATTTAATAATTTGCCATATTTAAAAATGACTAAGTCTAATATTTTATACTTTGATTTGATTTTATCTACTTTTGTTATTTGAGTGAAAATTCAATGTACTTTTATGTCAAAATTATTCAGACATCTGCAAAATATTCTGAAGGGTTTACAAACATCACTTTAAGGACTCATGTCATGTAGACACCCATATTTTAGGTCTGAGTGCGATCCAACACAACATCGGTTTGCACTCAGACCGAAGCTATTCAATAAGGCAGTGCACATTTTTCGAAATTCACAACACGCATGATTTGGCTCTGACAAGTGGTTGACACTAACTAATTTAAGTCTATGAGTTTGTGACAAAAATCAGAGCGTGCTCAAATAACATCCAAGCGCGATACAAGTTTCACAGGCTTACAGAATGGAGAAGATGTTGACACTTTCTTTTTCTTTTCTCCTCATCTGAGAAGATTGGATCCCAAACCGATTAAATTCTGATCAAACTGGGATCAGAATCCAAATAGTATAATCTGATCATATTTCTCAGATGGAGAAAATATGGGCATGTGAACCCAACCTAAAGGAAAAGTTTGGGTAGAACACTAAGCACGTCACTTTTTTTCTTGTTCTTTTGCCAAATAACTATAAAGACATGGCATGATGCATTCCATGGTAGTTTGGTATGGTGAAAAATATCTATGACAAGTTACATTTCTATGTGCTCCTCTGCATTTCCCAGCACATTAAATGCTATTTTTCTCCTGCTAGTTTACATCTATTTAATTATGTGGAATCTCCTTTGTTAATTGTTACTGAATATAGAAGGTCCAAGTTAATCAAGCATAATTATTGTATAGCATATCTTTAGTAATACAAGTTTTATAATAAAATGACTCATGGTTGGTTTGGACTGACAGTTCTTCATTATTAGCGTGTAAAGAAGTGGATGATTCACACATCATCAGCAAAGGCACAAGTAAAACTCATGTGAACAAACATCACCATCCACTGGCCCGAGTTTAAAGAGTAGGAAAGATTTACGCAGGAACTGAGATAAAAAGAATTGGGTCCCAGCGGAAGAAGAAGCAATAGGGAGCCAAGGTGCTGAAGAGGTCATCTAAACTGAGGAGGCCAAGATAGAGGAGAGGTAGAATGTGTGAGCTGAGGAGACCAGGAGGCAGAGTAATCAGGAAAGTCAAATATGTGAGCTGAGGAGACCAGAAGGCTGAATTACCAGAGGGGTCAAAAGTGTGAGCTGAAGAGGCCAGGAGGCCAAGATACCCGGGAAATCAAATATGCGATCTGAGGAGGCTGAGTTACTGGTGAGGTTGACCATATGAGCTGAGGAGGCCAGGAGGCAGAGTTACTGGGGAGGTCAAACATGCAGACTGAGGAGGCCAGGATGCTAAGTTGCCAGAGAAGTTTGTCGAGCCCCAGGCCCAGGGTGAACTGGGGTATCAGGCTCAGAGGGTTCACGGGGATGTCACGGGTGGTGGTGCCTGAGCCCGTGGCCTCGGTGACACTTCAAAGAGGGTTTATTTACAAGGGATAAGAGTTATTGTCTCGTGACGCAATTGTAGTACCTGGTGATGGGTCACCAGCGCCGCCACAGTCCTCCAGAGGGCGATGGTATCGCGGCAAGACTTTACCTGTAAGGACTTATTGAACTTCCCCCTTTTGAACTTTGAACTTTTTACAATTAATGTCTGCGTTCACACATTGCGTATTTTGCTGCGCTTTTTTACACGCGCTTTTTCAAAATATGCAATGTGCCTTTTGTCTGCCAGCAAAGTGAATGTGAAATTCACTTTGCAGTGCAGACATTGCGCAAAAATACGCAGTGTGTTTATGGGAGAAAACGTAGCTGCGTAAAGAATTGAGATGTCAATTCTTTACGCAGCTGCTCCTGCGTTTTCTCCCTGTGATGTCACAGAGGGGAGGAAGAATCCTGCTTCCTCCTCCCCTCTGTGACATCTGTGACCGCCCATTAGATTTCACAGTGTATTAATATACACTGCGAAATCTAAATTAAACAAAGGCAAGTGTATGAAAAATAAAAAAGAATGAACACTTTACCTCTCCGACGCCTTTTCCCGGTGTCCGGTCTCCGGTGCCAAGCGATGTGTAGTGCTGCCAAGACCTGCGGTGACGTCAGAGGGGCGTTCCCGGTGCTGATTGGGCACTCGCGGTCATGTGATACATATCACATGACCGCGAGCAGCCAATCAGCGCCGGGAATGCCCCTCTGACGTCACCGCAGGTCCTGGCAGAAGACACCTCGCTTGGCACCGGAGACCGGACACCGGGAAAAGGCAACTCTCCATCAGCCTTTCGAAGGTTCCGGGTGCATTACAGAGTCCGAAGGGCATGCTGTTGAATTCACATAGGCCCATGGGTGTTGTGAATGCCGTCTTCTCTCTGTCTCCCTCAGCTACGGCCACCTGCCAGTGCCCACTAGTGAAATCCAAGGTGGAGAAGTAATTGGCAGACTTCAACGCGGCTAAGGATTCCTCTATACGAGGTAACGGGTAAGCATCTTTGTGTGTTATGCGGTTGATTTGCCTATAGTCTACACACATTCTCATACTGCCATCCTTTTTCCTGACTAGGACTAATGGGGCGGCCCAGGGACTACAGCTATCTCGTATAACCCCTGCGTCCTTCATGTCCTGTAACATTTCCTAGGCTTTCTGAAAATGTGTGGGTGGAATAGGCCTGTACCGCTCTTTGATTGGTGGATGTGTACCTGTGGGGATGTGATGTTGTACCCCTTTTATCCTACCAAAGTCAGGTGGATACTTATTAAAGACTTGTTCGAATTCTTGAACTACCCGGTACACAACTTGCTTTTCATACACAGGAGTGGTGTTAGTTCCGACATGGAGCTGCTGACACCAGTCCTCCAGTGGCCCAGTTGTTTGATCAGGTTTTGCCCCTTTTACATAGGGTACGGATCCCACTGTTTTGATCTCGTTGTTGCTGACTGTGTACAATTTAGCAATGGTGGTACACCTGGGTAATTTAACCTCCTCACTGCCACAATTTAAGAAGCAAATAGGTACTCTCCCATTGTGTACACCCACTACACCCCTGGCTGTCAACAGTGTAGGTCTGTGTTCAGTGCTGACGGGCTCCACTACTGCTTGATAGTCCTGCCTGCAGGACCTTCCTTTGACCAAGTCTGGCAGTATCTGCAATCTGTTGAAGCAAAGACAAAACTTCCTCCATGCAATTGCTAACAACTTTAGTGCCTAGTATTATATATGGATCATTAGCATTACTGGCTTCTGCTACTACTAGGACCCCCTAGTTCTGCAACTCCACCCTCCCCACCTTTATTGGTAGTTCCCTAACCCCCATGACTGCGATTGGTTCACCGTTAGATGTATTAAGGGTAAAGTCTATATCAGGCTGTTTCAGTTCTGCATCAGCCCAATACTTCTTATAAAGATATAGGGCAGTGATGGCGAACCTTTCAGGGGCCGAGTGCCCAAACTGCAACTCAAAACCTAATTCTTTATTGCGAAGTGCCAATAGGGCAATTTAACTTAAATTACAGGAGTGGACGTCACAAGCACTGCACAGGGGAGAAGCCGCAGACACAACTCCCTCCCCAGTACAGTGCTGGCTGTCCTGACACCCTGATGATTAATTATATTATTTTAACAATTAATTGCTTTTAAACTTACCTTTGCAGTCTTCTCTTCTCTTCAGCAGTGGTCATTCAGCTCATGTGTGCAGTCAGCCGCTCCCACTGCCCTTTCCAGACACAGCAGGCGGATTGATCTGAATGGGAAAAAAATGCAGAACATTAGATGGATAGATAGATTTTATCATGGAATGAAAGCAGATTCCACACTGAAATCCTGGTCCCTGTCATGTAGTTATGTGCTCCATCTTGTCCCTTTCCTTGTAGCTATGTGCTCCATCCTGACACTCTCCTTGTAGCTATGTGCTCCATCCTGTGCCTTTCCTTGAGGTTATGTGCTCCATCCTGTCCCTTTCCTTGAGGTTATGTGCTCTGTCCTGTCCTTTTCCTTGTAGTTATGTGCTCCATCCTGACCCTCTCCTTGTAGTTATGTGCTCCGTGCTGACCCTCTCCTTGTAGTTATGCACTCCATCCTGTCCCTTTCCTTGAGGTTATGTGCTCCATCCTGTCCCTTTCCTTGAGGTTATGTGCTCCATCCTGACCCTCTCCTTGTAGTTACGTGCTCCATCCTGGCCCTCTCCTTGTAATTATGTGCTCCATCCTGACCTTCTCCTTGAAGTTATGTGCTCCATCCTGACACTCTCCTTGTAGTTACGCGCTCCATCCTGTCCTTTTCCTTGAGGTTATGTGCTCCATACTGACCCTCTCCTTGAGGTTATGTGCTCCGTCCTGACCCTCTCCTTGTAGTTATGTCCCCATCTAGGCCCCCTTCTTGTAGTAATGTGCCTCATCCTTGTCACCTTGCAGTATTGCCCAGTCTTGCAGTAATGTTCCCATCCTGCCATCTTATAGTAAAGCCCCATCCTTGTCCCCTTGTACTAATGCCTCATCCTGCCCCTTCCTAGCAGTTAAGTCTGCTTCCTGTCAACTCCTTGTAGTAATGCCCCATCCTGCCCCCTCCTTACAGAAATGCCCCATCATGCCCTCTCCATGTAGTAATGCCCCATCATGGTAGTATTGCCCAATCATGCCCCCTCCTGGAAGTGTTGTTCCATCATGTCCTCTCCTGGTACTATTGCCCCATCATGCCCCCACCTGTTACTATTGCCCCATCATGCCCCCTCCTGGTACTATTGCCCCATCATGCCTCCTCCAGGTAGTATTGCCCTCATCATGCCCCCTCCTGTAGTATTGCCCCCATCATGCCCTCTCCTGTAGTATTGCCCTCATCATGTAGTATGTCCCCATCATGCCCCCTTCTGTAGTATGTCCCCTCCTGTAGTATGGCCCCCTCCTGTAGTATGGCCCCCTCCTGTAGTATGGCCCCTCCTGTAATATGGCCCCCTCCTGTAATATGGCCCCCTCCTGTAATATGGCCATCTCCTGTAGTATGTCCCCTCCTGTAATATGTCCCCTCCTGTAAAATGGCCCCCTCCTGTAGTATGTCTCCTCCTGTAATATGGCCCCATCCTGTAATATGGCCATCTCCTGTAGTATGTCCCCTCCTGTAATATGGCCCCCTCCTGTATTATGTCTCCTGCTGTAGTATGTCCCCTCCTGTAATATGGCCCCATCCTGTAATATGGCCATCTCCTGTAGTATGTCCCCTCCTGTAATATGGCCCCCTCCTGTATTATGTATCCTGCTGTAGTATGTCCCCTTCTGTAATATGGCCCAATCCTGTAATATGGCCCCCTCCTGTAGTATGTCCCCTCCTGTAATATGGCCCCCTCCTGTAATATGGCCCCCTCCTGTAATATGGCCATCTCCTGTAATATGGCCATCTCCTGTAGTATGTCCATCTCCTGTAATATGGCCATCTCCTGTAGTATGTCCCCTCCTGTAATATGGCCCCCTCCTGTAATATGGCCCCCTCCTGTAACATGGCCCCCTCCTGTAACATGTCCCCTCCTGTAACATGTCCCCTCCTGTAACATGTCCCCTCCTGTAACATGTCCCCTCCTGTAAAATGGCCCCCTCCTGTAACATGGCCATCTCCTGTAATATGGCCATCTCCTGTAATATGGCCATTTCCTGTAGTATGTCCCCTCCTGTAGTATGTCCCCTCCTGTAATATGTCCCCTCCTGTAATATGGCCCCCTCCTGTAACATGTCCCCTCCTGTAACATGTCCCCTCCTGTAACATGTCCCCTCCTGTAATATGGCCATCTCCTGTAATATGTCCCCTCCTGTAACATGTCCCCCTCCTGTAACATGTCCCCCTCCTGTAACATGTCCCCCTCCTGTAACATGTCCCCCTCCTGTAACATGTCCCCCTCCTGTAACATGTCCCCCTCCTGTAACATGTCCCCTCCTGTAACATGTCCCCTCCTGTAACATGTCCCCCTCCTGTAACATGTCCCCCTCCTGTAACATGTCCCCTCCTGTAACATGTCCCCTCCTGTAACATGTCCCCCTCCTGTAACATGTCCCCCTCCTGTAACATGTCCCCCTCCTGTAACATGTCCCCTCCTGTAATATGGCCATCTCCTGTAATATGGCCATCTCCTGTAATATGTCCCCTCCTGTAATATGGCCATCTCCTGTAATATGGCCATCTCCTGTAACATGGCCCCCTCCTGTAACATGGCCCCCTCCTGTCACATGGCCCCCTCCTGTAGTATGTATGGCCCCCTCCTGTAGTATGTATGGCCCCCTCCTGTAGTATGTATGGCCCCCTCCTGTAGTATGTATGGCCCCCTCCTGGAAGTGATTCATACCTGGAAAAAAAAATAAATAAAAAAAAATCATACTCACCTACTGTAGAGCTCCCGGTTCCACCGCTGCTCTCTCCTCTCCCGCGGTTATATGACGCCGTTCGCGTCACATGACCGCGATCGCGCGTCACATGACCGCGATCGCGCATCACATGACCGCGATCGCGCATCACATGACCGCGATCGCGCATCACATGACCGCGATCGCGTCACCGCGGTCACGTGATGCCGGGCAGGCAGGCGGGGCTAGGAAAGAGTTTCGGAGGGAGGAGAAATGTCTCCTCCGCTCCGACACAACATCACCGCAGTTCAATACATCAGTGCAGAGGCGAGGCCGCGTGCCAGCGGAGACGGCTCCGCGTGCCCTCCCTGGCACGCGTGCCATAGGTTCGCCATCACTGATATAGGGGATTGTGGTCACCTGTGACCCGGTGTCCAGCAGAGCAGTGTCGAGATGCCATCTAGTACAATGGACAGAAACGGCCTCTGTCTGATGAAGGTCTTGTACCAGGTGGCTGGGCCTGTAGATCTAATCCTGAAGTTTGGCCCCAACCCCCAAGGACTGCCCGTTTAAAGGACAGCTCCTGGCGAGGTGACCGGTGCAGTTATAGTGGCGGCAGATGGGCTCCCAAGTGGAGCTGTAGCGGTTGGTGGTCCTCCCTTGGTATTCTGTGGCTTGCTTCCATCGCATCCAGAGTACATCCTCCAGACTGTCGGCAAGTCGGATCAGCGGCTGAGGCTGGGGCTGTGGTCGTGGCACTGGCTGTT
Source organism: Allobates femoralis (assembly GCA_033576535.1). Lineage (NCBI taxonomy): Eukaryota > Metazoa > Chordata > Amphibia > Anura > Aromobatidae > Allobates > Allobates femoralis. Next base: position 58,016,464 of record JARQOC010000011.1, on the reverse strand, counting down.
GGCTTTGCTGTATCTGCAGAGCATCCATTAACTTGGTGATATTTTTGTTCATTTGGCGCATCTCAGCACGCATCTCAGCTCTCAGGGAATCATACTTGTCAGGCTGAGCAGACTGAACATTGTGCGTGGCTGTAGACACGGGTAATGGTTTTGAAGTTGCCTGCACCTCACCACTTCACCACCGTTTAATAGCAGCTTCATGGGTCTCTACCAGCTGTAACCCTTTGATGGCCATCTCCTTCAGGGTGTTAAAGTCAGCTTCAGGATTGCTTAATGACCACCAACGTACAGTCTTACTGTCCTCGGGAGATAGCAGTCCCTGAGTGAATTGTTAATTGAGGAGCTTGTTTTCGTCGGGTACACTGGTGGGGCTGACATGTTTAAGGGCGCGCAATGCTTCTTCCAGACGCCATGCATAAGCTCTTATATCATCTCCTGGCCTCTGGTAGCAGTGATGGAAGCGCATGAGTATATCAGCCTCGTTGCACTCCTCGAAGGTAGCTCTCAGTTTGTTAAATATAACAGATGCCGATCTGCGTTCAGCGGCAGACCAGGACACACTTGCTTTCTCTGCTGTGCCAGTTAACTGTCCGAGTACCACAGCAGCGCGTTGTTGACCGGTCATCACACACATATCTCGAACGCTACTGATTTTTAGCTTGAATTCATCCAGCATATCAGGGCAGCCTTCATACTGGGGCAACCACTTGGCCCCCAGGATGTATGGGAGTGACATTGGCATTATTGGGGCGCTGGTGGCGCTGGAGTGCCACCGGAGGCAGCCATAGGTCCTTCAGGGTAATTCCTAGGATCAGCGAACGCACTGTTGTCGTCACTGGAGGAGGCCAACATGTCGGAGGCCCCCCTAGTGAATTACAGCCAGTTCTTAAAGAGTTAAACAGTTCGGGAGTTTCCGGACTAGGCTGCGGCGCTCGAGAATGCTCGGCTGAGTGAGGGGCAGCCTTCAGTTTCACGCTCTACAGGCCGGCACGCCCCCTTTCTTCCCACTCTTCGGCGCAGTAATGGTGGCGTAGTTTAAACAGTCACTCAATACAGTCAATAACACGGCACACAGTACCCGGTAATACAGGGCACGGGATCCTGTTCGTGATCGCGAGAAAAAGATATGTCTTTGGGGTACTCGGGTATCAGGCTGCAAGGGGTTAACGCTCCTGTTGTCGCGGGGAGTGGTGGCCGCGCCTGATCCCGTGTCCTGGGATATCTTCCAAAAAGGGGATATATTTACAGGGGATGCTATATATAGTTTGTCGTGACGCCACCTGTAGTTTCTGGTGAGGTGTCACCAGCGCCGCCACAGTCAGCCGGAGGTAGATGGTAGTGCGGCAAGTTAGCAAAGTTAGTAAAGTAGACTTTACCTCCGGGGCAGCATAGTGTAAATGGGCAGATTGTAGTGGAGCTGTGGATTGAATGGGGAGTGCTTGAGCAGTCTATGAGGGGCACTGGAAACGGAGAGGAATGATACACGCACACAGCAGAAGACTCTTTTACCTTTTACTGATGTTATGGCAGGTACAGATGTCCAGGGCACTGACAGGTGACCAGGTTGCACAGTGGGTCCCCACAGCAAGTGGGTATAAGGCCTCCTCTGTTCCTCTGTTGTTGCTGAAGCCCAGCCTGCATGCAGCCAGACATGCATCTTCTCTCTTCCTGACTCTGATGTCTGTCTGTCCTCCTGTGTGGTCTCCGGGTTACCCTCTCTGATCACTGCGGTGGTACATTGCTGTGTCTGGCTCCCTCTCTTGACCCACAGGGGGACCGGGTGGCTGAAGCCTCCATGGTGTGACAGGGTTCTCTGTGGTCCTGGAGTATGCCACAGGTGCGGATCCCCGATGTCTGGTACATTCTGGATGAACTCCCTTAAGTTCCTCACTCCCTTTTGCCTATCTGCTCCTTGCCTTCTGTCCCCACTTAGGCTTGCGGGACGTCAGAAGAGCCACTCCGGGTCACTTGTTCGGGCCTAACCGCAGCACCGACCACCAGGAAGTCTTCACAGCTCTCCTAGCATCTACACACTCTGACTAACTCCTCCCCCAGCAGCAGTATTTATAGGGGATCTTGCCTAAGGTCAGCAGTGGTGCTCCCCCTACTGTGCCAGGGTGGAAGATGTTGCATGTAGTAGGTACCTGCTGTGGAAACCCAACTGTGCATTAGGGAAGTCTGTGGCTACCTGTGTTGGCAGGGCGCCACAATCGCACCAGCTGTGCCTTAGTACACAATCCAGACCAGAGTAACAGGTTTTTTCTAATTTACAGTACATTATAGGACATTATAGGGACATCATGGGGTGCTTTAAAGGGCATGTGTGGGCACATAATGCTGTATCTATGGGGCATGTGTACGGACATAATTCTGTGAGCGGGGCTGTGTGTGAAGTTATACTATATGAGTGAGCAGAGTAAGGACATCATCCTGTGAGAGATGCTCTGTGGTTACATCATACTTGAGGTGAACATCCAGCTCTGTGATGACATACTGTTTGGGGACATCCAGTGTGGGGAATTCTGTGGGGATTTTATACTATGTAACAGAGATTGTGGTGACAATGTATTAAGAATGGCTTTTTGGGACATCATATTATTTGGGGAGCTGTGTGGGGACATCATTTTGCATGGGGCTGTTCATGGATTTAATGCTATAAGTGGGCTGTGAGGGGACATAATGTGCAGGAGGGCTATGTGGGAATATCATAAGGTTTTGGGGTAATCTGTGGCGACATTATACTGTGCAAGGGGGTTTTGTGTTTACTTGTTGTGTAGAAAGGCTGCATGTGAATATCATATGGTTTAAGGGACTCTGTAGGGAAATTATACTGTGTAGGAGCTGTGTGGGAATATAATACTGTTCAGGGCCTCTGTGGGTCATCATACTGTGTAGAGGGATGTGTGGGAATATCAATGTGTAGGGGGGTTTTGTGGGGATATACTGCATAGAGGCGCCTTGTGGGGATATCATAGTAAGTGAGGGTCTCTGGGGGGACATCATACTATATGAGGGGTTTGTGGGGACATCATACTGTTTGAGGAGCTGTGGGGGCCATCATGTTTTGTTGTGAGATGTTAATCAAGGTACAAAGGCTGAATAACAAGAGCAGAATAATTTGCTGCTTTATATAAACTTTATAAAAAGCATTAATTATATGTTTTTTATTAGCTGCAACAGGGAAGAGAACATTACTTGTATTACCACTAGCAGTGAGTCACCAGACATAATTCTTCTCAAGATTAACCTATAAAAATTGATATAAAACAATAATAATGAGCAGAATTGAGTTTGGCGGATTAGTTCGACTCTCCTCAATAATCATTGATATAGCCCCTTGGGAATACTAATTTCTCATCCCCTGCATTAGGAGGCTGGGATTCATTTCTTAAGAGATCAGTCATATCATAACAGTGGTAACTATGATAAAGTGTGAACAGATGTTCGTAACTCTTGTATATTGTAACACTGTCAATCATACTTTTATCACAGATTACACAACCCTGCAAAATTGAATTTTTTGAAAAATACAAGAGAAGTTTTCACTGATTTTTATGTAATTTGGTGGCTGATTACGAAAATGACCTCCATTTTTTTCCATCAGTTAAGGATTTTTTGTAAAACCAAGATCGATATTTTTGCTAAAATCCTATTTAAAAAGGAATTCTGTCGAACAATTGTACATGCAATATCTGGCAACAGTGGTTTTTATCCATTTAAATTTATGTATAAATATATAGAGGCCCCCCCTGCTGGCACACAGCCCCCCCATCGGTATACAGAGGCCCCCCTGCTGGCACACGGCCCCCCCTTCGGTATACAGAGGCCCCCCCTGCTGGCACACGGCCCCCCTTCGGTATTCAGAGGCCCCCCCTGCTGGCACACGGCCCCCCCTTCGGTATACAGAGGCCCCCTGCCTCCGCATTGATCTCACCCTTCGATGTCCGCAGGCACTCGGGGTGCTCCTGTAGCGACCGGTGGTAAGGCCGCGGGTGTGTGTGTATGATCTTTCTCAACAGAATCCCCATACTCAGATTTAACCGGTAGTAACATTTCTTTACTGTAAAACATGTCTATAACACAGTCAACTGATCTAGCTGCACACATGTATATGGTGGGGTCTCTGGATCTTCACTTCTTCCGGGTACGCAGCTAGCAAAGAAAAAAACACAACAATGGAGATATCTTTCCCTAACTTTCCCTAAAATCACGTACCAGTCTATCACAGAAGAAGGTGTCGCTCCCACGTAGCAGGCCTGGGGATCTCACGATGACGGGTCCCGGTGCAGCGCTGAAGGGGGAAACTCCTCAGTCTTCTTCTGTGGTCTCCTTCCGGAGGTAACAGAATCTTTCTTTGTTAGTCTCTCTCAGTCTCGGGGCAAACCAATGAGCAGAAGGGAGATCACAGTAGCACAGATGGCTCCCTTATGTCAGTCACAGCCCCTGCACATGTAATCCAGTGGCAATGTCCTGAATTTGAGTGGGACCTTCGGTAAGGCAAGGTCCTGCAGACCGGGGGTTGCAGCAATGATCTTCACAGGGTATTTCTTCCCAAGAATCTGGCTGCAAAAGAGCCCTATGTCTGTCCTGGCTGCGCTCTCTGGATCTGCACTGTTTTTTCCTTTCACTTCCTGGGTAAAAAAAACAGAGATGGTGGGGGCTTTCCACCCTCTGTGATTGTACAGTCCACTGATGCCCCCTGGTGGACAAGTGCGGACTGTGCACAGTTCGTTTCAGAGTCAATTTCAATAATACAATCTGAATTGTACACCTCATTACATACCCCCCCACTTAAAGGTTGGCAGTCCCTGTCAACTACCGTCGGTTCCCAGGCGGCGATGACTGTAGTTGTCACAGGGGTCGGTTGAGAAGTGGGCCATACATACTGGTCCCTGTAAGACCGTCCGGGCGGGATCCCAGCAGTGGTGCGGTCAGTGCGTCGCAAGGGTCGGTTGTTCCCCTCCTCGTCACTGTTTTTACGCCCCACTCCAGTGAGTACTCCGGGAGAGGGACTGGTCTGTGTAGGTGGGTCACCGGTCTCAGAGTCGACGTGATCTCTATGTTGAGAAATGTCCGTGACGTCAGTCATGTCGGCAGCGTCACCCCCTCCGGTTACTGTGGGAGGGGAGTCAGGCCGGGAGCGGCAGGGGCGCAACATATTTCGGTGCACAGTGCGGGTGCTGCGCTGTCTTCACCCCGCACTCGGTATACATGTCCATTGGGGTAAGGGCGTTCGATTACCCGGTAGACTTCAGTCTCCCATTTGGCTCGAAGTTTCCCTTGAGGCTTCTTAATACGGAGCAAGACTAGCTGTCCCAACTTTAAGGGTTTCTCTTGCACGGGGAGTGGGTCAGCATGTTTCTGGCCCCGGATTTGTTGACTCACCAGCCGGTGTACAGTCTCCATCTTCTGTCGGTGAGCATTTAGCCAGGAGGGGTAGTTATGGCAGACATCTTCTTCTGGGCGGAATAGGTTCAGGTCATGGACCCCTTTTCCTGGGCGGCCAAAGAGAAGAGTGTGTGGGGTGTAGCCAGTCACGGAGTGGACCTGGTTGTTGTAGGCCCATACTAGATCTGGAAGGAATTGGGGCCATCGATCTTTCTTATCTTCGGCCAAGGTGCGGATCAGCTGGAGTAGGGTCCGGTTAAAGCGTTCACATGCACCGTTCCCTTGTGGATGGTAAGGAGTGGTCCTCGACTTCTGGATCCCATACATCCGATGCAGCTCCTCGATGACTCTGCCTTCGAAACAAGCCCCCTGGTCGGAGTGTAACCTCTCCGGACACCCATAGACGTGGATGAACTGTCGACAGATGGCCTGTGCAGCCGATTCGGCCGTCTGGTCCTTGGTAGCAACAACGACGGCGAATTTTGTGAAGTGGTCCACCATGACTAGGCAGTATTGATAGCCACTGCTCGCCGTCCCGATCAGCAGATAGTCCACCATCAACAGCTCAAGAGGCCTGGAGGTTTTAATCGTCTGGACAGGTGCACGCTGTTCGGTGGACTTGTGCAGTTCACAGGTGCGACAGGTTCTGCAGACGTCTTCAACCAGCTTGCGGAGCCCCGGACAATAGATAGATTGTTGAATCCACCGAAACGTCTTATCTACTCCGAAGTGTCCATTCCTTTTGTGGCCTTCGGCCACCATCTCACGGGCTAACTGGGCAGGTACTACAACTTGTGTGCATTCCTCCAGCATGTGAGACAAGAGAACCTTCCAGTATAGTACTTCTTCTCTCAGAACCAGCCGGTCCCACTGGCTGAGCAGGGTCAAGGTTCCGGTAGACAGTCGTGACCGTGCTTCGGAGGAGGGCTTCTGCTGTTGCTTCACCCATTGCTTGAGTAGGGCCCATTCAGGGTTCTGGTCCTGGAGCCTGCACAACTCTTGGGGACACAGTGTGACCCCCACTGGAGTTCCAACTTCGCCCACAACGAACTGGCAGTAATCCATCATCTGTTGGGCAAGCCTTGCAAAGTCGGGTGTCTCGTCTCCTTCTAGTTCTTCATCCCGGTCTCTGGTAAGTAAGGGGTATGACACTCTAGACAGGCTGTCCGCATTTTGATTCTCAGCCCCAGCCCTATATTTGATCTTGTAGTTGAACTTAGAGAGTCGAGCCATCCAACGCTGCTCCATGATTCCGAGCTTTGCATTTTCTAAGTGGGCCAACGGGTTGTTGTCGGTCAGGACCAGTACTTCCGTCCCTGTGAGGTATCCCGCAAATTTCTCCGCCATAGCCCACGTTAGGGCCAATAGCTCCAGCCGGAACGAGCTATAATTGGTGGGGTTCTTCTCGCCCTCGTGTAGGGATCGACTGGCATAGGCTATGACACGTTCCTTGCCTTCTTGTACTTGTGAAAGTACTGCCCCTAGACCCTGTAGACTGGCATCGGTATGTAGTTGGAAAGGGAGATTGTAGTCTGCATATGCAAGGATGGGAGGTGAAGTCAAGGCACCCTTTAGGGCTTGGAAGGATTCTTCCTGGCTGGGTCCCCAGCTGATGGGTCGTCCTCTGGGGCCGTTGGTGGTCCCTCGAAGCAGTTCGTGCAAGGGTGCAGCAAGCCGGGCGAAGTTTCTCACGAACCGGCGGTAGTAACCGGCCAACCCCAGGAAGGCCCGGACCTCTCTGACGTGCGTAGGCTGTGGCCAGTCCCGCACGGCGGCTATTTTCTCCGAAGACGGCTGTACACCTTCGGCCGAGATCCGGTGACCCAGGTAATTGATCTCGGGCTGCAGAAGACGGCACTTGCTGGGTTTCAACTTCAGGCCATGTTCTCTCAACCTACGAAACACACGGCCCAGCTGTTGCAGGTGTTCTTCAAATGTGGCCGAATAGACTACGATGTCGTCCAGGTAAATGAGGGTGAAGTCGAAGTTGAAGTCCCCCAGGCAGCGCTCCATCAGTCGCTGGAAGGTCCCCGGCGCGTTGTTCAGGCCAAAGGGCATCCGGTCGAACTCGTACAGGCCCATGGGTAGGATGAAAGCAGTCTTTTCTCTATCTTTCTCGTGCATAGGTACCTGCCAATAGCCGCTGGCCAGGTCCAATGATGAAAAATATTTAGCTTTCTTCAGGGCTGTCAGGGATTCTTCGATCCTTGGTAAAGGGTATGAGTCCCGGATGGTGCAAGCATTCAAACGGCGGTAGTCCACGCAGAACCTCAGGGACCCGTCTTTCTTCTTGACTATCACCACTGGTGCAGCCCAGGGGCTCTGGCTTTCTTGTACCACTCCAGCGTGTAACATGGAATTCAGGAGGTTTTTCACTTCTTGGTATTGTTGGGGAGGTATTTGGCGGTACCTTTCACGGATAGGAGCGGTATCACCTGTGGGGATTTCGTGCTTGATACTGGGGGTGCATCCAAAGTCGGTGTCATGCCGGGCAAAGGACGCCTGGTGCTCTTGAAGTAACTCTTCCACCTGGGACACTTCTTGGTTGGAGTATTGGGATATGTCCAACTGGCACTTTTCTCGTAGTTCTCGCCCCGCGTTGACGTCACCCGCGACAGCGGCCATGGCAGAGACCGTCACTGTCCAATCTCCCTCTGTAGACGGTGCAAACTGGAGGGGGTTCATAGGGTTCACCTCTTCGGTTAGGGCGTAAACTCGGGCGAGTTGTGTCCCAGCCTCTAGGTCGACGCTCACGTTAGCCGTGTTACCCAGCCTGACAGGAATCCTCCCCTTTCTCACAACGGCTAGCGTTCGAGCAACTAGGGGGTTCAGCTTCCCTTCCTTCGGGGTGCGCGGCTCAATCAGCACCTCCACGCCTTCGAGCTGTCTTGTGGTGCTAAGGGGTAGCGAGATAATGGTCTCCTTCTCAGCAGGTAAAGTTATCCTAGTATGGCGGGGTACGGTGATCGTGGCTAGCGGCAGTTGTTTTTTCTGTCATTCGCTGGAGATTGCAGGTCCGGACCACTTGTTGGAAGGCTCGGCGGGTGGCCCTATGTGTGGTCACTTCTTGCCAGTACTTGGGCCCCCTCTTGGTAACCAACACAAGATTCAGGTCTTTCAAGATGTTCATCCCAATAATCATGGGCGTTTCTGATCCACAGCCTTCCCTGACCACGATTATCCCTCTCTTCCCGAGATCTTGCCCACACACTTCGGCAACTCCCGTCACCGGAATGGGTAGATTATTGGCTGCTTTGATCTTGATAGTAGTATCAGGGTCATAGGCAACCCGCGGCTTCAGATACTCTTCGTAAAACTGCTCGGAGATGGTGGATACCTGGGACCCAGTATCCATTAATCCTTGCACGGCGGTCCCTTCCAATAATACTTCCAGGGTAGGGCTGTTTGATGCAAGTTTGTTCCGTGGCTGGCTCTGTTTTCCTACACCCCTCTCTTTGGCCTCCCCTGCCGAGTGAGCCTCTTTGGCAGGGGCGTCTAGTTTAAAGGTGGCCGCTGTTGTGGGGCATGACTTGCTGGTTCCGGTATATCGGCCCGTGGATGAACTTGAACGTTCTGGGGGCAACGGTTTGCTCTATGGCGGGGATCACCGCATGTCCAGCATCTTCCCATCGGCCGGCTGGGTTGTTGTCTCGCTTGCCTGTCCGCCTGTTGGTCCAGGGTGAGCTGCAACACCTGTTTCTGCAACTCTGCCACCATCTGCTTCAGTTCTTCCGTGTCACTGTTCGGGGTTCTGATACCAGTTATGGACCTGCAAGCCGCGGTATAAGTCTGGGCCTCCATGACAGGTCCTCTCGAAAGTTCTATCGCTTCTTGCTTAACCTCAGCGAACGTAAGGGCCAGATTTATTCGGAGTAGATCTTGCAGTGAGCGGTTAAGGTACGGGTCTCTTAATCCAGTCACGAATTGATCTCTCAACACCAGGTCACGGGCGCCCGTACTAGCTATCTGTTCTTTTTTCCTGCAGGCTTGTTCAAGCAGTACTTGGAGGGCGTTGGCATATTGAGGGATGTCCTCCGACTCGAGTTGCGTACGCCGGAAGAACATATACCGTAATGTTCCCGCATATGTGGTCGGCCCATAGGTGTTCTCCAGCACCCGCACCATGTCATCCAACGTACGCTGGCCCCTAACCGTCTCCAGCCTGACTGTCGTCCACGCTTCCCCCTCTAATGTTAGCATGGCCATTTCTGCTAAGGTCTTAGGATCAATGTTATACATCTCCCCCACTATCTTAAGTTGTTCGGTCCATTCAGTTACAGGATAGTTCCGTCCGTTAAACTTCCTCACCTGATTGACAATAGATGCCGGGGGAGCTGTCCGGTTATAAGTTACTACCGGGAGGAGATTCTGTTGATCACACATCCTGCCGACTACGCCAGATGTAGCGACCGGTGGTAAGGCCGCGGGTGTGTGTGTATGATCTTTCTCAACAGAATCCCCATACTCAGATTTAACCGGTAGTAACATTTCTTTACTGTAAAACATGTCTATAACACAGTCAACTGATCTAGCTGCACACATGTATATGGTGGGGTCTCTGGATCTTCACTTCTTCCGGGTACGCAGCTAGCAAAGAAAAAAACACAACAATGGAGATATCTTTCCCTAACTTTCCCTAAAATCACGTACCAGTCTATCACAGAAGAAGGTGTCGCTCCCACGTAGCAGGCCTGGGGATCTCACGATGACGGGTCCCGGTGCAGCGCTGAAGGGGGAAACTCCTCAGTCTTCTTCTGTGGTCTCCTTCCGGAGGTAACAGAATCTTTCTTTGTTAGTCTCTCTCAGTCTCGGGGCAAACCGATGAGCAGAAGGGAGATCACAGTAGCACAGATGGCTCCCTTATGTCAGTCACAGCCCCTGCACATGTAATCCAGTGGCAATGTCCTGAATTCCGGAAGCAATGTCCTGAATTTGAGTGGGACCTTCGGTAAGGCAAGGTCCTGCAGACCGGGGGTTGCAGCAACGATCTTCACAGGGTATTTCTTCCCAAGAATCTGGCTGCAAAAGAGCCCTATGTCTGTCCTGGCTGCGCTCTCTGGATCTGCACTGTTTTTTCCTTTCACTTCCTGGGTAAAAAAAACAGAGATGGTGGGGGCTTTCCACCCTCTGTGATTGTACAGTCCACTGATGCCCCCTGGTGGACAAGTGCGGACTGTGCACAGTTCGTTTCAGAGTCAATTTCAATAATACAATCTGAATTGTACACCTCATTACACTCCGTCCACTCCTCGCTGTATGCGGGGTTTGCTGAGAGTGGCGCAGCAGGGATGACGTCACCACTGCGTCCGGCGGTCACATGTAGAACCCGCCAGCATACAGTGAGGAGAGTGGACGGAGAACCCCGGGTGCCTGCGGACATTGAAGGGTGAGATCAATGCGGAGGCAGGGGGCTTCTGTATACCGAAGGGGGGCCGTGTGCCAGCATGTGGGCCTCTGTATACCGATGGGGGGCTGTGTGCCAGCAGGGGGGCGCCTCTGTATATTTATACATAAATTTAAATGGATAAAAACCACTGTTGCCAGATATTACATGTACAATTTTTCGACAGAATTCCTTTTTAAATAGGATTTTAGCAAAAATATCGATCTTGGTTTTACAAAAAAATCCTTAAATGATGGAAAAAAATAGAGGTCATTTTTGTAATCAGCCACCAAATTACATTGAAATCAGTGAAAACTTCTCTTGTATTTTTTTCATCGCAGGCCTGTGTTATTTATTGCTGTGATTGTCTTATTGGTGACCCAGATCAGGAGAATGTCTTCATATGGTAATGACACATGAAGGAGTTGATTAAGTATAATTATGTATTCAGATTGAGATCTATATCCACTGCCCATTGTGTGTCATGCATCATACTTGTATCTACCCACCCTTCAACAACTGTATAAGTAGCTCAGCTCTCTCTGAGTATTACTCGCATATTCAACATCTACCAAGGTTTCATTTCTAGGTAGGTACACACACATTATATAGAGCTACTAATCAACGGTGGGAGCAGGGTTACATCAAGCAGTTGACTAGATGGCATGAGACTCCTTTTCCTGTAATGATAATCTTCTGCTGGTAAAACACTGATTTTTATTGAATCAGCAACACACAGCTTAGTAAGTGATACATCACTGGAATCAGACTCTCGGCCCCTACCATAATTCTGCACTCAGATTACATAGCAAAAACTTGATGACAGATACTCTTTAAATATAGTGTGATTGAGAGTAGCTTTATTCTCAGTACACCTGACAGTTATGTCTTTTATAATGTTAGTTGTTTTGTTATTTCTGTTTTTTATTTGTTTCCTTGAAATGTTAACAATATAGTTTGTTCTGTCTGATGGTATATTTTGTATTAACAGTATGGATTTATATGTCATTATATACTCTTCTAATTTATCAGGAAAGGTTCTTGTATTTGGGCCTTGTTTCCACATAACCTTTTACTTCCATTTTTCCGCATTACTTTCTTCCAGAACATGCATATTTTTTTTCAGCTGTAGAAAGTTGTATTTGTTGTGATTTCACCCTATTAATCAATGATTTTACTTTCAATAATACAATCCTAGTTTTACATGTAGAAACCGAAGTACAATATATTCCCAATATATTTTACTCTAGTCTCTTTAACTTCTTCCGGTTAGCGCAATAACACAAAATGGAGTAGAGTATCGCTGTATGTCTGGAAACATGAAATCTCTTATGAAGCCACAGGGTGGACTACGTGGGACTACAAAAATCGTGGTAACAGGGGCCTTCAGTAGTTCACAGCTGTCAGTAACCCATTGGCATCGGCACCCCACAATCTAACCACACATGGAGAGGAATCATTTCAAGGCTGTTGTTACGGATTGACAACTGCATCTAAATGGTTAAACAGATGAGATTGGAGTTACTTCTGTTTGAGGCAGGTACTGGTTGTACAACAAAGTTGTCATCCATCGTACATTGAGTGGGTTCCATGCTTGATCCCTGCTTCATACACCTGCACTCTATTTGGGACACACATTATATCTCACACCAGTAAGGGGTCAAAGGCATTGTCAATTGCTTAAATATTGATGACCTATTCTTGAAATAGGTCAACAATTTCACATTGGTGGGCATATGACCCCCGGCACTCACATTAATTAGCCAGAACAGCACAGCTCCATACTCTGGGGAGTGGCCATTCTCAGGTACTGCAGCTCTGCTCCCATTCACTGCACATCTGTAGCTGATCGGCAGGGGTAATGTGTCTCACACAACCACTAATCGTATTGATGAGCTATCCTAAAGACAGCACATATAGGTCTAAGCACTGGACCAACCCTTTAAAGAAAACATTCTATTAGGTGCAGTTTGTAGGCTATAGTTATGGTGTGACTCGGAGTTACATAATTACACACAAATAAAGAAACATACCCAAGTTTTTTTACGCATAAACGTAATATGATTGTGTATACAATAATTCTAAGCCTTTAAAATGTGTTATGCACATTCCAAAATCATTGATTACATTTTATGGTAATTTACAGTATAATCCATGTAGGTCTGGAATTTCTAGTAAAGGCATTTTATGTTATGCATATCTACCTGTCCTGTTATATATGTGCCCTTCAAAAACCTAGTTAACCAATACACAAAAAGTAAAGTAAATGTAGACTTTGGAATATTTTCATTGCATGAGACTCCAGGGCCCAAACACATTTAGACTAAAGTCTGACAAACCCAACGGCGGGATCGTCCGTCTAATGTGTATGGGTCCTCCCCACTCTCATCCGGCAGACTACATTGGGGGAGAAGGATCGGCCTGCTAAAATTGGTGGATTCTTTTGCTTGATGGGGAGATACCCTGCTGCCAGAGGCATTGGGCTTCTTATAGAGGGTACTGCAGTGCTGCCCTGTGTATGGGGGAGTCTGGAGAGGTAGAGACAATTGTATAATGTGTATAACCTGCTTTTTTCTTATTAAAAAGTATATCCAAATAAATTAATAAAGTTTTTTTCTTACAGGTGCTCCACCATGTCTTATTACGGTTGGTGACTTTATAACAGACTTTTTGACCGCCCTCATATTCACTTACCCTGTTAAGCATTCTAATACATCATCTAATATTTTACTTGTAGCATTTGTAGCAAACTAATTAATGATAAGAAGTCAATTGTCATACCTAAATTTTAAGATAAATTAGTGCCTGTATTATGGGATCAGAGTACTGTACCATTGGGCTTCTATAATGCCTAGATTTTACTTATTTAAAGTGTATATTCAGATATTTTCTTCATCCAATAGGTACAATGATAATATTATCTTGAAGAATTGATGCTTAAAGTAAATGTATACCCTACAACATAATCTTATTTAACCTTAATATCTTCATAAATCACCATAGCAATCTGATGCAAGCTTCCTAACTGTTGCAGAGCTAGAAAAATATATTACTTTGCAATTTACCTGTTATTAAAAATACTACATAAGCTGCACGATCCTAATCTCATGAACAGAGGAATTTTAAATTTTTTAGAGTACAGCTCAATGGCTTGGTTACCCATCACGTTGCAGTCTCAGAATAGCTGGTTACCTATGTAGGGACTGTGCACTGCTAGCAAACAGTATGCATCAAGTTCAGCTCGTAGTGCTATGATGCTGGACAAATCCATCCTACTTCAGTCCCCCTATGCTCCTACAATGCTACAGAGGCAAAGGGAGACCATATAGTTCAGACGAGCAGTGCAACTATGTTGCTGGTCCACATTGCAAATCTTCAGGATCAGATCATCCTGGGCAAAAGGAAGCGAGGAGGCAAAGGAGCAGTGCGCTCCTGAAGAGAGAACATTTGCACAAACCTTTCTGATTTGGTCACTTATGAGTTAACTTAATAATACAGCAACAAAAAATTCAACTCATTGGATAAATAAAATCAGCCTTTAATTCATATTTTGAAAATCTTGGGTGTATTTTTAAAAAGGATTTGGCTCATTTCGAACCTTCAATGGTTCTTATTCGTAGCAATTCTGGATCGCCAAACTTACTGGAATTTTGACCATGGGCCGTGACCTGTCTACTGTGAGCTAACTTCTGTCTTAGCCATTTTGGTTATTACATTCAGGCTTGCTATCTGACCCCGGGCCTGTTGAGTACCGAGCCTCTTGACTAGCTCATGAGTAGTAGAATCAAACAGGTGATCGGCACTCCACTCTTATATACTCAGTGAACCGGGAAGAGCAGTATGACGACAAAAGAAAGAACTGGCCACTCACTCAAATACATTCTTGCTCATTCCATTCCTTTTATTCACCTCCCAACATTTCAGCTCAACCCGAGCTTTCCACAGCAGTGAAAATACAACACACTGTAATCCAATATATATTAATTCCCCAGTAAGTGATATCATTATCTAATGCCCTGGTAATGAGGGCACTATCTGTTTACTGCTATCCACCCCCACACAGTGTCCCCAGCCGATAGAATTACCACAGACTCTGGTCTCCGGTCTCGGGGATAATAGTTTCATTCAGTAGAACGAGGAAATATAACATAGGATAACTTCTTTACAATTTCACATGGGTAGACCATGGCAGATACAGTTCAGGTTAGAATCTGACACAAAATTGAAGTTCTGACACTTTAAGAACCCGTGATATTTAAGTGTTGCACCAGTAGATCAGAGTCTTTTTGTGGTATATAAATAGAAAAGGAGATGTATAGCAACAGTATTTACAGACCTGGCATCTTGTATCCATTTCACAGCTTGTCACAGTATGTGCAGAAATATACTTGAAGTAAATAATGGATAATTTGCTTTGAGGTGGACGACCCACAATTTCCTCAACATGTGGAGTAATAGGTTCATTTGTACACTTTCAGTGCGACCTAATGCTGGAGAAGCACGTCTTAAGCCAGACAGCGAGGTCCAGGGTTAAGAAGGATTTAAAGTCTTTAGCTATCTTGGCTGTGGAAGTCAGAGGAAAAATCCTAAGCATTAGGCCTGGCTGTAAGTCTTGAGATGAATAAGATAAAGAGAAGGAAGAACCTCCAGGCACGGAACCTGGAGGTGGTGAGGAGACCCTTCACATGAGGATTGTTCTGGGTCACATCTTGTACCTCACTACATTGGGGATTTCTGTCTTGTCTAAACAGAGACTGGAGGTAGCTCCTCCTATTGTTCCTGGTGACAGGGTCACTGACCAATACAGTCAACGCTCAATTCTGTCAGATTTTACATTGCGAGATTAATATAAATCATGCATTTCACCAGCAGATGGTGCTGGAACACAACAGATGAAAAGTGATTTAATAGAACCACTGAAACACATACCTGAAGAATATATGAGATTAGTGAGTTTTGGATTCATTTACACCCATATAACAGAAGAAAGATAACTAAGGAGTGAGCTGCACTGTAGAGAAGCTACTCACTGTCCAGGGTTTCTTAAAGGGACATACACAGTCTGGACTGGGTCACTACAATTACACACATCAGAGAAAAACCGCATTAATGCTGATTATAATATTGAAACAAAATCAAATAAAATTTATCCTGTACATAACTCTGACAAAATTAAGGCCATTCGCATAAACATGGTTACAAAAAAGTAAATTAACCAATTTTGTATCAAAATTAACCATCAAAATTACAAATGAAAAAAGTGACAACAAAAGGTAGAAGTTACAGCGTTTCATATCAGAGCAATTATTTACATATAGTGACATTTCTCTCAGATGAAAGAAAAATTCAGATACATAGTCCTTTCCAAACTACTGAATGTGCTGAAAATAAACTTTTCTGTAAACCTGTACATTGGATAAACCTATACTGTATGGACATAGCAAAAGTGTTACGGTAATTATAGTTGAATAAATCAATACCTTTTTTTTCTTTCAAGGTCATCATAATAATAACAACCACCCACATTATGGTTAGTATCCTCCTATGACATCATCTGTCAGCTTCCTTAATCTTGAATTTGACTTGTTGCTTTTGAATTAAAATCATATTGCAAATCTTGCACAGGATGCTTGGTTAACACAGATTGATCAAAGCCGGTAAAAGCCATCCCACTATGACAAGGTATACCTATTGTAATGGTCATTCTCTAGTATTAAAATCTCACCTTGCATCAGTGACATCAATGTGAACAAGAGCAGAGATGCACAGTGGTCCAACTACAACAACCATGGGAGCTATCTAGATGAAGTACCTAACTCAGAGGGAGGGACAATAAACACATTTATATGGATTACAAAAAATACAGAAAACTCCCCAAAATGAGCCAGAGCATAAATTGGTATACATGCAATAGAAGCATGTTCACACTGTGGCCATTTCAAAGACAACACCCCAAAGAAAAATACAAAGTGAGCATATACCCTATAATTGTGTACAAAATAGCACATTTAAATAACATAGGGTGCTATTTCACATAATGCTCTAGGTTCATTTTTTTCCGTATTTTTTGTATTCTGTACAAATGTGGTTGTTGTCCCTCCCTCTAAGGCAGATTCACACCACGATTTTTCACTGTCAGGTTCTGTCCAGTGTTTTGAAGGATGCATCGGACAGAACCTGACAGCCCCGGACAAGCAGAACTGGAGGGCAAATCTGCCCTCCGATTCTGCTGTTTGCCAGCTTCATTGCTGGCGCTGTCCAGTGCTGAAATTTTAGCACCGCGGCTGCAGGGGAACTGACCGCCGTGCTGAAATTTCAGCCGTGGAGCTCTCCAGGTGCTAATTTAACAGCCGCCGCTCTTCAAGCACCAGGTGTCTGGGAACTGGCATGATTTTCTGCCGGATCTGGCACCGATCGACTCCCATGCTATAGCGCCGGATCCGGGAGGATCCGGTTTTGTCCGATGTTTGCATTGGACACCAAGAATACTGCAGACTCCGGTTTTGTGTCCGATGCAAAAATCGGACAAAGCGGGATCCTCCTGGAAAAGCCCCAAACCGGATGGCAAATAACAGCCATCCGGCCCCATAGGGAGACATGGGGGGAAATTTGGATCCGGGACTTGAAAAATCTCAGTGTGAGGCCGGCCTGAGCTAGGCGCTTCATCTAGATACTGTAGCTTCCCATGGACAGGTGGCTGTAGTCGGAACACTGTGCTTCTCTGCCCTTAATCACATTGATCTCACTGACACAAGGTAAAGTTTTAATACTAGAGTAGGACTGTTCCACTGGGTACACCTTGTACCTTTCTTAAGTAGTATAGGTACATTGTTTCTAAAACCAAGCAATACATTAAAATACTGAACTAACCAATACTCGTTCATTTAATCCCTTTGCCACTTCAGTCCCTGCCAGTCTATGCTGCTTCTAAGGAGCTGATCACGTACAATTCAACCATGAGACTGCCGCAGTCAGTCACTGGCCTTGGCAGCCTAAGGGTATGTGCATACTGAGTCCTTTTTCTTTATTTTATGAGGAGAAACAATTTTAAAGAGTTTTGCATCTTTGAGAAGGATTTGGAGAGTTTCTGCGCAGTTTCTACTCTTAAAACCCCTAAAAAAACTCCTTTGGGTGTGTGCACAAAATGTTTTTTACTATGTAGTGAAACTCTTCAGCTTTCCAAGAGATAGATGCTTCAGGAGACGCCTGAGTTTCTTTAATCCTAAAGTTTCATCACTTGGCGGATTTCTTGGGTAATTTCCTGATGTTTTTGGTGTCTGACATGTTTTTTTAGTGTTCTTGTAGTGTGCTTTTTATTGGCATTTTCTGGAGTTTTTTGTTAAATTTAAACAATGAAGAAATGGGCATTAGCTGTTGAAAGATACTACAGGAATGAACTTCCGAGCTACAATTCGTTCTTAGGTTAGGGTCACACTTGGACGATTCTAAGATTCCTGTGTTGTTTGCAGAAAACTTAGAATATTTTTCTCCCTTCGCAGCCTTCACGCAGGCTGCATAGCGCTTAACACGGCCCCTAGCAACCCGCTGTGTTCCCTGGATACCAGCTACACAGCAGGCTGCGGGGAGTGCGATTTGCACGACGCACAGGGGAACGCATCACGGCCCCTAGCAACCCGCTGTGTTCCCTGCATACCAGCTACACTGCGGGCTGCGGGGAGTGTGCTTGCACCACGCACAGGGGAACGCATCATGCTGCGTTCCCCTGTGCGTCGTGCAAATCGCACTCCCCGCAGCCCGCTGTGTAGCTGGTATCCAGGGAACACAGCAGGTTGCTAGGGGCAGGGGCGTAACTACAATAGGTGCAGGGATTGCGATCGCACCTGGGCCCTGCAGCCTAGGGGGCCCCAAAAGTCCCTTTGGCCCATAGAAAAAGACTAATATTATTAAAGATTTGCAATAATTGGGGGCCCCGTTGGAGCTTTCGCATCGGGGCCCCTGGGCTTAAAGATACACCACTGGGGCCGTGTTCGGCGCTATGCAGTCTGCGTGAAGGCTGCGTAGTGAGAAAAATATTCAATTTTTCTGCAAACAACGCAGAGAACTTAGAATATTGCAAGTGTGACCCCAGCCTTACATAGAAATGAATCTGTTCATTCATTTGAGCATTTGGTTACCACTATTTCAGGTGGCTTTTGGTGGAGACAGCCTGAAAAAAAAACTTTGCATGCACATACCTTAGGGTGAGTGCACACCATCAGCGTTATCAGAGTTTTGGACACTGCCTGTTTTCGCTGCTTCCAAAATACTGCATTGTACAGTTTGAGCACAGTGGATGGATTTCTACAAATTCCATCCCTACTGTGCTTCTTTTGTATGCAGCGAAAACTGACATGCGGCTCAGCTTTCCGAGCCACAGCATATCAATATATTCTTGTAGAGACCCTAGAGTTCTGTGCCCAGAATCCTGATGGTGTACATAGAGAGCATGTTCTCCCACACAAGATAATAGTGTCTCCACAAGAGAAATTAAGCTTCATCCAGAACACTGGGAATCCGGATTGTGTGTACTCACCCTTAGGATAGTTTCACACTAGCGTTTTTGTGAATCCAGGGGGATGTGGGTAAAGCCTGCATCCTCCTGAATTCCCTTGGACCCCCCCTCCCGGAGTGTTGCAACTCTATGCATCCGCACCAGTATTATTACTGATCTGGGCTCACGGATCAGTGATAATACTGGTGCAGGAGCAGACAGTTGCTTCCGGCTGTGTACCTGTTTCCGCCAGATCTGCCGCTAGGGGGATTGTTGGAATTGTGTTCTGGGCGTGTGCAATTCCAAAACCTGATTTTAATTCATCCTGCATTGTCCAGTATCAGGAAAAAAAGTGTAAAGCTAGACTCGCAAGCACATCTGGCCCCATTAAAAGTCAATGGGTCTGAAAATGAGTGCAGGTACATTCAGTTTCAGCTGGATTCACACGGATGGCAAAAAACCACCAGTGTAAAACAAACCTAAAACAGAATGTGATAAGCATCTCTGATGCAAGTGGAGATCAGCAGGGACAGAAGTGATAGTGCCAGAGCTGTAAAGGGATTAAACAGATGAGTATTAGTTAATTTTTAAAGCATTCTCTGCCTGGCATTAAGGGCTGATTCAGAAGTGGACCACTAATTAATGAACTGGCCGTTTCTCTCCTGACCCGAGAGTGACAGCTTGCTATATTGCTATGAGGCTGTCATGCTAAGGCTGGGAGACCCGCGGCCAGTTCATGCATTGCAATCTAAGATCTGACCATGAACGTCTGAATGAGCCCTAAAGGCCGGGTTACACGCAGCGTAATCGCTACCGTCATAGGTTTTGTGACATTGCAGCAACCTTGCCAGCGACATCGCTGCGCGTGACATGCGGCAACGACCAGCTCGCTGATCGTTGCGGAATGGCCAGGACCATTTTTCAATCATTGGTCTGCCGCTGTCACTCATGCACGGTATGTGTGACAGGGGCAACGACAAGCGACACCCAGTGTGCGCCCGACACCCTGACCAATGCCAGCGAAGTCAGGTGACGGCGCATTGCTGGGTGATCACTGGTGAGATCTGCCTGGCATCTCACCAGTGATCACATAGTGATGTTCCAGTGATCCCGATTTTTTTCAGCATGTGTGGTTATTTACAGGTTGTAATGCAAACCAAGTCTACACTACTGTCAAGCTATCCCTTTTTTTCTAGCTATCCCATGTTGTATAGGCTCCGATTTATTAGTATGCCAGTCATGATGAAGTGTGCGCTGAAGTAAAATAGTTATAAATAGGCGTGCATCTTATAGCTGTTTTTCTTGTTTGTGTGTGTAAATTATGATGAATTTTGTTCAGGCTCGCTTGGCAGCCTTGGCTCGTCTGAGCTCAGTTCACTTTCAGAAAGTTGGAGGAGCTGATCAGGATTGGCATAAAGACGCCAAACGTCACAACACTGTTGTGTAACGTAAAAATGTGCAAAACGCTTGTGACATTTCAAGCTGTTTTACACCAGAACACTAGCAAAAACTGCTTGATCAATCGAGGCCATGGTGCAATAAGTAATTATAGTTATAATCCTATTATAGATATGTTTTTATAACCTATAAACAAACTACAATTATTTTACAGGGCATCACCCAGTGAATCACCCTGTGCATCCCCTGTGCATCACCCTGTGCATCCCCCTGTGCATCCCCCTGTGCATCCCCCTGTGCATCACCCTGTGCATCCCCCTGTGCATCACCCCAAACCACCTCATCCTCCTCATGGGCACAACTGGAACAATGGCTCAAACCATGGTCATCCTCCTCCTCATTATAATGGCCCTCCCAGGCCCAACTGGCCTCATGGGCACCATGGATACTAGCTTGCAGAGCCTGGCCATAGCAAAGGTGGGTTTACATGCATTACACTGTCAATGGTCACTTCCAAGCGGTGGCATACTTCAATTGTAGCATCTAATCTGTTTGCTGTACTATTATAATTCCTAACACATTGCTCTTGCACATCTACACCTTTAAAGGCCACTTTACAAACACAGATATCTGTGACCAACTTCTGAACAGATCTCTGGTTGCAGTGAAATCATGGACACATTGATCTATGTACACAGCCTTAATGGCCACTTTACACGTCCCGATATCGTCGTCCAACTTCGATAAAAAGTCACTTGGTTTGTGGGTTGGCCCCGATATCGTTCGTGCGTTGTATGGTGTAAATGACCAATTCGATGCAAGAACGATGTCAAAACGATATCGGGGAAGAATTGTGCAGGCTCTCCAACGGCCCGATATTGGTTGGATGTTGTGGCCGGATCGGGCTGTTTGAAAGCCCAACACCGACTTGGAGCACAACTTCCCCTATTCACTCCCATGTTAAATGGTCGTTCCTGGGTCGGCCGTACAAGGGGCGTAGACATCGCAGTTGTGTTGCCTGCCGATATCTCCCTGTGTGATGTCTCCTATCCGATCTTGGATTTCAGCCAAAAAAGTGCGTGCTCCCGTGCCGTTGTATACAATATCGAAACGATGTTGGGACGTATAAAGTGGCCATAACAGTTTGACAATTTAATCCTACTTCATTCGTCTGACATGCCGGCTGGGCTGCATATTCGGCAGTTGCCTATAACAGCAGTAGCTGGAGTTGTTGGAATATGTTTAGTGCAACAACTCCATTCCTGTCTATAAGTGTTTAGTTGCTAGATTTGTATGCTGCTTATAAAGTTACAACAACAAAAAAACTCCCTTTTTTTTTAGTTTTTCCTTTAAGGCCATGTCTCCACAATGAGCCTTTGGTGAGTTTTTAATGTTGCTGAATTTCTGCACCTATTATTTTAATTACCGTATATACTCGTGTATAAGCCGACCCGTGTATAAGCTGACCCCCCTACTTTTGCCCCCAAAACCTGGGAAAATTTATTGACTCGTGTATAAGCCGAGGGTGGACCCCAGCACAGGTATACAGCCCCCAGCAGTGTGGTATACAGCAGCCTCCCCAGTGGTATATACAGGCCCCAGCAGTGTTACAGCAGCAGCCCCAGTGGTATATACAGCAGCAGCCCCAGTG
Organism: Allobates femoralis; assembly: GCA_033576535.1. Taxonomy (NCBI): domain Eukaryota; kingdom Metazoa; phylum Chordata; class Amphibia; order Anura; family Aromobatidae; genus Allobates; species Allobates femoralis. The sequence continues at coordinate 57,994,153 of JARQOC010000011.1, read as the reverse complement.
GTAGTATACAGCAGCCCCAGAGGTATATACAGCAGCCCCAGTGGTAGTATACAGCAGCAGCCCCAGTGGTAGTATACACGCAGCCCCAGTAGTATATACAGCCCCAGTGGTAGTATACACGCAGCCCCAGTAGTATATACAGCCCCAGTGGTAGTATACAGCCCCATTGGTAGTATACAGCAGCCCCAGTGGTATATTCAGCCCAGTGGTAGTATACAGCAGCCCCAGTGGTATATACAGCCCCAGTGGTAGTATACAGCCCCAGTGGTAGTATACAGCAGCCCCAGTGGTATATACAGCCCCAGTGGTAGTATACATACAGCCCCAGTAGTAGTTTACAGCCCCAGTGGTAGTATACAGCCCCAGTGGTAGTATACAGCAGCCCCAGTGGTATATTCAGCCCCAGTGGTAGTATACAGCCCCAGTGGTAGTATATAGCCCCAGTGGTAGTATACATACAGCCCCAGTAGTAGTATACAGCCCCAGTGGTAGTATACAGCCCCAGTGGTAGTATACAGCCCCAGTGGTAGTATACAGCAGCCCCAGTGGTATATACAGCCCCAGTGGTAGTATACATACAGCCCCAGTAGTAGTATACAGCCCCAGTGGTAGTATACAGCCCCAGTGGTGGTATATTCAGCCCCAGTGGTAGTATACAGCCCCAGTGGTAGTATATAGCCCCAGTGGTAGTATACATACAGCCCCAGTAGTAGTATACAGCCCCAGTGGTAGTATACAGCCCCAGTGGTAGTATACAGGGCCCCAGTGGTAGTATACAGCCCCAGTGGTAGTATACAGCAGCCCCAGTGGTATATACAGCCCCAGTAGTAGTATACAGCCCCAGTGGTAGTATACAGCCCCAGTGGTAGTATACAGCAGCCCCAGTGGTATATTCAGCCCCAGTGGTAGTATACAGCCCCAGTGGTAGTATATAGCCCCAGTGGTAGTATACATACAGCCCCAGTAGTAGTATACAGCCCCAGAGGTAGTATACAGCCCCAGTGGTAGTATACAGCCCCAGTGGTGGTATATTCAGCCCCAGTGGTAGTATACAGCCCCAGTGGTAGTATATAGCCCCAGTGGTAGTATACATACAGCCCCAGTAGTAGTATACAGCCCCAGTGGTAGTATACAGTCCCAGTGGTAGTATACAGCCCCAGTTGTAGTATACAGCCCCAGTGGTAGTATACAGCAGCCCCAGTGGTATATACAGCCCCAGTGGTAGTATACATACAGCCCCAGTAGTAGTATACAGCACCAGTGGCAGTATACAGCCCCAGTGGTAGTATACAGCAGCCCCAGTGGTATATTCAGCCCCAGTGGTAGTATACAGCCCCAGTGGTAGTATATAGCCCCAGTGGTAGTATACATACAGCCCCAGTAGTAGTATACAGCCCCAGTGGTAGTATACAGCCCCAGTGGTAGTATACAGGGCCCCAGCAGGGCCCCCCTCATAATTTGGCGCCCCCCACTCACTTTCTGGGCCCCCCCGCATGCAGCGCTGCGCATATACATTACCTGTCTAGCAGCTGTCACCCTCCGATGGCGGATCGCGGCTCCCGGCTCCGGGCTCCATCTTCCTCGCTGTCTTCCTGCTTTGTGACTGGGGCTCATCGCGATGACGTCATCGCGACGCCGGCCGGTCACCTGACAAGCAGGAAGACAGCGAGGAAGATGGAGCCCGGAGCCGGGAGCCGCGATCCGCCACCGGAGGGTGACAGCTGCTAGACAGGTAATGTATATGCACAGCGCTGCATGCGGGGGGGCCCAGAAAGTGAGGTGGGGGCGCCAAACTTTGAGGGGGCCGTATTGACTCGCGTATAAGCCGAGGGGGGGACTTTTCAGCCCAATTTTTGGGCTGAAAAACTCGGCTTATACGCGAGTATATACGGTAGGTAACTTGCATTTTTTCATAGCATTTTTGTGTGCGTTATTTTAAAATAAGTTTTAGCAAGGCTAGGGTCACACTTGGAAGGCTCATTGCGATTGCTGCATCCAGATCCGGATGTGGTAATCGCATGAGCCTTCAGATCTCTTTAAACCTAGATCCGATAACTGAATTGCTCATAATGTGCAATCTGGTTGCCGGATTCTTTGTTCATCCCTGCTGCCGCATGGATGAACAAAGGGTTAATGTTAATAATAGATGTGGGTACCATGTCTCCAGGAAGTGACCACCCTCCCTAGAGTCATGGTGACCAAATGGGGCAGCATATGAAGGGTTAATTAGGTGTATTACTATATTGCACGGTCCTGAAAGCTTTAACATTAGGTCTATGACGGTGCGCTGCCCATAGAACTAATGTTAAAGCTTTCAGGACCGTGGATAGCGGCAGATACAGTACGCACATTACGTACTGTATCTCCTCCACAGCGAGGAGCCGCCGGCTTTAATTCATAAAATAGTAAATGCCGACAATAGCCGGCAATACAGTAATACACCTAATTAACCCACCATATGCTGCCCCATATGGTCACCATGCCTGTAGGGAGGGTGGGCACTCCCTACAGACATGTTGCCCTCATCTATTAATAATATTAATCCTTTGTTCATCCCTGCAGTAGCAGGGATGAACAAAGCATCCGGCTACCACAGGCATTCACATGTGCCTTGCGGTAGCCAAATGGGCTCTCATAGGAGTCCATTGTAGCAAGCCTGCTGGCGTTTGTAAACCACTCCAAAAACTGCAGCCTGCATGATTTTTACCAAAGGCTGCAAATCCGGAAGCGGTAACTGGATTGCATGTAGTACAATCCATTTTTTTAATGGGCTCCTATGGGCTGCGGATCCTGATCCGGTTTTGAGCATTTTTACAGCTCAAAAACGGATCAGGATCTGCATTTGCTACCGGAAATGTGACCCTAGCCCAAGTCTTTAACACTGCGCTTTTTGTCTGTTTTTGGTATGTTTTAAATAAAGCTGCTTTGTTTTTGATACGTCCTGGAATTTAGATGTGGCAAAACTTTCTTTATAGGAAAACTCCTTCTTAAATACTATATTGCATCTTTTAAAAAATAGAAACCCTACACTCACTCACCAGCAATGTTGAAGTTGTGCCTCCTGAGGCTTGCATAGTATTATCATACTGTATATATATATATATATATATATATATATATTGAGATGCATTATATATTGAGATTCAGTGGTCCTACTTCATTCAGACTTCTTCTTTAAGGCTGGAGATACACTATACGAGATGTATGCGAGATACTCGCATGACTCATCCGGCACGGCCTCCCCTTCTCTGGTCTGGAGCGCGTCAGTTGCTTGTGTTTCTATGCAGATGACGCGCTCCTCTCGAGAAAGTCTGCGACCGTTCCGGGTGAGTGATGCGAGACTCATGTATCTTGCATGCATCTCGCTTAGTGTGTCCCCAGCCTAAAAGGAATTTCTGTGATTACTCAACAAGTAGCCCATAGAGTTTGTCAACTTATTTTTATTTTTTTTTTCATTTTAGATCTTGCACCTGGACGAATCTTCATAGTTTAAAGAAAAATGATCTCTGTTTCCTACCTATATTTCCTGTATAAAATAATGATCATACATTGAATGGTTTCTTATCTTCGTACAATACCTGCCTCACTTCCAGTACATTAAATTGCCATTGACTCTGCTTATCAGGAAGCTTAAAGTGTCCCGCATACTGTAATTTATGGAAATAAAGCTTGTCAGGCTGCAGTGAGCTCTAATTAGTAACAATGTTGTTTTATTCTTTTTATATTTCATTCAAACATTTAAATAAACTTCTCTGACCATATTGATAATGTCATACATCTGTACATGGCTGCCGTCAGGGCCTCACGACCAGGTCTGCCACTAGGAATTTCAGGGCCCCTGACTGCCAAAATTTTGGGGCCACTCTGAGACTCCGCCCAGCCTACACCCCCTGAGACTCCGCCCAGCACAAACTTGTAAGTACTTAACCGGTGCAATGTCCTGTAATACGGTGCTCAGCCGTCCCAAACAGAAGATCCAAAAAACAGGCAGCACTCCTTCATTCAGTGAAGTGGACAGTTTATTTTACCACCTCATGTGATGCAATGTTTCGGGTGAGTGACTCCTTTTTTCAAGCATGTAAATTGTTAGCGGACACCATGTCACGTTTGGAGAACCCCTGTGCGCCTAAACACTGGAGCTCCCCCACAAGGGACCCCATTTTGTAAACTAGACCCCCCAAGGGACATATCTAGATGCATAATGAGCACTTTGAACCCCCAGGTGCTTCACAAATTGATCTGTAAAAATGAAAAAATAAGATTTTTGTGGAAGAAAAATAATTTTTCATTTTTACGGATCAATTTGTGAAGCACCTGGGGGTTCAAAGTGCTCATTATGCATCTAGATTTGTTCCTTGGGGGTCTAATTTAGAAAATGGGGTCACTTGTGGGGGAGCTCCAATGTTTAGGCACACAGGGGCTCTCCAAACGCAACATGGTGTCTGCTAAAATTTGAACAGAAAAAGAGCTCAAATTGTTAGCGGACACTATGTCAAGTTTGGAGAACCCCTGTACACCTAAACATTGGAGCTCCCACACAAGTGACTCCATTTTGGAAACTAGACCCCCAAGGAACTTATCTAGATGGGTGTTGGGCACTTCAAACCCTCAGGTGCTTCACAAATTAATCCGTAAAAAATTAAGAAAAAAAAACTTTTGTGGAAAAAAAAAGTACTTTTTCATTTTTACGGATCAATTTCTGAAGCACCTGGGGGTTAAAAGTGCTCACTATGCATCTAGATTTATTCCTTGGGGGGTCTAGTTTCCAAAATAGGGTCACTTGTGAGGGAGCTCCAATGTTTAGGCACATAGGGGCTCTCCAAACGCAACATGGTGTCTGCTATCAATTTGAATAGAAAAAAAGAGCTCAAATCGTTAGCGGACACCATGTCATGTTTGGAGAGCCCCAGTGTGCCTAAACATTGGAGCTCCCCCACAAGTGACCCCATTTTGGAAACTAGACCCCCCAAGGAACTTATCTAGATGCATAGTGAGCACTTTGAACCCCCAGGTGCTTCACAAATTGATTCGTAAAAATGAAAAAGTACTTTTTTTTTCCACAATAATTTTTTTTTTTTCATATTTACGGATTTATTTGTGAAGCACCTGGGGGTTCAAAGTGCTCACCACACATCTAGATAAGTTCCTTGGGGGGTCTAGTTTCCAAAATGGTGTTAATTGTGGGGGAGCTCCAATGTTTAGGCACACAGGGGCTCTCCATACGTGACATGGTGTCCGCTGACAATTTGAATAGAAAATGAGCTCATATTGTTAGTGGACACCATGTCACGTTTGGAGAGCCCCTGTGTGCCTAAACATTAGAGCTCCCCCACAAGTGACCCCATTTTGGAAACTAGATCCCCCAAGGAACGTATTGAGATGCTTAGTGAGTACTTTGAACCCCCAGGTGTTTCACAAATTGATCCGCAAATATGAAACAATATTTTTTTTCCACAAAAAAATTCTTTGGGCACACGGCAGGACTCAGAAGGAAAGAAGCGCCATTTCATTTTTTGAATGGAAAATTAGCTCCAAAAGTCAAATGTCGCTCCTTCCGTTCTGAGCCCTGCGGTGCGCCCAAACAGTGGTTTATGACCACATATGAGGTATCGGTGTACTCAGGAGAAATTGCTCAACAAATTTTAGGATGCATTTTATCCTGTTCTCCATGTGAAAATGAAAGAATTGAGGCTAAAAGAACATTTTTGTTTGAAAAATTAAAATGTCCATTTTTCCCTCCACTTTGCTTTAGTTCCTGTGAAGCACCTGAAGGGTTAATAATCTTCTTGAATGTAGTTTTGAGTAGCTTGAGGGTGCAGTTTTTGGAATGGTGTCACTTTTGGGTGTTTTCTGTCATGTAAACCCTTCAAAGGGATTTCAAATGTGATGTGGTCACTAAAAAAATGGTTTTGTAAATTTTGCTGGAAAAATGAGAAATTGCTGATGAACTTTGAACCCTTATAACATCCTAACAAAATTTTTTTTTCCAAAATTACACTAATGTAAAGTAGACATGTGGGAAATTATATTTATTAACTATTTTGTGTCACATAACTCTCTGGTTTAGCAGAATAAAAATTCAAAATATGAAAATTGCTACATTTTCAACATTTTTGCCACATTTTCAATTTTTTCACAAATAAACGCAAAAATTATCGACCTAAATTTCATACTAACATGAAGCACAATATGTCACGAAAAAACATTCTCAGAATCGCTAGGATCCGTTGAAGCGTTCCAGAGATATAACCTCATAAAGGGACACTGGTCAGAATCGACAAAAATGGCCTGGTCATTAAGGTCAAAATAGGCTGGGAGTGAAGGGGTTAAACACTATCAATTTTGCCGGGAAATTTTTCCTTATAACCTCTATAAGCCAATATAACCTAATATTCCGCTACTACTACGCTCTGGTATAGGTTGGATCCATACTTCTGTGAGGACATGAATCCATGTGAAATGTTCATTCCTGCTTTGAATGTGTCTATCTGAATGGACATTTCTATAATAATAATTGCTGATGTGTGTACGGTGGAATTAATATTGTTATATCAGTGAATTGTTATTATTATTAATATTATTCATATTTTCATTATTCTAATTATCATATACCGGTAAGTGTCCATTATCAGAGAGAATATTTACAATTATGTAACATGAACCTCTTGCTCGGTACCACCAGCTCTCATACACCATTGCAATATGATATTTATTCACTTACATAGCAATATTAATTCTACTAGGCTTTACATCATTGACTACATATTTTTATTATTATTTTTATTATAATTATTATTATTACTATTATTATTATTTTACAACACTTACACACAGCAAATAAGATCATTATGCTGGATTTTGTATTAAATCACTAGTCGGACACTTCCCAAGTGTCTAGGACTGTGTGATATATTGGCGATGATGTGTGCAGTGCCTAGTAAGGGGACTTTTGCCTTTTGCAGCTGACAGATTGTTATTTTGTCAACTCCAATCGTTTTCAAGTGCTGGCCAAGGTTTTTAGGCACCGCACCCAGTGTGTTGATTACTACTGGGACCATCCTCACTGGCTTGTGCTGATTACCACTGGGACCATCCTCACTGGCTTGTGCCGATTACCATTGGGACCATCCTCACTGGCTTGCGCCGATTACCACTGGGACCATCCTCACTGGCTTGTGCCGATTACCATTGGGACCATCCTCACTGGCTTGCGCCGATTACCACTGGGACCATCCTCACTGGCTTGTGCCGATTACCACTGGGACCATCCTCACTGGCTTGTGCCGATTACCACTGGGACCATCCTCACTGGCTTGTGCCGATTACCACTGGGACCACCCTCACTGGCTTGTGCCGATTACCACTGGGACCATCCTCACTGGTTTGTGCTGATAACCACTGGGACCATCCTCACTGGCTTGTGCCGATTACCACTGGGACCATCCTCACTGGCTTGTGCCGATTACCACTGGGACCATCCTCACTGGCTTGTGCCGATTACCACTGGGACCATCCTCACTGGCTTGTGCCCAAGTCTTTGCAGTGCAATCTTTAAATCCTCATATCGTGTTAAGTTTTCAAGTTGCTTCTCCTCAATCTTGCTGTCGCCAGGTATTGCCAAATCGACGATCCATGCTTTCTTTTTTCTTACAATGGTAAGAATGGTTATTATTATTATCCAATATATACTTACCGACTGTCATCCACTTCCATCTGGACGTCCTCGAATTCCACAATCCACTGCGCCGCATCGGAAGTATGCCAAATGCCATATTGGCAGGTATTGTAACTGGAAAAGAAAGGCGCACAGTGTGTATACCTGTGAGACAATTTTCAAAGATAAAATTAGAATTGCTCACCTTTTATGGATGTGAAAGTCACAACCGCTATAAAGACGTGTAGCAGGTCTCTCAGTCTACTGTGATCTCCCACTTTAAGCATAAAACAATAAAAACCGTAGAAATTGGGAACATGACCACGCTCCTGTAAGTATAGGAAGAAATTCTTCATCTTGACCAAAAAATTAGTAATTATGTGATTATATTTTGTACGCGTTTCAGGATAACCAGCAAACTCCTTCTTCAGGAAAAATCACACAGGCATGAAAAAGACCTGTATGTACATCTGTGTGATTTTTCCTTAAGAAAGGGTTTTTTGGTTACCCTGAAACGCGTACAAAATATAATCACATAATTACTAATTTTTTGGTCAAGAAGAATTTCTTCCTATACTAACATACCATCAGCAGCTAAATACAAAACCAACACTGCACATGGCAGGATGCAGTCAGACCCCTTTATGAAGAGCAAGTCCAGGTGCGGGCAGATAAAATCACCTCTACCTACAAAGACATGTGGGAGGTGATTTGCCATACACATATTGGGCCTGCATAGCACACCATTCACTCTGATACATATGATGAGTGTCTGATAGCTACCCACTGGTTCTGCCACCTGACCAAACGGGCCGCCCAGTACGATGTCTCCGCACCACTGGATGAACAGCGCCCCATGGGGCCAAGTTGCACCCGCGAAAATGATAAAAAGTGCAAAAAGATTTTTATGATAAACAAAAAACCTCTTATATGGGGTATTGGTTCATGTATTAGCCAAGACACTTAAGTTCGTAATCCACATCACGGATCCCCATGCTTTCTGAGTCCTAACAAAATATGTACAAAAACTACTCATAAGGCAGCATCAGAAATGTGCATGGCAAGTCACCTCCCACATGTCTTTGTAGGTAGAGGTGATTTTATCTGCCTGCACCTGGACTTGCTCTACATAATGGGGTCTGACTGCATCCTGCTAAGTACAGTATTGGTTTTGTATTTGGCTGCTGATGGTAAGTTTTTCTGATGCTGCCTTATGAGTAGTTTTTGTTCCTATACTAACAGGAGTGCGGTCATATTCCCAATCTCTATGTTTTTTATTGTTGACTGCCATATTGGGGACACCGCTGGGACCCTCTGCCTGGACCCCCATGCCAGTACACCCCGCCGGACCCCCTGCCACCACCGCTGGACCCCCGCCAGGATCCGCCGCTGGACCCCCGCCAGAACCCACCACTGGACCCCCGTCAGGACCCACCGCCTGACAACACATGCCGGATCCCGCCAGTGCCTGCCCACCCACCTCCGTGCAGTCACAGCTGCCAGGAAAGACCGTGGTTACGGCCTGTGCTGGGGATAGGGTGTGGGCGCCCTCTGGTGGTGCTGCCACCCATCTCCAGCACAGGCCACAAACCACGGTCTTTCCCGCTGTCTGTGACTGCACGGAGGTACAGTAGGTGGGCAGGCACCGGCGGGACACACACATACACCACACACAGACACACTACAGACATGCATGTAACACACACACATACATACATGTACTCACGTGTATACACATAGACATGCATACATATATACATAGTATAATGTCTCCACACACAATTACACATGCACGCACTTACACACAGACACAGACACATACATACACAGAGTATAATATCCCCACATACACACAAGCACATACATGCACGTGCATACACGCATGCAGATATACACATGCAGATACACACACAAACACGCATACACACAGTATAATGTCCCCCCACACACACATACACATGCACGCACATACACACATGCAAACATGTACATACACACAAACACACATATGCACATGCATACAACAGTATAATGCCCCCCCACATATGCCTGTACATACACATGTAGATACACACATGCACATACAAACACACATACACACCCAGTATAATGTTCCCACACACACATATGCTCATACACACACGCACATGCATGCACATACACACACGCAATCCTGCACATACACATGCAAGCACAAACATACGCACATACATACGCAAGCGCATACACACCCATGCATACACATGCAGATACACATACACGCACATACACACAAACGCACATGCACACAGTATAATATCCCCACACACACAAACACACATACCCATGCATGCACACACACTGATACACACACTCACAAACACGCATACGCATGCGTATACACACAGGATAATGTCTGCACATACACGCACATACACACATGCAAGCACAAACATACAAACACGCATATACACATGCATACACAGACACGTACACACAGTATAATGTCCCCCACACACACAGATGCACAGATGCACATACACACAGATTCAAGATTCAAAGAAGCTTTATTGGCAGGACCAAATACACCTCAGTTTTGCCAAAGCAATTGTATAAAGGGAATAGGGATAGGGACTGTGGACAAGCATGCACATACACGCATACGCACATGCATACACAGACATATGCATAGACACAGTATAATGTCCCCACACGCACACACACATAGGCACATACATGCACATATATACAAGCACGCAAACATGCATATACACAAACACGCATGGACATTTACACACATATGCACATATACACACGCAAACATGCACATACATACAAGCATGCACATACACAAACACGTACATATATATTATTATTATTATTATTATTATTATTTATATAGCACCATTAGGTTCCATGGCGCTTTACATAAGGATAAGGGAGACAAGCACAAGTACACTAACTCTAAACGATCGGGACGTACAGGTACAGGAGGGTGGGGACCCTGTCCACGAGGGCTCACAGTCTACGAGGGGTGGGTGGGGATACAGTAGGATGGGGAATGTCAGGTATGGGGCGGTCACCTGGGTCTCATGGCAGGTTGTAGGCTTGACGGAATAGGTGAGTCTTCAGGTGACACTTGAAGATTCTCAGGGTCGGAGAGTGTCTGATGTGTTGGGGCAGGGAGTTCCAGAGTATGGCAGATGCCTGGGAGAAGTCCTGGACGAGGTTGTGCGAAGAGGAGATGAGAGGGGAGCAGAGGAGGAATTCTTGGGAGGAATGGAGGTTGCGTGAGGGTAGGTATCGGGAGACCAGGTCGGAGATGTATGGTGGGGACAGGTTGTGTATGGCTTTGTACGCCATGGTTAGTGTTTTGAACTGGGATCTCATGGAGGGGAGTAGCGGGAGGACAGGTGGATTAGTCGGGCAGTGGAATTGAGGATAAATTGGAGAGGTGTGAGGGAGTTAGGCCAGTGAGAAGGAGGTTGCAGTAGTCAAGGCGGGAGATGATAAGAGCATGAATGAGTGTTTTAGCGGTGTCGTGGGTAAGGATGGAGCGGATCCGTGAGGTGTTCTTAAGCTGGAGTCGGAGGGATGTGGGGAGGGCCTCGATGTGGGGCTTGAAGGATAGGGAAAAGTCAAGGATTACCCCACAGGCACTTGGCTTGGGAGACTGGGGAGAGGGCGCAGTCATTGACGCAGATGGATAGGTTGGGAAGCGAGGGGGAATTTCTTTGGGGGGAAGACTATGAATTCAGTTCTGTCCATGTTGAGTTTAAGGAAGCGAGCAGAGAAAAAGATGAGATGGCGGAAAGGCATTGTGGGATTTTGGAGAGTAGCTACGTGATGTCGGGGCCGGACAGGTTGATTTGGGTGTCGTCGGCGTAGAGGTGGTACTGGAGGCCGTGGGACTCAATGAGTTGCCCCAGGCCGAGAGTGTATATGGAGAAAAGTAGCGGTCCCAGGACCGAACCTTGGGGGACTCCGACAGAAAGGGGGTAGGGTGAGGAGGAGGTATGGGAGTGGGAGACGTTGAAGGTCCGGTCCGCTAGGAATGAGGAGATCCAAGAGAGGGCAAGGTGGGTGATGCTGAGGGATTCCAGGATCCGGAGAAGAAGGGAGTGGTCAACCGTGTCGAAGGCGGCAGACAGGTCGAGGAGGAGGAGGATGCAGTAGTGGCGTTTGTTCTTGGTGGTCAGTAGGTCGTTGGTGAATTTAGTCAGAACTGTTTTAGTGGAATGGAGGGGTCGGAAGCTGGACTGCAGGCGGTCGAAGTGGGAGCAGGAGGAGAGTTGGGGTCAAGGGAGGGTTTTTTAAGGATGAGGGTGATTAGGGCGTGTTTAAAGGCCAAGGGGAAGGCGCCAGTGGTAAGTGATAGGTTGAAGAGGTGGGTGAGGGCTGGGATGAAAATGGAGATGTGGTTGGGAATGAGGTGAGATGGGAGCGGGTCGTGGGCGCTGGTGGTGAGGTGTGATTTTGACAGGAGGGAGCTAAGTTGGTCTTCAGTTATGGGGGGGAAGTGGCTGATGGAGGAGGAGGGGAGTGCAGGTGGGAGGGGGAGTTGTGGGGATAGTGGGCCAAAGCTGTTTCTGATCTTGTCGATCTTCTCCTTGAAGAAGGTCACAAAGTCTTAAGCAGAGATGAGGGGAGAAGGGAGAGGAGCGAAGTAAGGAGTTGAGAGTTTTGAAGAGCTGTCTGGGGTTGCGGGACAGAGAGGTTATTAGGGATGAGAAGAAGGCTTGCTTGGCAGTGGCAAGTGCCGTCTTGAAGTCAGTGAGGGATTAGTTTGACCAGAGCAAAGTGCTCGGAGGTGTAGGACTTCTTCCATCTCCTCTCGGTGACCCTGGACGCCTGTCTTAGGTTTTTAGTGAGGGTGGTGTGCCAGGGTTGCCTGTTAATGCGTGGAGCGTGGAGAGTGAGGAGGGTGGCTAGGTCGAGGGCGTTCGTTATTGTGGTGTATAGGGGGGTGGCAATGTCTATGTCACCAGCGGAGGGTATGTCGGTGAGAGGGAGGAGGGATTCAGAGAATAAAGGAAGATCAAGATCTCTTAGGTTCCGGCGAGGATGATCAAGTTTGCGGAGAGGGGGTAGCGTGGCAGGGGAGGAGAGGGCGGAGAAGGTTAAGAGATGGTGGTCAGACAGAGGGAGTTCTGAGGTTGTGAGGTTAGAGAGGGAGCAAAGGCAGGTAAAGATGAGGTCAAGTTCGTGTGGCCTTGTTCGTGGGTGGGAGAGGAGGACCATTGGGAGAGCCCTAGGGAAGTGATCAGGGAAAGAAGGTTGGAGGCAGCTGGGCGGGGAGTGTCAATGGGGATATTGAAGTCGCCCATGGTGATGGTGGGGATGTCAGTGGAGAGGAAGTGAAGTAGCCAGGTGGTGAAGTGGTCAAGGAAGGAGGCGATGGGTCCGGGGGGGTGGTAGATAATGGCTAGCTGGAGGTTGCAGGGGGAAAAGATTTGGATCGAGTGGGCTTCGAAGGAAGGGACAGTGACGGAGGGGGGCGTAGGGATGGGGCTGAAGGTGCAGGAGTTGGACAAGAGTATGCTGACTCCACCGCCGTGTTTGCCAGAGGGACGGGGGGTGTGGGACAGGCTGAGGCCGTCGTAGGATAGTGCAGCGGGGGAGGCCGTGTCGGAGGGGGTGAACCAGGTCTTGGTGAGGCCAAGGAATGACAGTTTCTTGGAGATAAAGAGTTTGTGGACGTCTGGGAGTTGATTGCACACTGAGTGGGCATTCCAGAGTGCTCCGGGTAGAACAGTAGGGGAGGCATGGGTTGGGGGAATGGGTCTGAGGTTGGTGGAGTTTTCTAGGGCTAGTGGTGGTGAGGTTGTGAAAGGGGTTTGGTTTATTGGGGCCCCTGGGTTTTGGGATGAAGGTGGTTTTTGGGGATGTGGGGGGCGGGGCCAGGATTGGGGGAGATGTCACCGGCAAGGGGGAGGGGTAGGGCCCGGGGGGTTAACAGGTGGGAGCAGGAAAAGCTTACGTGGCGGGCGTGCTTGTTTTGGTGATTGAGGATTAAAGTGAATGAATAAAGGGGCGGTGAAGTGGGTTTAGGGGGGTTAGGCAGGATGGGGGGGAGGGCAGTAAAATTTTTTGATGGGAGGGGGATAAGTGGGGGCAGTAGGAAGTGGAAAAAGGGGTGGGAGTGAGAGTGAGGAGTAAACAGGAACATTGTGTATTTGGGGAAACAGATGAAAATGTGGTGGGGGAGGGGTCAAAAGCAGAGCGGGGAAGGTTGGGGTAGTGGATGAAAAGGTCGCAGTGGGGACGGTCCCCGGATGGGGGTGATTGCCGGGGGTTTAGATGCAATGCAGGGGGCAGATGGAGGGGCTGGATGGGGCAGTTGGGGGATCGGTCAAGGCAGTCGGGGTTTGGGTGTGGCAGTTGCAGGGGCGGGGGAAGCAGGGCGGGGGGGGGGATGGAGCATCCGGGTCAGGTGAGGCATCCCCGGGGGGCGGGTGAGGGCCCGCCCGGGGGGGGGGGTGGGGGCAGC